>VZTA01008823.1:398-12396 GCA_013398855.1 Mohoua ochrocephala | reverse complement strand
GCCCCGGGCCGCTCCCGCCTCCCTCAAGCCGTCCAACCGACTGGAGTAGCGAGCACTGGAAAGGCCGCCAGCCCCGGGCCGCTCCCGCCTCCCTCAAGCCGTCCAACCGACTGGAGTAGCGAGCACTGGAAAGGCCGCCAGCCCCGGGCCGCTCCCGCCTCCCCCAAACCATCCACCCGACTGGAGCAGCGAGCCGTGGGCAGCGGTTAAAGTTTCACTTTAATCCATTACAAGCACAGTGCATGCAAAACGCACAAACGGGCCTGACGCGCGGGCAGCAGCCGAGGCTGGATGCGGGCTGGAGGCCCTGGCGGGTACGTGTTCGGACACACAGTGCAAATGCGCCGGCAACACCCAGCGCCTTTTCTTTCAACCCCACGCCTGGGTGCCAAACGTTACTGACGGTCCCCGGCGGGGCTGAGCGCTCACCCCGCTCAGAGAGCAGCGGGCGCGCAGCCGAAGCCCCGCTCCGCCACAGCAAGCCGGCCGCCTCACGGCCCCTTCCAGCCCCCCTCAGGCCGCACAGCTCTCGGCCTCACGGAGCCGCCGTGCCAGCCCCGCAGCCGGGCTGTTCTCAGCAGCCCTTACGAGCAGGCAGCTGAGAAGGCATTTAGGGAATGTACAGGCAGGGAGCTCCGACAGTGCTGCGGACCTCCACAGCGATACCCAGCCATGCTGAGGAGACACCCGTGAGCGGCTCCGGGATGACGACTAACAGGACCCGTTCTGTTGTTACTTCACGCTTACGAACTTCCACAGACTGCTCAAATGTCTCATTTCTACTGCTCAAATGTCTCATTTCTACTGCATGCGCTCAGAATGTCACATCAAGCTATGGGCTGTTTGTTGCCTATAAATGTGAAGTGTTACCTGAGGGTGCTGGCACAGTATTGCTGCTTTTGGTAAGTGAAATATTCGATATTGTTAAGGCAAATGCATTCTACTGGTGTGGGAGAAGGGGAAGGAGCAAAAAAGGAGGGAGAAGTGCACAGGGAGAACAGAAAGATTACTGGAGGCAGGAAGAGAGAACTGCTGCTTCCAGAAAAACTAGAATACTGTAACTAGAGCACAAAGCTGGGCAATGGCATACGTTTCCTCTGAGAAGGTCAAGGCACATTTTCATCCCGGTTCTCAGCTTGGATGAGTTACCTACCACTTCAATTCACACTCAAAGCACTCACAGCCTTACCACCATTTGTTTTCCACAGCTTGTAACCCTATACTACACAAAACAGGAGGCCAAGACCTCTAACCAAGATTAGAAGAGGGTGTAAAAAGGAAGCAGCTTTTTTGCTTTCACCCACCATCATCCTCCAAGAAACCTAATAGTTTATCCTCTGATATTCCTTGTTCTCATTCTGAGCCATTTAACAAAACAAACTTGAAACACCAGCATCTTCATCTATAAAGTAACCTAATTCATATCAGAGCTTACTGGATGTTCCAGATGGCTTGCCTGTGAGGTGTTTACGAAAGAAAGCTTGGATCTGCTGCCAAGCATCTATCTGTGCCTCGCAGTGCGCCTTGGGCTCCCCTCCCCACATCACAGGCTTGCCAAATAGCAGGTGCATTGAGGCTGCACACATTGGGAAAAAGGGAGGTTCGATGTAGTGCCCTGCTCCGGGATAACAGACTATCTCAGGCTTTTCCTTCCCATGAGCTTGCAAACGTTTGCTCCCCTCAACTGCAAAGAATTCACTTTTCCAGTTGTGATCATCCTGGCCAACAATGAACAAGAAGCAACACTCGGCCTTCTCCAAAGGGATAAAGCTCTGCCGGTCAGGCCCTTCGAGTGGGTTGTTCAATGCGTCAATAATATCGGCAATCCCAGACTCGCTGACCTTGACACGTTTTAGATTGATACCAAGGGGTGGAATGGTGATGTCCTTGTAGCGGAGCACTGCACCCACGTTTGCCACTGAGCCGTTGATGAGGGCAGTGGCTGTGATGCCCTTTAGGAAGGAGGCCATGGAGATGCACAGGTCACCCCCCTTCGAGTGTCCAAGCAAACCAATTCCTGGACCTTTAACCTGGAGGTGAGAGAAGAGAAACACCAAGCAATGAACCATGGCATGCCACTTCTTTAAAATGTTGCCACATTTGCAGCTGTGTCTGTCCCAAATTTGGACCCTGAGTATAGGCATCTGAGGTCCTGTGTGCAGGGCCCACGTCTGAGCGATCCTGGGCACTGTTCTGTGCTTGATTTATGATCTTAAGCCCTACTGAGACTGCAGCATCATCCTAACAAAGCTACAAGGTTCAGTGCTGAAGCAGAGAGTACAGCTGTGCTTGCAAATGTGCGGTCCCAGATTAATTTTATTCATAATGCAATTGAGAGAGGAAGAGGGAAGGAACAGGGGAGGCCTCCTCTGCAATTGCTTTCTTTCAGTGCAAATTGCACAAAGTCAGAGATGACTATGATATGGTCATCACTTACGTTAATGTATTTCTTATATTCAAGGTTCCCCTAATAAGAAGCTAATGTGGGGTAGCAAGCTTCACATGAGTTGCTCTCCTGCTTCTCTAGAATGCTTGGTGTCTAACTCACAGGAAGTCGTCTGAGGTAGCTTACTCTTTATCTTAAAAATATCACCTATTAAAACAATTTTTCTAAAAGAATTGTACAGTCCTCGGGAGTCAATCTAGAATAGGTTACCTTCGTTTACTTTTACACAAGGCAAATTAACTAGAATAGGAAAGTTAAATGACCTTACTGGGTGCTGAAATCCTCTAAGGATACTGGAAGAAGGTTAGCTAATACCACAACTGCTTGAATATCCAGACTCTCAGGGGCAAATAGACTCTGAGACAATATCAAAATTTAATACTTTCTGTATCTTATCACCAGTGTAATAGGCTTCAAACCCATTGACTCTGAAACATGGGAAGGGAGAAATTAGAAAATATGGCTGAAACTTTGCAACACATTAAAAACATGGTGAGAATAGCAGTGGAGGTGTTAATGGGAGGCAATGGTACTGTACTGCTCAGGGAAAAAACCCAAAACCCGCAGGAGGAAGCAATTTTCAGATTTTTTGGGGCAGAGAGGTGGCATGAGCGGTTAAGGTGACTAAAAAGCAGCCAAGACCTTTAACAACTACTCATCTTTCTGAGGTTGAGGAAGGTTATTTATTTTCATTCTCCAGAGAAATTAAGTGTTGGTTTGTGCAGTTCTAGCTACTGTCATGCACAGCTACTTACACGGAGATGCAGAACCGAGCAGGGTTCTCTTCCAAGAGGTGCTGAATTAGAAGGATTCCTAAGTGCACAACTACTAAAACCCACACTTATCAAATACTAACATTTGGAGCGATTTTAACAGCTTATAAAATACACAGCAACAAACGTGTATTGGTGGAATTCGTTGAGTTTCCTTGATTTCCCTGAGAGCTGGATCACAGAAGGTTATCGTGTGCTCCACAGCCAAAAAGGACATTTAGTTCTGAAGGACATTCTACAGAGCATAAATCTAAAATCCCCACTGGAAGTCCAGTAAGCCTCTAGGCAACCAGCACCCTAGTTATGACACTGGGTTGAATGGAGTAGAAATTACCAGTGTGTGACCAATGTGTCACAGTTTCACCTGGCCAGTTCAAAAGGAAGAGTTGGAATAATCTGCCAGAGAGCCATGGTAATGGGAGTTAAAGATATAAAACAAATTAATTACAGCCAACTCAACAGCAATGTTATTTTAAGTACAGCAGCTCTGCCCCATCTGCAGTCTGACAGGACCTAACTGATGAGAGTTCACTGTAGTGAGAGTCAATGAACAAACCAACCTGGATGTGTTGTAACATATAGTTTACAGCTTCTTCAAAATATTCCAGGTGGAATTCCGCCATCTCTTTGGGGAGATCTTCATAGCTGTAGAAAGCCAGAGCCAGCACAGCAAAGCCGTAGTTGGCCAGCAGGCATGCCCTGTATTCAGGGAGTCCTCCTCCAGTTCCATACAAGTCAATAATTCCCGGAAAGGGGCCATTTCCTGAGAGAGACCACATAACAGGACACATTAACCCACAATTTTTAATTTATATTCCAAATTCATAGGCCTGGGAATACATCTTAAAAAAAAAAAGAAAATTAGAGCAGCAGAATGGTATTAAGGGTCCTAAATTACTGTGACAGTTTTAATGAAATGGCTACATTGCTTCAAGATCAAACAAACTAGCACAAATTATCAGGCCTGGTAATGTTTTAGATAACATCAGGGAGCAGGCAGCTGGAAGAGAAGGGATCTTTTGACAGTCACAACTAGTTCTCTGTATCATGTAAATTCACTGCAAACATAGCAAGCTCTGCTTCAGAAATACCCAGAAGGCTTCTCTTTAGTGCATTTCTCAGAAGGCTGATCAAAAAAATCTCGTCTTCTGATGGTTTCAGCTTCTCAATTCCAGTGCAAATGTACCTTAGTCATTTATTCTGGGATTAAGAGAAGAAAGTATTTGAAACCAGCCTTGCTTACCTGGTAAGGGAAGCATTAGGTTCATCACTAGGTTCAGCATTAGGTTCAAGATTAGGTTCATCAGGGGACAGGGACTGAAGTTCAGAGCTGAGAGGGATTGCTGCAAACTGCTAACAAAGTATGGAAAGGAGGAGGCCAACAGGGAGACTTCCATTCCTGCTCAGGAGGGAGGGTGAGGCCTCCCTCAGGTGTCTGCAGACTAATGTCAAACATGGGCAACGAGCAAGAACTAGAAATTCACCTCCAGCCTCAAAGAGACAGATGAAGTCAGAGCAGTCAGAGCCCAGGGCACTGGCTGGGACAGTACGTATGATTTTAGCACTGTCATGGAAGAGTTATCTGGGACAGACAGACAGGGAAGAAAGGGGAGAGGGGAAGGAGAAGGTATGTGATACACAGAAGAGCTCCTTGAGTACATGGGGTTCCAGAGACCCAGGGGTTTGCTTGGTGAAAACCTCTGTATCACAGGGGGAAGGAAAGGTGGGATGTGGTGGGGGTGTGGCTACTACAGAACCAAGGGAATGCAAGAGATGAGGTTTCCTACAGACAACTAGCAGAAATCTGGACAGCTGCTGGAAGGCCAACACAGCATTTGTCAGGCAATCTGAGAAGCTCACAGACCCTTTTCATTATTTTCTGACAAAAATACTGCCAGGGCAAGTCTGTCCAATGCTTTCCCTGACCTGCTCACAAACAGGGAAGAACTGGGGACAAATGTGGCAGCAAAAGGCAACTTGGACTACAGCAATTAGGACATTACTAAGTTCAGGATGTGTGGAGAGGCTGGAAAGGGAAGCAACGGGCTTAAACTCTACAGTTTAGGAGAGCAATCTTCCACTTACTCAAAAGAATTACCATCTGAATTTCCTGGAAAACAGCCAGGTAACTTGAAGGACTGGCTGACTCCACCTCCCATGGCATTTGGGAACAAAAATTGTACTGTGATCAACGCCTTCGTTTCCAATAGAAGTCAATTAAACAAACACACGTGCTTCACCACATGCAGGTGCTCTGTGTGAGGAGTACGGCCAGCAGATCAAACCTGGTTGGGCTGATCACGCCACTCCTTGAGGAGTGCCCAGTGCCTGCCGGCGAGACTCAGCTCCCCCTTGTCCTCTGCCTGGTACGGGGCTCCAGGGGAGCCTGGAGGCGGTCTGGCTCCAGGCCCGGGAGGGCGGGGCCGAAAGTAGAGGCAGCACCGTGGGAGAAGGAGCTCGGCACGGCCCGTACTCACCGGGGGGCAGGAAGAGCGTCGCCCGGATCCTCCCCTCGCGCACCGGGACTCTCCGCACCCCGTCCCGCAGGAACGCCCGCTCGTGCTGCGCCTGGGCCAGGAGCCGCCCGGGGCGCTCCCCGTGGCCTTCGAACACCTCCAGCTGCAGGAGGAAGGGGCTCTGCACGTCCCGCTTCACCAGCCGCCAGAAAGGCTTCTGGGGCTGCAAAGCCCAGAGCAGCCCCATGGGCTCCAGGCCGGAGAAGCTGCCTCCCGGCAGCGCAGGGCAGCGGGCGAGGTCCAGCTCCCCGTCGTCCCCCGCCTGGTAGCGGGCAGTGGCCTGGAAGAGCTGTCCCGTCTCATCCCGCAAGGACGTTCGCAGCGTGACCTGCTGCCGCGGGCCGAGGCCCTGCACGGCGATGGCCAGCGGCTCATCGAAGAGGCTGCGGGCGGCGGGCGACAGGCGGATGGAGGGGGCCATGGAGGAGAGTCCCTGGGCGGGGGCTGTCCCGGGGCTCCACGCCGCGGGGCTGCGGCTCCGTGGGGCTGCAGGTGCGGGGCCGGGCCAGGGCAGCCGCCTCTGCCAGGCGCGGGAGCTGGCCCGGCACAGGCAGCGGGAACTGACCTGCCACATGGCTCCGGGTCGCTCCCCCTCTGGGGGCGGATTCTGGGGCAGATCCTCGCGGAACCAGGGCCGGGCTCGGGCCCGAAGCGCCGCTGGCACGCCCCGGCGGGGAGGAACGGGGCGGTAGCTCCCTTGTCCCGCCCGCCTGCTTCCCTCCTGCCTGCCTGCCTGCCTGCCAATTTCGCTGCCTTCCTACTTCCCTGCCTGCCTGCCTCATCTTCTTCTCTTCTGCCTTCCCCCCGCTGCCTTCCCCGGCTGTGGAAGGGTTCTTCCAAAGGCTACCGAGTCCCTTAAACCCGTCTGGGCCTCGGGGAGCTCCTCGCTGTTCCCCCGAGCTTTCCCGGGCCGGGCGGTGGCTGCGGGCGGGAGACGTATGGAGAGGGCGAGCAGATATGTTGGCGAGCCACCGAGCAGAATCGCAGTTGGAGTTCACTGGACAGGGAAGGGCCGATGTGGGATAGACCGCACAGAGATGGGACAGCTCTGCACAGCAGGGCCGAGCTGTGCTGTGCCACTCAGCCAAGGGACCGCAGCGAGGGCCAGCCCCAGCCGCGGCAGGGAGAAACCACACCAGCACTAGCTCGCCATTGCTTCTTGTCTCCTTGCCGGCTCTGCTTCTCTGTTGGTTACCCCAAGGCATGGGCAAAGTGGGTTATGTCTCCGCACAGCCAGATGTATCGGGAAGGATGGTCAAGGTGGTCAGGGATGGAAGAGCAATAAGGGAGGAGCAGTTTCACAAGACTTTTTAGGTAGGTCAGGAAACATTGGGCTCTTCTAGTAATGGATTGTGCAAGGATTTAAAAAAGAAGGTCATTCAGTCCATCTTACGCAGAGATGGATCTTCTGATCCAGAAGGAACTGCAGAGGGAGACCCGTTTCCTTAAGCTCCCAGACTCTTCCTGGGTGGTGCAGGTAGGGGTGTCTCATGCTCCGAGCTCACTCGTGTCTGACTTAGAGATGTGAAAGAGATGGAAGCATCTAAGGGAATCCCGAGCATTGTCCTAGTTGGAAATATTAAGTAGTTAGAGATATCGGGCAGAGTCTCAGCAGTCTTTCATTCACCATGGAAATTACCCTTTCTCTCCAAACAGGTAAGGTGCTCTGTCATCTAGCATTTGGGTATGTTGTCTGGTGTCCAGTGCTGAATGTGCGGCAGCTACTCCTGCTGTTGAGAACAACACTCTTTGGCTTACACTAATGGATTTGATCATGGGCTTGACCATATGCAGGAGCAGATGCTGAGGAAAAAGGTCCTGGAAGCTTCAGCAACATTCCTTCTCCTCCATGCTTGTGATGCAAGAGCAGTGGAAGAGAGTGAAGGTATGGGGGCTATGTGTCCATCTTCTATGGTCTCTTGTTCCCACCTGGGCAGCCTTTGATCCCAAGTTTCTGCGGTCCCAAGCTTCCACCCTGGGATGAGAAAGTAGTCAAGATACAAAACTTGCTTCTCACCAAAGCACAACAAATGACTCCAAGACTTTCAAATCTCAGTCTCTTTATTACAATTCTCATCCCAATAACAAAGAAGGTAAACGACCTTTCCCAAGGCTTAACCAGAGACAGCCCAGCATCCTGGCTACAGCAGCCATTCTTACACACTTCCAGCAGCACAGAGGTCAGGGATGTTTCCATTCACCATATGGAGACATTCACCATAAGAGCAGTGAAACCCCTGCTCCAAAATTGTCATTTGGGAGCTCAGTAAGCCCTGAGGATAGCATATGCATGTAGAGACCACGGTGACATGGAAAGCACTGTCAAGTATTAGAAGAACAGAAACCACCCAAGAAATGTAACTGTGCATTTTGCACGTGACCTGTTTTATCAAAGACTAATGCAAAAAACGCTATTCCTTTTCTTGACACTTGAGCAAAAAGGCTGGTGGGAGAAGAGAAAAGGCAAAGCCATTTCTTTCTGTGTTCCGGATGTGCAAGGTCATGGAAGATACTGCAGTTGTGCTGGTACAGCTGTGACAAGGTTTGACCGGATAAAGGTGGCAGAATTTATCAGAGCTGGTTGTTGAAAGTTGAGTGTTGCTTGCACGTTATTTGTTGCACATTAGTTAGCAATTAAATACTTTTTGAAAAAAGCCTGGATCTGTGACCAAGCATGAACCTGAGCTTTAGAATAAGCCCTGAGCTCCCCACCCAGGACTGCCCGCTTGTGAAAAACGGGGTGGTTTCCTATGGGGTACAAAGGGAAAAAGGGAGGGTCTATGCAGTGCCCTGTTCCAGGGCAGGAGAGAATCTGAAAATTTTCCTTCCCTTGAGCCTGCAGAAGCTTGCAGACTTCGGTAGCATAATACTCACTTTTGACAACGTGGTCATCTTGTCCCACAACGAATAGGAACTGCGCCTCAGCTTTCTCCAGTGGGATCAGGCTTTGGTTGCCAGGGGCTTGAAAGGGATCATCGGGGACATCAGAATAATCAAGAATTTTGGAATTGGTGGCCTTGGCTTTGTGTTCATGTAAGTTCAAAGTGGGGATGATTTTATCCTTGTAAGAGAGAGGAATACATGTAGCAGCAACAGGGCCATTGAGGGAAGCAACAGCCATGATGTTCTTCAGGAAGGCAGCCATGGCAAGGGACACTTCACCCCCTTTGGAGAAACCGAGCAGGCCAACCCCTGGGCCCTTCACCTGGGAGATAGGAGGAAATGCTCATCAGCGCTGAGCTGAAAAGATTCATGGAGGGGAACATTGTCTAATGCTGAGAGCTTGCAAAACCACATGAAGAAAGTGATGGCAAGGATTACTTTTTCTTCTGGACAAATGTCTGGCACACCCTCCCACACCTCCCATACTTCCTCCCCACACTGTACTTCAAACCACTCAGATGCAGAATGTTCCCTGGTGTTCTGAAATCGGCCGGGGGGGGGTACATGATTTCATCCATCTGGGGACAGGTTGTAGGTCACAGCTATGAATTGTTAGTCTTAGACACTGGCAGATGCTCTTTTCACTCTTGAGACTGTAGGAGGACATTTGGTGGCAATTCATGAAGGCTTTCTCCTGCACAACTTTCCCACCTTTTTATGTCTGATCTGTCTCTTGTGATGTTGCTTTGTGATCTCTGTCCACTGCCCTTCCAGCACACATCTGCTTGACCCTTCTCTTTCCTAGAACTCAGACACCCAAAATCCTTGCAAAGGCCAGCCCTGCCAGGTGAGTATTTTTGCAGCTTCCTCCAAAGATGACTTGGGCAAAGTGCAAGGACTTTCCAGGAGTGATTCCTGGAACCCAGGGGAAACAGGGGGTGTTCCTACCTGTGGGTGCTGTAGCATATAGTTCACTGCCTCTTCAAAATATTCCAGGTGGAATTTGTTTGGTTTCTGGGGCAGATCCTCAAATTGATAATAAGCCAGGGCCAGTGTGGCAAAGCCATGATTGGCCAGCAGGCTTGCTCTGTGCTCAAAAAGACCTCCTCCAAGTCCATGTATATCGATGATTCCTGGAAGGGTGTCTTCTCCTGGAGCAAACAAGACAAAGGTCAGAATTGCCTGAAATGACCCCTTTCAATGTTTCTCTGGTTTAGAATGCATCAAATGAGGTACCAAACAGGAACTGCAGAAAAGCATCTTTTGTGGAAAAGACGCGATCAGTCAGCTGTGTAGTGTCAGGACCTGAAAAAATTCTAGTGTGTTGCAGAGGAAAAAATGTGCAGGAGCAACCTCTTAGGTAAGGTGCAAACCCTTATTTGTTATTGTGCATTGTGCTTAGGGCCAACAGGCAGAGTCTCTTGGGTGAAAGAGTCTTGTCCCAAATTCTCATCCTGTAAGCAGCCCTGTAACAACAACCTCTTCACCTACTGCTATAAAAATCCTCAAGGTGTCATGATTTGATGCAATGCAAACTAGAAACTGTAAACTTTTTTGTTTGTATTGTGGCTTTTTAACATTTGGGATCCCTTGAAAAGCTGTAAGTCACCCAAACCAGTACTTTTGTTTCTTTGACAATCATGTCTAACAGCAGTCAGTATCAACTTCTGCACAGGATGCCATAGGTATCTCAGTGGATGATCAGAAGATCTCTGTTTGGATCTTTCTTGGTCCATGATGCCCTTTTCCTCATCCTGGGAAAATCCTGCACTTGTCTGCAGGGGAAGAGAATGCTTTGCATGCTGCATTCCTTCAGCCTGATTGGGTTTGGGACTGCAGGCCTCAGGGAAGCTCCACAAGCTGCAGGCCAGAGAAGGTGACCCTGGACCTGTTGGTGAGTGGGTGAGACCCACCTCATGCCTACTTCTGGCTTTAAGAGAGCCACAGGCCTGAGTGGGCTCATGCCTCCCACCCTTTGAGGATGCCTTTCTGCCACAGTCTCACACCCTGCACCACAGTGGCCCGTGCATCTGCAAATAAGGCTGCAGGTGGAAAGTGGGAATGTGCTGCTGGGTGTCACGGAGGCGAGGAGAGAGAGCACAGCATCTGTCCTCTCTCTGCCTTGGACCAAGGAGAGCCCTACCATCAAAAGTGCTGCTGTGCTCTTCCTTCTGTGGCTGTTTGCATGCAGGCAACAGCACATCTACTAGCTCTTCACAGGCTGTGAGCGTTCAGAGCAGTGGCTGTGTACTCAGGGGCCAGGAGTGCATTGTCTGTGGCCCATGGCTCAGCTGAGCGTGGCAGGGCTCTGTGGACTTGCACTGAACGTGCACAGAAAAGGTGGTAACGCTGAATAAGGCTGTGGGGGTGCTCAAGGGAGGTGTGACAGTACTGTAGCAAAAGCCCTTTGAGCTCTCTGCCTCTACGTGGCCTTAGGTCATTTGCTGAGGAGTATCCAGCTCCTGAATCTGAATGTGGAGATGTGTGGCGTAGAGAGCAGTCTCAGGAACTGAAAATCATGGTGGCGTGTTTCAGTGCAGGACAATTTGAGTGGGGTGAAATCATGGTTGTGAAACACATCTCCAAACAGAACTAACAGAAGTACTGACTACAGACTGAGCTTACAGTCTTGCTAAGCTGAGGACTGATTGTGGTGGCAGTAGGATGGGGATAAATGCTTTATATCCTGTGCCAAGGAAACAATTCAAAGTGCTGGGGAGTGTGTGGCAAGGGCTTATCATTTTAAAACAGGCAAAAGGAGGAGGTCAGGGGACTCTGAGGAAATGCACCAGCATTTGAATTACTGTAAGTGTCTCAGCTCAGGGGAAGTGGGACATTTTGGATATAAAGTGTATGCAAGTGGCTTCTTCCCTCTCCTGGTCAGCAGGTGGAGGTAGAGGTGAGGCAGGGGAGGGAGTCCTGGCCTTGCTGTGGGCGGGATGCCAAGTCTGTGAAATCAGCCTCCCCACACCCTGGACTCTGGCGGGGAAATCTTGGTGTAGCTGCCCAGAAGATGCTAGAGACAGGTGGTGTCTTGGGCTATTCTTACATCTCAGAAACGTGCTCTGCACCTTTTCCGGAGCAATTAAATAATTGTCTTTTCCTGCTGGAAAGATTTATTCCTTGTAAATGTTCCTGAGCCCCTCCTCTTCCCTCTTGCACTAACTGATGATGTTCACACCAATATGGTGGGCCACGGTCACCAAATAGTTACTATAGTTAGTTGCTATTGGGAGAGGAGGGAGAAGGATTCTCCAACCCCTCCCAGTGAGTAGGAATGCCAATGCCTCACAGAGCCCTTCCCCAACACCCTCTTCTGCAGCTTCTTGTCTCTAGCAGCCCTCCTGGAACACACTTGCTTTCACTTGCCGTGAATTTCT
>VZTA01008820.1:166682-194899 GCA_013398855.1 Mohoua ochrocephala | reverse complement strand
AATGCTAAAGTTGCTGTTTACAGCAAGATGCAAAGCCAAAGATATTTTAAGCATAATTTTGTAACTCTGAATTATGCAGTTTCATGTTGAGGAAAACTATTTAAATCCCACAGCACAGAAGTTGACATATTAAAAATTAAACTGCTATCAAGGCATTCAGAGATCAATATGCAGAGCACTCGCACAAAACACTCAGTTCTATTTTTATGCCATTCTTGCTTTGTGACTTACCATAAAGACAAACTTTCTTTTGGCATTAGAACAGGGAATGTCAGCTCAGGAAGGATCTAAGTCTTGGATAATGAAACAAATTTTTCATACTTGTATACAAAGCTGGTTTGCCTTGGCTGGCAAAGGGGTCTCAAGTTTGTCATCCCATGCTACTTTTTCTTTTCTTCGTTTTTTTTTTTTTTTTTTTTTTTTTTTTTTTTTTTTTTTTTAATCAAGTTAGTCTGTCACTCCACCGTCTCAAACAGGATCCATGAAAGTCCCTGGCTGGTTAGTGATGTGTGTTTGACCTTTCACACCTTAGATCAGCACCAAGTTTAACGGTTCCTGCATGGCAGGAAACCAAAGCCAGATTAGGTATCTATCTATCCATCTCACACCTTGCTTTCAATATTTACTCTAAGAAAATATGGTAACTACACTTATTTCAGAGCTAGCCTAGTGTAACATTTATATTTATTACTGAGTTAAAGCAAACTTGACACAAATCTTGCATTACTTGCTAACACACAACAATCTTGTGTTTAAGGTACTCATACACAGATATGTAGATGACAAAGGAACTAGCTAGTGATCCACTGAAGACACCTCAGAGAAGTACGAAACCTGAGATCCTAAGTTCACAAGCTGAATTATGCTTTCTGAAAAGAGGTAGTATTTAGGCACTTAACGTGCATGACAAGTCACACAAGCAACTGTTCTCCATGTTTTTGTCCTGGCCCCTACACACCACTTCCCACAGTCAAGGAACAGTGGCCAAGCATGACATTGATTTACTATCTCCTAACTCTTGTTTGGTAACTAGAACATAAAGCAGCTGCAAAAACCCCACAAATGCAGCAGACAAAAGGCTAGAAAACTTGGACTAGCTTGTTTTGCACTGAGCTTTTGACATCTGTCAGTAATTTCAGCTAACTGATTTGTTATACATCTAAAACCAATCCCTGCTTCAGAAGACCTGCTTCGAATTACTAACCATCACTGTTACACAAGGCATTCAGGATCTGTGAATCCATTAATGGTCAGTTTGTTATCTACAGATTCTCAACTAATTTAATGATTGAACAGAAAGCGGCACCTTTCAGGACTCTTGGCCACCGCTTTTAAAGAAATATTTTGCTCAAATCTAAGATGATATAAGTTACCCAAAGAAGACATTTTCCACGTATCAGAATAAAGCCTGCAATGGCATAGAACTATATTAGAAAGAATCAGCTCTTTCTCACCACTCTCTGTTCTTAAAAGTCACGAGTAGAAAAGCAAGAATTCACGTCACTTTCCTGTTATATACAAGAGACTGCATTCTGAAATAATTTACAGATTTAAAACTCAAATTTTCAGGAGTGTTTACAAAATATTTAAACACACAACACAAGCATTTATAAACAAGCTAGCTCTGAGGTTTGTATCTTAAGACGTTTAAAACACCTGAAAGTGAGGTAGCCAAATTCAATCACCAACAGGATAAACAAATACGAAATCTAGAAACTGTGTTGTTAGACATTGGGCAGTAGTTCTTCTACATGACTAAAAGAAGGGAATTAGGCAGAGCTGTTAAAAGGCTGTGCCAGAAGACTACTGAATTCGTTAATGAAGTCATAGCCTTATCACTTGCTTTTTTAATTAATTTTTTTAAATGCAGTTAAAGAATAGTTTTCAAGACTAAGAAAATCCTTTCATGTGGGTAGCTAATTGCTACAGTTAGCTTTCTATGCTGAAGACTACTTTTTAGTTCAAATCTAAACCTTACATATAAAATTGTTATTTAGAAATAAAATCTGAATAAAAATTTGCCTGCGACATGTTAAAGTTCAACTCCTGTTAAACAGGACACAAATACTGCTTTTCTGCCATGTCAACACACTTCCAGGTAAACCCAACCAGTTACATAACTCTAAATCTTACCCTCAACAGAGTCCTAGAGCAAATACTGATGCCACTAGAATCATTGCTTCAGTCATATAATAAGAGTTCCAAGATATCCAATCTCCCTTCACAAACTGACAAATTATCACTAGAGAAGTTGTGCTGTAGTATACAAAATACTTTAAATAAGTCCTGTTTGAGAAGTTAGTTATCCTTATGAACAGATCTTAATCCCACAATAAAAAGCACTTCAAAATTTTTATTCATTAGGTTTATAACAACTTCATGCTTGTGACTTGAGAACGTAGAGGCTGAGAGAAGCCGACTTTAGTCGTGGTATGGATTGTGGGGCTGCACGCCTCTGCCACCCAGGACACTGATTTCTCTCATCTGAGAAATGCTCATTACACCCTGGCCTTGATGAACTGCACTTGGACTAAACTCCCCTTGAGCTTATCAGAAACACTTTCTGTTCCCAGGAACTAACAGGTGTCTAATGAACACCTGTTTTTAACAAACAGCCTTGAAAATTTATTTTTCTTGTCTGAATAACAACCCAAGTGGAATATTATTTTTGTTATTGAACATTCAGAGAAAGTTACCAACTCAAATTGGCCAGGATGGAAAATTACTACAACTAAAGCCCACTCTCTTGCTACCCTGTAAACAGTGGTCCAAAGTGAGACCCTTTTAAGCTCCTGATTATAAGAGGCTAATGTGTATTAAAGCCCACTGTCTAACAGCCCTATAAACAGCAGCCCACAGTGAGATCCTTTTGAGCTCTCAATTCCCAGAAGATAAGGGGCTAATGCGTACATCTCAAACACAGATAATTGGATGGCTGTGGAGCCAGCCAAGGATTGTTAGTAATAACAGAAAAGAATTGTTGGTAAAACCAAGGACTATTGGTATTAACACACCATGAGAAAGAACAAGTTTTGGCTGATGAAGAGTGGCCAGGTGGAGCTAAGACAACCACTTTTCCTTTAGAAAAAACACAACACAGTGTGCAGGAATGAGTGGCAGGAAGTAGACATGGACTATAAAGTGGGATTAGAACCACCAAAGATCCCCAAAGCCCTCTGACCCATTTCCAGAAAGGCCTGAAAGAATGGACTGTGCGCAACTAATTTACATAGAAAGCAAGAAAGCTGTCTTTGGGGTGGAGAAGCCTGCCCATATAAAGGCACTTCACCAAGCCTAGGCAGCACCCCCAGGATCCTGGACATCTCATCAGCCAGACCATTTATTTCTGTATAACAGTTCAGAACCACAGAACTGTCTGGGCCTGAAGGGGTCTTTAAAGATCAGCTAGTCCAACTCACCCCCTGTGGGCAGGGACATCTTTCAGTAGATGGTTGATCAAAGCCCCGTCCAACCGATTCTTGAACACTTCCAGGGATGAGGCACGCACTACTTCTCTGGGCAAGCAGTTACAGTGTCTTACCACCCTCACAGTGAAGAATTTCTTTCAATATCCAATCTAAATCTACCCTCTTTCACTTTAAAGTCATTACCCTTTGCCTACAGACCCTGGTCAGATTTTATGCACGGTGATCATAGAAATAATTTCCAAAGGGACTTAGAATCCTCTATACAAAAAAAACCCCAGTAATCCACATTCATGTTGGTTCTGATGAATTTGTTCATAACCTACTCTTTAAAAGCAAGGTTACCATTTAACCCACCCAACAGTTTGTTTAGCACTTTGCATGACACTACATTAGAAGGTATTACATAAGTATTTAACTTTTTCTATTGCTACCCATTTCTTACAAGTTTATTGCCTCCTGCCCTATTCAAAAGAGATACAAGTCACAGATTATTCTGTGTTCTTGCTAGCATCCTTTGAGCTCCCCAAGCAGTCCATCTCTAATGCATACTGTTCAAAAGCAAACACAGCATTCCAGCTGACACTTTATATATCCTGGGAAAGAAGGAATACTTCCTAAAAGGGAAGGAATACTTGCTTTTTAAAATAAGGACATGTTTTTCAGAAATTTAGTCAACTGACTTTTAGAAATTTAATCTTAAATATCTCTCTAGCTTGCTTACAATTCTATTACTTGAGTTTAAAAATTTTAGTCAAAACACAAGTTGTTTTCAGCTACTCTGACACAAACAAGAGCTCTAACACTGCAGAATTCCGCTTTGCCATCAAGGGAGAAACAATTCCAGGTAAAAAATTGAACTAGTTTCCCTGTTCTCTTGTTGATGCATACACATCCTCTTGTTCCAAAATTCCTCTGAAGACTAAGTATTCAAAGTATTCTATCAAAGTATTCTATCCCTCCACATTTTTAAGATATGAAAATTGATGTTCAGCAATGCAATACATAAAGTGATAGAAAAGGCATCTCAATTTAGGTCACTAGTGTGTCTATTCACAACTACTTTGGGCCCTAACAGATTGAAATTCAAACCCAGTGTAAGCCCAGTTTCAATAATGTACCAAGTTATGACTTGGGCTGCATTAATAAAATCTGATCTTACAATAGGCCGTAGTGTGATGCTAAGGGGCAGTGCAATAATAACCCAATGCGTACCGTTCCCGGTTAAATTTGAGTGAATGAAGTATAGCAGGTCTCTTCTGGCGCAAGTTCCACAGGTGTAAGGTGTCATCAGCCAAGGCACTCACAAGAGCTCCCTAGGAGAAAGAAAATGTTTTAGTCAACTTGTTTTCATAGCCCTAGGAGCAGTGTATCGTCACAGTGGAAATGCATTACATATTATTACCAGGACGAAAAAAATGTGTAAGCATGTGCATCAACACGATAGCACAGATAAGTTCTAAGTGGTAGGAATGAGATAACTGATGTGATCACATGCTGTTCAGCTCACTCATATTTGGTTCAGTGCTATACTGAGAGGTGGTGGGGAAGGAGCTTTTTCCACTGTGAGCTCATCAGTTTCCTCATGCCCATCTCTGTAGAGAAATCGAGCAATGAACTCAACTGCTACTATCTATGTGCTGACCAAGCTAGCGAGGTCCCTCTAAAAACCTGTCCCTAGCTAGCTCAAGAACAGCACTGTTGTCAGATGTCAGCTGCTACAGCCCTAGAAACACACATCTGAAACTGTTCATGTCTAGGACAGTAAGTCTATCAAAATAAAATTAACTACCTACTGAAAATGGTAGTAGTATTGGAAAAGTACTTCACCACTTCCAGAGATAACTTGCAATGTTCAAGGACACAAAGAGATATTCCTAGTTCTTACTTATAGCAAAAGAGTACTCTAGAGACAAAGATATTTTCAGCAGCTAGTCAAGCATTTTCCCAAACTAAAAAAGTTAATTTATTTATAATTGTTATTACTGTTTGCTATTCATGCTACATCACTTATATTAGCTAATTTTAATGCTTGCTTAATGAAAAATTAAAGAAAATATGCTCCATATCGTCTCTGAATTACACATAAATCATTTTACTAACCTCATTAATCAGGAACTGAAGTTGGATTACTGCAGCTCCACTGTCATGTTGACAGTAGCATTCAACTCCTGGCCGACCAAAGCTGGAATCGGTACCATTAAGGAATAATTGTTGTATGTAACAAACAAAACACACAGCATAACCAACATTTTCACTTTCACTCATACCACATTCACACAGGCTAACATCCTGCTTCTAGCTGGTGCACTCAACATATCTAACCACACAGAGCTGAGTGCTTACCAAAACAGTAATTTATAAATGCCACAAAGTGACACTAAAATTAAAAGACCTACCTTGAAATATAAAAATTATGTATAACTGCTTAACTTACAGTGATTTAAAGGATTCTTCATCATGGAGAACTTGAAGAATGTTGAAGCACTTATTTTAACAATGTTAAATATAAGAACTAGAATAAAAGGAAGTTAATCTAAATAAGCAGCATAAACAAATGATTACATTTTTCAAATGCCAAAGGATCTTTCTCGCCATTTTAACATTACTTAAGGTAAAAAGAGCTGAATAATGCAAGGCACATTAAAAAAAAATAAAATCTGCTGTGACAGAGGTGAGAAGATCAGCAGTCAAAATACGGAGGAGTCGATGGGAAGTTATGTATAATGTAAATTTCCAGGATCTCTGTATGAAGACTTCCTGGATTCACACCAGCTATGAGATAGCAAAAGCTTGCTCATTTTCACTCTCACACATAAACCAGTCCTATCCTTCCATAATGAATATTGATAGATGATTTGTTTGCAGCAGCAAAATAGATTCTTCTAGTTCTCCATACTTGACTCATTTATTAGTTGCAAACATTCTGTATTTTAAATGTGGTTATGCACCTGCTTCTGATACAAAATTATGTTCTCCAACATCTAGGAGATCGAGCAGAAATAACAGAGGAATTAAGCAAACTGGTCAGTATTTCATCATCATTGTATGCCCAGGGTTTCTGGACTATGATTTGTCAGGGCTGAACACTTCTTGTTTTAAAGAAGCACCTTAGCTTTTGGGAGAAAGGAAATCATTCCAAAGCTGTATGCAAAACAGGGAATAAATGTACCATTTTTTCTCTCAGCATATGCTAAAAATTAATAAAATGGTAGAATTCTCACCCATTCTGCAAGCTTTCCATTTACTGAGAAATTGCTGAACAAAACCAAAGTGGATAATAGGTGCATTCTTAAAAAACATGTGCATTCATGCTACAGGCAGTTGAAAGGCTGAAAAGACCATTAGGCTGCTTGCAAATCAAAACTCAGACACGTCTCCTGCTCAGCCTCTAAGCTGGTGAAATAAAATGTAAGTAGAACAACAGCAGGGAGAAGTCTGCTTCAACACACTGCTATATTTTAACTCTTAAACTTGAATCACATTCTTCCAGACTAATGAATCTGCATAACATCCAGCTAAGTGGTGAGATATACACTAAACAGATGCTGAATAATCCCCCAAACTTAATACCAGCTTTCTTCCCCAAACAGAATTAGTAATTTAATTTTGTTCTGCCATGGAAGGACTTAAAGAGTCAGCGAGCCTCACCTGGTTTTTTGCTTTTATTTTACATTCTTATCAATATGTTTTTTTACAAAGAACTCATCTGTATTCCAGTCACAGTCTAAAGCTTAAAAAAAAAAAAAAGAGCGGAGGGGGTGTTGTCCCCATAAATGATACCTTCCTACACGAACTCAGAATACTTTTAATGTAAAATCATTGCTGTTACATTAACTATGGATTGACTACACAAATTGCCAAATTGAAAAAACCCACAAGGAATAACATAAGTTTCAGAGCTGATTGCCTTCGGCCTTGCTCATGCATCTGCATTCACTTGAATTAATAATTATTTGCAGAAGTAGACAAAAACAATTTCCAAATGTGAAATTCAGATGCTTACAGGAATTGAATTTTAAAACCTGTTTATCTGCACTGACACAGGTAGTTTTCTAATAAAAGACTTTCCCAGCCCCTCCCCTGAACATCATTTTCCAACATAATTAAATGCAAACCTTGTTTGTAAACCCAGAGTTTATTCGGAATTGAGACTCTACAGCTACCTTGCCTCAAAATAAGAGGAATATGACCCAGAAAAACAGAAGTCCATGGACTGCTCAAGTTACTTCTTCCTTCAAATTCTATTCCTCAGATGCTTTCTGCAAGCACTTCTGATGCTAATATTTCTGGAAGTACTGTTATAACTAGTCAGTAAAAATTTCATTATTAAGAATATTTCAATGTTTCCTGAAACAAAAATTTCTTCCACATTTTCCAGGACACCCGAACCATTTTTCCATAAATCAGTAAACATGCAGCACTTGGAGTAAGACTACACAAGTTTTAAATATTCAAAGCAAATCTCTCTTTGACAAATTAGTGGAAACCTCGCATCCAGATGTGAAAATAGTTTAGCCTCTTCTATAGTGCTTGCTGTCATTAAAAAAAAAAGAAAAATAGTCCTTGCAGCTAGTCTTAGTTTCTTTACTCAAGGATTATGTCATCTTCACTTTTTCACCTAGTAGCTAAAATTATTCTTCTCATCTCAAATTAATATCATCCTCCTAACCAGCATTAATCTTCTTTTCTAAAGCAATGCAAAGCCTCCCAGTTTTGCGGGGTATGCTGAATTGAAAAAGCACGTCACAAAGACTGACTGTGGAAGGATAATGCATGCCCGTTTCAGTACATGTGAAGCGTTTCTCAACCACACAAAACAGGCAGCAGCCCAGGGAATGCAGTTTGCCCCAATCCGCTACACTTGTGTGTGTGTGTGCTCTAGGCAAGAGAGCTCCCTGTACTAAGCAGTGATCATTTACTACACAGTCGTTCCCAAAACAGGCAAAAATTATAATGAATAATGACAAGATGAGCAAAGCATTTTAATTTTGTAGACAGGAAAAACTCTCTGCCAAAGACCTAGGGTAGCTTTAGAGGAAATACTCTGCTCTGAGCAGTTTTCTAATCAAAGACCCATCCCTGCTCCTTCAATTCCAAGCAGTTCATTCTACTATTCCTGCTTCATTCCCTATTCCAAATATTAACAAATTGGATAAATTAATAGCTTCTCAGCTGTACCTTTGAATATTGCTTCCATGTTCCCCACTGCCACTTGGAAACTAACCCTGGAAAACACTAGTATTTCATTGTCTTCACTGCCTATTTTTTGAGAAAACAAGAGACAATAGGCGTGCCTGGGAGAAGAAAGAGACAACATGCTCATGTCCTAACATCAGTGCTCATTTTCATAACTGCTAGAAGTGCGGGTACACAAGAAAATCACAGTATGACCTTAATTTAGTATCACATAACACTGATTTCACTTTAATTTATGAGAAAAGGCAACATTTCCAAAAGGTATTTTTTCAAACAAACTTCAGACCTAAGCTTACACTATAAGCATTTCATTTAGCAATATGCAAGTTGTCGCTGCAAAATACTCTTTTTTAAAGTTATTACTGTTATTTATAGCTTAGCTACATAGTAGCAACTCAGTTTGCATCTGCCCTTAGAAATCACGTCTGAAAAAGAAAAATCAATTCCAGAAAGCCAGAGAAGACCAGTCTTTTTTTATTATTATTCTTCAGCTACCCTAAGTAGACTTAGGGAGTACTGGGGCATTCTTCACCTTGACACCTCTGACACAGAAGACAGTTGCAAAACCTGCAGTTATCAATTCAACCCTTAGCATAAGGCAGTCGTCCAAAATCACAGAATCATTGAGATTGAAAAAGACCTCTAAGTTCAACCAAGTCCAATCTTTGACCAATCACCACCTTAGCAACTAGACTATGCCACTAAGTGCCACATCCAGTCTTTTCCTGAACGCCTCCAGGGATGGTGATTCCACCACCTGTCTGGCCAGTCCATTCCAATGTTTAACTACCTTTTCCATGATGAAATTTTTCCTGATATCCAACCTAAACCTCCCCTGGCACAGCTTGAGGCTATGTTCTCTTGTCCTGTCATCATTTGCCTGGGGAGAAGAGGCCAATCCCCACCTAGCAACACCCTCCTTTCAGGCTGTTGCAGAGAGTGGTAAGGTCTCCCCTGAGCCTCCTTCTCTCCAGGCTAAACACTACCAGCTACAACAGCCATTCCCAACAAGACTTGTGCTCCAGACCCTCCACAAGCTCCGTTGCCCTTTTCTGGACATGCTCCAGCACCTCAATGTCCTTCTTGTAGTGAGGGGCCCAGAGCTGGACACAGCACTCGAAGTGTGATTGCACCAGTGCTGAGTAGAGGGGGACAGTCACTGCCCTGGTCCTGCTGGCCACACTGTTGCTGATACAGGCCAGGATGCCATTGGCCTTCCTGGCCACCTGGTTCATGTTCAGTCAGCTGTCAAAAAGCACCCTCAGGTCCTTCACTACTGGGCAGCTTTCCAGACACTTTTCCCCAAGCCTTCAGTGCTGCACGGGGCTGCTGTGATTGAAGTGCAGGCCCCAGCACTCAGCCTCATTGAGCCTCATAGCACTGGCCTCAGTACATTGATCCAACCTTTCCAGATCTGTCTGCAAAACCTTCCTACCCTCCACCGCATCAACATTCCCATCCAACCTAGTGTCATCTGTGAACTTACTGAGGGTGCACTCAATCCCCTCATCCAGATTATGAGTAAAGATATTAAACAGAACTGGCCCAAACACTGAGCCCTGGGGAACATCACCTGTGACCGAACACCAACTGGATACGACACCATTCACCACCACCCTCTGGTCTGGCCATCCAGACAGTTTTTAATGCAGCAAAGAGTGCGCCTGTCCCACCCATGAGCAGCCAGTTTTTCCAGAAGAATGCTTTGGGAAACAGAGTCAAAGGCTTTACTAAAGTCCAGGTAGATAACACCCCCAGCCTTGCCCCTCGTGCATGAGGTAGGTCACCCCGTTTCCTAAAGCTGGCTGGGCCTGACGCCTTGGCTCTCCTGTAAGTGCCATGTGGTCACACTCAAGACAACCTGTTCCATAACCTTCCTGGACACCAAGGTCAGGCTGACAGGCCTGTAGTTCCCCAGATCCTTCTTCTGGTCCTTCTTGTGGATGGATGCCACGTTGGCCAACCTCCAGTTGACCTCCCTGGGTAGCCAGGACTGATGATAAACGATGGAGAGTAGCTTTGTGAGCTCTTCCACCAGCTCCCTCAGTACACTTGGATGAATCCCATCCGGTCCCACAGATTTACGAGTGCCTAAACGGCTCAGCAGGTCACTAACTACTTCCTCCTGGATTACAGGGGGTCTATTCTGCTTCCTGTCCCTGTCTTTCAGCTCAGGGGGCTAGTTACCCTGAGGCATACAAAGACATTTATAATTTAAATTCTTTTTCAAATTTTCACCACACAGGTATTGGCATCTTTTTTTTTATTACACTGTGATAAAAAGTCTTGACAGTAAAGCAAAGACAGACCAGGTATCAGATTTGCCAGCGTTACACTAGCTCAAGAGTTTTAAGACAAATCTGAAACTCAAGCAGCTTTTAATATTCATTCCTAGATGCTTCTCAAAACTGCAGCTGTAACACCTAACAGTACTTAAACATTTGACAATTTTGACAAAAAAAAAGATTATTGGCTAGAGAAAGACACAAACCACTGATTTGAACTGCATACAAAACACTAAAACCAGTAGATTACTCAATGTATGCTTATGTATACCAGTCCATAGCATACAGCTCTCCAGGACTGCACAATATACCTGCATATTTTACTACAGTCATGTATGTGTAGCAGTTTTCCACTTAATCAGACCCTGAATCATTTAAAAAATAAATATGCACCACTGTATCTCATCAAATCTAATGAGTACTATTACTTTCACATACATAATCTACAGCAACCATCTCAAAGAACAATCTGTCAAGACGCAGTTATTTAGCAAGAGAGGGTTATTCAAAAAGTCAGCAAGTACTACAGTCCAACACTGTCTAGAAAATACACTTTGACCTTTCACATCCATGTGAATATAATTTGTCCTTTTGGTGGTGGTGGGGAGGGTAAGGAGAGAGGGCAATAACAGGCACAACATTTAAAAAATTGATGTTAGATCTTATTACAAATATCATAGTAGTTTAACAGGGCATAGTAAACTACTACTGCTGCTTGCTATTGCAGCTTTAGAATTTCAGAGAAGTGGTGACTGAACGACTGGCTGGAAGTTGAATTTCTCAACTTCCAAATCAGCTACCAATAAGGTTCATTCCTACATAAGTGCAGACCAGCTTCTCTAAGTATTCACTTTGTTTATAGAACAATGCTCAGCTCCTCTAAACACCAGAAGCTGTATGATTCAATGTTAACTTGCAAAAAAAATAATCTCAGGCTGATAGAGTAAAAAGGAGTTCTGTTTTGAAAGATACTAAAGTCTATAGGTCTCAGCCAAAGTTTGTTAACTGTTTTTTTAATAAAGGTAGCTGTAGCAATTTTAAAGCACAAACCCACCTTTTTTTGCCTCGATTTGCATGAGTTTTATATTTTAAAATTAAACAATGCCTGAACTAGTTTGCCTGTAAACTGATAGGGAACAGGTAGGGATCAGGAATTTAAATACAATCCATTTTTTAACAACAGATTAAAAAAGCACTTTATTCAAAGCACTTCTTAAACTCCAAACTTGCTTACATAAATATGCACAAATACAGCATTTCCCAAATAGCTATGGAAAGTGCCAGCAAATCTTCTGTAAAGGCTGTATTTGGTAGAATTTTCTCAGAGCTGCCAGTGAGAGGCAATCGCTCATTGGAACAAGATGTAATTGAGCAGTACAAACGCAAACAGGATAAAAAAAAAACCCCCGTGATTTAAAATTAAACAAGAAGCAAAATTGGTTTTAATGATAAGTTTCTATATGCACAATTCACAGATGGAAAAGCATGCTGTTAAATGAAGAGGTAAAAACATCAATTTAGACCAAACAAGAAAAAAACGAAAAGGCTACAGGCTTTTCTTAATTTTACTCACTTTGCTTTCTGATACAGGTTGTACTCCTTTAGTCTAAGACCTGTATTTCAGCACTAACAATGCAAAGAAGGTGACTAATCCAGTACTTTTTCTGGGTAGGATGGAAGAGAAGGAGAACAGTTAGAACAGAAGGGTGGGAAACTCTTAAAAATCCTGGTTCCTATGACTACATGAGATGCAGTGAAATGGGTGGTAACTGCTAATTCAGTAAAGTTTTTCCAAAGACTGCACACACAAGAGTAAATCCAGGAAATAATTATGTACTTTTGAAGAACTTCATCAAAATTCAGAGGTAAAACCTTAGTATTCTGCTGCATGCTTCCAAGTCCTGCTCACTTGTTATCCATTTAATCCAGTTTAGTTTCCAAGTCAAATTTCAACATGTTATTATATACTAGATCACAATATTAATGATTAAGCAGGCTTTTCCTCCTTACATGCATAGCTTCTTGGCCAAGAATAAAGGCAGGGGCATTCCATGCTCCTAGAACTGAGGTATACTTGGAATAAGAATGATGCCTCTTCCCAGAGTCCAGATATTTTGTACAGACATTGCCAAGAGCAGCATTTACAAGTGTAATGCTCTAGAACTAGATGCTAAGTGAATTTATATACTTATTTAATTTAGCTTATGAAAGCATAAATAACCATGGATATTATCTAATAAAAGGACAATTTAACATTTTCTAAGAACACAGCCAATCCTTGCCCAATCGATCATTGTCTATCAACACCTATTTCTGACTTCAAAGTGTTTTGTTAGGTCCAGAAACATCTCTTCATTCACAGCATGATCTAAAATCCTTCCCTTAACTCTTGTCTGACAAGCAAATTCTCTTCAGTTATTTCCAAGTCACCAACCACTGGATAGAAGTGACAGAAGACCAACTGTAATCACCAGCCATTCCATCAAAACTTTGTTCACACACAAGCCTATTCTCCAATCCCCTCCTCACAAACTTCACAGCAGTGAGTGTAGTCTCCTGAGCCAATTTCACTTGTACCTCATTAACTCTTTACACCATTATGAGGTCATACAGAATAAGGCCACAGGTACTGCTATAACTTACATAAGCTACATTATCTTGTGTGTCCCCCTTCTGTTATCACTCAGCAGAAATTTATGGTTATTGTCACAACTTTCCTTTTGGCACCAATGCCTGATTTCTCAAATTAATTATTAAATCTTCTACTACCTCAAGCCAGGTTTTCCTCCATCCTTTGCTATTCAACTTGCCACTCTTCATAGTCACTTTCACTCGCTTTGATAAAGGCAGCAGAAAAGGCAGGTGGCTTAGGCATAAGAAGAGGTCTTAAAGAAGATCTCAAATTAAAATAAAAGCTGGTCACGTGTATGAATTTCTCCCCCAGACTTTGCTGTAGTTTCTCTCTCAGTGCTGATATCAGCTCCAGTCCTTTAACACTGGACTTGTGGATGAGGCTTAAATCCACCCTTCTGCTTCCCACATGATTTAGATTTTGCATCGTACTAATGACAGAAACAACGTCCTCTTTCAAACATCCTTCTGAAGAAAGTTTAACCACAGGAAGTTTTATCAATACGCTGACGCAGGTATACCATGTTTCTGCTTACACAGCTTTTTGAAGTAGTTACCAGCAAAGTCACTTGCTGAAGCACTAAGCAGGCCATGGATTAGAAGAACCAACACTTCCATGGTATTAGGCAAGAAGGAGAAACTCAGATCCCAAATCCAGGTGGCAGGTACAAGTTTACCTCTTCTGTCTGTATCAACTTGATACAACAATCTATCTCCAGACCAGTAGCAGTCACAAGCTGAAAGATCTTCCAAATACCCCTCGTGATGTTCACAGGCACAGCATCACAAAAAGCTGCTATTGCTTTTTAAGTATTTCAGATAGCAGTGTCTAAACCCTAGTAATTCAAACAATGGAAAAAATGGGTCTTGGGACAAAGTTTCCCTTGTCTGCTCAAAGCAGAAGCAGAGACTATTCTTAAATATTCTCATTCAAAATTACACTAAAAAATTGTTAAAATTAGCCTCAAGTGTGAGTAATCAACAGTTATCCTTTAATTGTTACTTTCAGTATTTTGTAACACTAAGATAGTGTTTTTCACTTTATCTTAAGCCTCCTCAATGTTCCACTACAGCATAATTTTTAGTTTTGCATGCCACCAAAGGACTGAGAAACTTACTATTTCTCTACTGTCAAAATAGTAGTGACCATTTTATAGGTTTGCTCAAAATTACCACCACCAAATGAAAAACCAAGGTACAACTCCAACAATTCAGTAGATGGCACTATTCCACAAAAATCAAGAGAGGAAACTATGTCCTCGCATAAACCATCGAGCTAGAACTCTTATTTTAAATATATAAAACCAATGCCCACTCATTAGAGTGCCTTGCATTTTTTTTTGTGCTTGTCACAGGACATGGAAAAATATATGCCAAAACATTAAAAGAAATTACTGTTTTGTGGAAATGCCTGTAATTTTACTTAGCTATTTTGTGCAGGCATTTCTGCTACTACATAGAGCTCCACTTCACACCACAAAAATGGCTGCATACCAGTGTTGCATAAAGTAGTATTTTTATGGTTTGTGTTTACCAGCAATCCAACTTGACATGGACTATTAAAAGGTTGACATCGTCCCTAGAAGTTGCTTATTCAACCTTAATTCACATTTCCTCAAATGCATGATAGTAATTTATTTGTAAAAGTTAATGCACTAGCTCAACATCAATTGTAAATGTTTTGCATTATTCAGCTTAATTTTTTTAAGTGTCAAAAAGATAAGCGGCTACTAACAAAAACTAAATTGCCAGATTTCAAAAATTTGCATTAAAACATATGTCTTCAATATTATCAAGTTGTAAAGCATAGCCTTAAATTAACACTGCCCATTCCATCTTAACTCTTCTCTTAAAATTTGTTGCAGGTGCCAGATTAGATCCTGTAGCTTGCTCTCTTTCTCAGTGTACTTGAGGACTTCAGATGGGTCCTTTCCTTAGCCCCAAGAAAAGCATCACTGGACAGTGCTAAAGAGTTTCCACAGGAGTATAAACACAGAGCTACTGTTTTGTACAAGCTGTGGGTGTCAGAAACCCAAGGGTTTTTCTCAGCACTGGGAAGGGAATAATTCAAAGAGTGTTATGAGATTTCCAAGTACCCACAGCCTAGTTGAAGGCTACAACAAGATGGAAAACAGATCTTCAACAGAAAAAGCACAGTCCAAGGTAGTTCTCCAACACACCTTTCCTGCAGTTTTCCCCAGCAGATACTTTAACTACGAGATGGAGGGAAGGTGTTACCTCAGTGATTTTTTTTTCTTCTGATACTTTAGAGAACCTCCCCATCTCTTAATCTCTTTACTTCCAGTGCCTGTCAGATTCCAAGTGATGTTTGATACGTCAGGCAGCGCTCATCTGCCCTGCTATTACAAGAATGTTTGGTTTACCAGCAGAACAAACAAATAATCTGAGTCTGAAGAGCTACTTCAATCAACTTTGACTGAAGGGAAGAAGTCTGCAGACAATACTTTGCCATAAATTTTATGAAAATATGAAGCTGAAAAGAGGGGAGAAAGGAAGCTGGAAAGAGGGAGAAAACACAGATTAGGCCCATATCCCATCCAAAGCATTATCTCAACATCCTAAAATACAGGCTCTGTTTAGTCACAGGAAGCATTTCAAGAGTTACAACACATGTAATAATACTACAAGATTGAGTCATACAGTAGCAAGTTTCGCAGTGAAAACATCTGTCTTTCCTCTAGACAAAAGTATCCAAAATAATAGATATCCATATATTACAACTTGCTTCACATAACTGAAACTGTTCCAGTTCCAAGGGAACATGAAGAAGTGCCATTTACAGCAAATTGTTGTTTCAAGGCCCCCAAAGACACAGAGGGGCTGTTTATGCTGCTCGGAACTTTCAAGTTTCTTCCACAATCCTGTACCTTAACAGAAACATCTACCAATATTCCTGCATGAATAAGACAGTCTTAAGAAAAATACAAGCACTGAAAGTTAATAGTTAGATCTCTGATTTATTAGGAGCAAGGAAAGGTTCAGGGGGTTGAGTTTGTAAAGAAACTCG
Organism: Mohoua ochrocephala; assembly: GCA_013398855.1. Classification (NCBI taxonomy): domain Eukaryota; kingdom Metazoa; phylum Chordata; class Aves; order Passeriformes; family Acanthizidae; genus Mohoua; species Mohoua ochrocephala. Next base: position 178,331 of record VZTA01008820.1, on the reverse strand, counting down.
AGCATTTACGTACACTTCCTGCATAGTAAAGGAAAGGCAGCAGAAACAGTAGAGGTTTCCCTTTCCACGTAGCACTTCCATCTCCTTCACCACCACCCTGCTCCCCAAATGCCAAGAGAACACATTCACATTTCCACTGCTCCTCTCACTTTTTTTACCATGGTAAAGAGAAGGCAATGTAAAGAGCAAGTCTGCACAAAGATGTGCTTGAAGAAAAACACAGCCAGATTCCCCAAAATTATTACCTTCAAAGTGACTGTTGTTGAAGTTCAAAACTAAGGAAGTTTGAACTCTTTTTTTAAGTGGTTTGGTTCTCACTGGAATCTTCAGCAACTTATTTACACAAGAACCACTTAGAAGAAAGTGAAATGGCTGCTGCTTAGTTGAAAGATAAAACCTCACAATTATGTATATTCCAAAAAAGTAACCTCGATCATCACCACTAGTCACAGTACTACCCCAAAAAGAAAAATTTAAAGAGAAAAAAGAAAAAAAGAAAAAAAGAATAAAAATCACTTGCTGTTTGAAGCAGACTATCACCACAGTCCAAAGCTTTACTGAGGTTTTAATGTTAAAGCCCGAAGTTACAGATGTCAAATAGACAGGGTTTCCTACCTTCTCTACGGAAGTCTCCAGCTGTGAAAAAGGGCACTTCAGAAATGCCATAGCATGAAAATATCCAAGGGCTCAGACAAAAGAAAAGCATTGTCTGGAACAGGACTCTTCATCCAACCTCAAGACAGTTTCTAAGCACCAAATCCAGATCATTAAAATTAATGTGGCACTGTAGCCCCATCAATTCAGACCTGCTTTGAGTCAGAACCTGCATTTATGCAGTGTAATTCAGTGTTTAATGTTTTTTTGATTAAATATTTGGTTTAATGTTTTGGGTGTCAGCTTTTTCTACTCAGCAAGGGAGAAAATGGAATTAATTAGTTTTGGAAGTTCACTTCTGTAACATCTTCCATCAAAAATCCAAGAGGAAAACAGATGTAATTGCCAGTCAGCTATGACAATTCACTAGAAGCTGTAACCTGTGGAAGTTTTATGTATGCTCTGCATGGTAAGAAATAAAAATCACATGAGGCTCAAATAGAAGCTGCAACAGTAAACATCTGAGTTGATACGTGTCAGACAAGTCACCTGTGGTGTTCCTCAAACATTTACTAGGGAAAAAAAAAACATGGGGGAAAACTATTGTTTCTAAGATTTCATTAGAAAACTTTGAAGAGAATAAATATCACATTTACAAGGTACTGTTCAAAGTTTATTTCTTCTTTCAAATGTTAGCACAGCAGAATGGCACTCAAACAGGAACAAATAATCTCATTGTATATTTAAAGTGGCCAATAGCTCTGTGTGAATTTAAAAAATTTAAAAAAAAAAATCAAAAAAAGCATTAGACTGCTTGATGGTAAAGAATTCCACCAGAACAAAATTCAAGTCACATATGTATTAAGAGAAAAAGCTAAGGAACATTTTCTGGCTAACTGCATGGAGATTCACTTTAGTTCTTCAAAGCATTACAAATCTGAAAGTGTTTTGCCTGCAAAGCATCCCTACTTCTTTTGCAACAAAGGACTGTAAGAGTTCCCAATCGATACATTAAGCACTGCAGCCTGAAGTCTAATTACCCCTCACTTTTCCCTCGCACACCCAGTCTGCTCAACTCCCTAAACGTGGTGAGTCTGCAGAGAACTGGTAATCTTCAAACGCACTGTCAGGTAACAAGACCTCAGAGTCAGGACAACAACATTTCAGTAGAATCAAGCCTTACCCTTCCTCACAAACCACATACACGCACAAACTTGATCCTCTTCAAGCAGAGAAGAAAGAGGAAAGAGTTAAATCATTCATCCCAGATCACCAGAGACCTAGGATGGTTACATTCCTGGAAACTATTAATGGACAAGGGCTATGAATAACTCTACTAGAAAAAGCACTATACTAAAAAGCACACCTGAAAAACTAAGATAGCATTTTTAAAGATTTATTTTCTGAGAAAAAGAAACCAGTTACATAGAGATGCTGAAAAATTTAAAGATGAGATTTCAAAAGAAAAGTAGAAATTCTATTATCCAACAATTTCTAATAAGACAAAACAGCAGCTATAAAAGAAACAATATCTTTATATGATCCCCTCGAATAAAACTGAAAAAAGGAACAGTAATTAGTGGCCTGTTGCAAAAATGCAGGATGAAACCCATTTTACTAAAAACCACCATGATAGACTGATATATGTATTCCAGTCAAACATCAAGAAAAATAGTACATTGAATGGCATTTATCAGTAGCCATTAAAAAGAAAAAAAGACAACCAGAGATCCAATAAACCAAATAATAGCTGTGAGCAGCACTGAGTTACTAAGATACTTTAGACTACAAAATACATTTAAAAGTTCTTGTTAGGAGATGAAAACTATATCTTTATAGCAGTTCAGCCTCACCTCTACAGAATGCACTTACACTGATCATCTTCACAGATTCTCCATTAAAACACAAACACAACACTGAGAACGAGTATCCACAACTGAGTTTAATTTCATCAGAGGTGAACTTCCCCCAAATTAACTACAGTTGTACAATTTACAGGTATTGTCTGTACTATAGCAAATAAAGACAGGTAGAGAATCCTCTGTATTCTGAAACTTTAAGGGTGGTATATTTCTAGAATGAGCTATGTGGATAAAGCTTTCAAACTATGCTTTTAAATATTTTACCTGTATTGTAATCAAAGTCTGCTTAATTCAAGTTTGACAATAAATATAATATCAGAAATATTTTGCAAGGATAGTCTCTTTGTACGAGCTTTTCTACAGCAAGTGAGATTATACTCCTAGAAACGCCAGTCTGTTACTCTGCAGATTAACGGAGCAAGCATTAGTAGTATCTTTTTTGTCAAATTGGTTACAATTACTCTGGTAGCCCACTGTGACCGCTCAAGATTGGCACGGAGTAGCACTTCTCCTTTAAAACTTACTCAAGGACATGGTTCTCTGAACTCGCCCAGCTCGCTGCTCGCATTGCAACAGTAACTTCCGCTGCAGCCAAAAACGCGAAGCTAGAGAACATTATCAGATGGCAGCGCGATCATCACACTCACGTTCGCACAACAGCTTCCTTGAGAAACTCACCACCACACCACTTCGGCAGTCTTGGCACTTTACTTTTCACCATACCATAAGTACATTTTCATCAACTGTTCAGGCAGCTCAGTTCTTGCTTTGGTAGCAAAGACATTTCCTTGCTAACAAACCAGAAAAGCTAAGAAAATTGTAGGTTGTGTCCAAAAAAAGGTAACGATATGAAGCACTGAGTTGAAATGAAGAAGTGCTTCTGGTTATATGCTATGATATAAAACTGCAGTTTCTAAATATTTTGAGACCAAACATCACTGTTAGCATTATCTGATGTGCTGCTTCTCTCGCTGGGAATTGCCAGCAAAAAGAACAGTTCATCAAAGTCAATAAAGTTAATTCAGAAAATGCCACTTACTCCTACCTTTTTCTTTTTTTTTTAACCAGAACAGCATTTATTTGAGCTGGAAATTATTGGCAGAGTATTCATGCAGGAAAAAAAAAAATTCTTTTAAACTGCCAGAGTTCAAAAATAATTTTTGTCCTTTGCTGCTCAGGTAAGAAAAGAAACAGTATTAGGAAAGTTAACTGCTGCTGCTTCTCCTCTAAAATATGTGCTTTTAAGATGCAGGCTACCTGACATCTCTCTTTCCAGGTTAGTAACTCACCAGGATTTATTTCTAAAACGTTATATTTCCCATCTTATTATTTTAAAGAATGAGGGAGATATTCACCATGCCAGCTATTTTCCTTTTTGTGAGTTTCCTTTTTATCTGACATTTAGGGGTGGCTGTGGAGGTAATCTTGCTGCATCAGTTTACTGTACAGGCTTGGAACACATACAAAAGGGAATGCCAGGCAAGTTATTGTTTTGCAGCCCATTCTCCATATTAATAAACATCACTGAAGCTCAGTAACTGTACCTCTAACATCAACATTACGAAGTCCAGTTAAGAATGTTTTTCAACTGTGAAGATGAACATCTGCTCTGCTTAACAAGGTAGTATGACTGGATAGAGCATATGCTAAAAAACTAAGGCATGCTAATACCATCAATTAAGTGATATTAAGTGATCATGAAAAAATTAGTATTCTATCTTTTTCCCTAATGAGCAAGTTGGAAAATGCAAATAGGTTTTGTCCATCTGCTGTTCCTGACTACAAATCATTGTTACTAGTTGGAAATGAGGGAGAGGCTGTAGTAGAAACTGTTACCAAAAACACTGGACACCAGTTGGATTACCTCTTTAGGTGGCTACTTTTAAAGTTGTTACACTTATCATCATTATGTGAACCCAAAATCTAATAATGTTAACTGTACACATACAGAGTACAAGCCGGGCACCAGGCTTCAAGAGGCTACACAATACAAACCCCTGCTTGAAATAATATGAATCACATGAAATAAAATAATATCTCACTAAGCAGAAGTACAAAGGTCTTGCTTCCTTTGGATCTGCATCCTTTCTTTAGTTCTCTGGCTTACAAAGTTCTAAAGTTAAACTCCTGTGGACTTTACATAAGAATATTGAAGCAGGAAATGACAATTCTTGGAGAATCTGTGAGAGATACCTCATAAAAGGGTGAGTTTGATCTATAACCTTCGTGGTGGAGAACCTAAGCTCTTCTCTCCACCAGCACTGCTTGTAAGAGCACTGTGTGGTTTGGGTGGGATGGGCTAAGACTTACTGAGAACATGGAACCAGTGGCCACTGCTATTATAATATGTCAATCCTAGAAGAAAATTAAGCTTCAGGTTTCCCAAACATAAATCAGGTTTTGTTACTACCTTTCAAGGTGTTTATGAAACAAAATCCCAGACATTTAGCAAAATGGGCAAATAAAGTAGCCTTGAATTATTTCTATCAAGCTATAAACTTCTCTCCGTACAACAGCAACCAAATAAATGATTTGGCAAGCTGCAACACTTCAGACTGCCCTTTTTCAAGTATTACAAGATCCTCATCATTGTTATTAAAAAAACTTCTGGTTCTATGTTTTAACAAAGCCATCTGGACACAATCTTGAGCCATGTGCTCCAGCGAGGCCTGTTTGAGCAGGAGGGATGCACTAGATGACCTCCAGTGGTCACATTCAACTTTACCCATTCCCTGATTCTGTGAACCCAGCATTCCTTAAATGCACTTTGTTTTCTATACTATAGAAATACAGCAGACACACATTTCAGGTTTCGCCTACTTTCACTGTTCTTGACACTCAAAATAGAATTCAAAGCAAAGAAAAATCCCTAAGTAATTGAAAGCAAATAAAAATCTCAAATCTCTCAAGTAAAAATCTATAAGAGTAGAACTACTGTGGACAGAAGACTATGCAGGACCTATTCCTGATATTCAAAAAAAAAATTTTACTAATACAGTATTAAAATCAAATCTTAATTCAGCAATTGATATAGTTGCCTCAATACAAGCACTATCAATAACTAGATCTTTTGTTTAAGCAAAGCTTAGAGATTCAAAGTATACTGAATCATTGCACAAAGTGATTAAGTTAAAATAAGTAATACACAGACCAAGGACGTCATCAAGTTGTGCAGATCTCGACACAAAGCCAGTTTTGGAATTTCTTAAAAGGAGAGATTTTTAAGCGTGAGACAAAATGGGTCTCATTTGTGTCAGTCTTAAACCGAATATCAATGAGCCAGAACTAAACAACAGCCACAGAAAATACAATTTCATAAACGCATTGCAAAAATCACAAGGAATCAGGATTCAGTATGAGTCCCCAGAGGCTGACAGAACTGCTACATATTTTAGAAATTTACTAAATAAGGCTTTATACCACTCTACCAGTCCTCTCTTCTGAAACATTTCTATTTCAGCTGTTTCCAAGACCTTCATTATTTTAATGTGTCTAATTTCAGTGACACAAATATCACCGACAGAGATTTAAATTCTGTCATTAGACCTTCACCTGTATTTGCACTGAAAGTCAACAGTGGCAGTAACGTAGTGCTTCCTTTGATAAACATGTAAGCTGTACAATGATCAAGTGCCTACGATAGAAGCGTTGACACGAATAGGGTCACTGAGTTATCATGAATGCTACGAGGCTACACTTGACTGGCATTCAAGTACCAATTACAAGACCACAATTGAAACTTGTGGGTCAGCAAAATAAGGTAACTCCAAAAGCTGCTGGCAGACAGCACGCTGGGAGTGGGTAAACAATGTGGTTTTGCCTCAAAAGTAACACAAAGCTACTCCTCAAGGCTGGCAAACAAATAAATCACTACAGGTCAAAGAATTAGATCTCTGGGAAAGCAGAGTCTTGTCTACTTAATGAGACTTACTTTACAGGATTAAGAATCAGCATTTTTCAGAAAAACTATGATCAGTTTGATGGTACACTTCAAGATAGGCACATTGAGAGCAGCAAGAGGAAAAGGGAAGGCCCAACAGATTAAATACCCACTGCAGTATTGACTCTCTCAAAACTATTAAGAACTCCGGTATTTTTCAAAATGTAAAACCATTACCAGACAGCTAAGATCAAGGACAAAGTGAACTGTTCCCAAAATCCATGTCCTGCAGTTATGTTTATCTTCATATTGAATGTAATAATTTGCAAGTTTTATTCTGTTTTTCACTGAGGTTCTACACAGATAAGCCAGCTTCTAGTCACCTTAAAGTTATTGTGTAAGAACACTTATCTTTGCCTTTTGAAATCTTTGTACAACAAAAGGGACCTGGACACTTAGAAGTCTAATGCAGTTACAAAATTTCTGTCAAACAAAGTTTTGTTAGGAAGGGTTTGCAACCTTGATTCGTGCCTTCAAGCTTTCTTTATCACATCTCAAATCTTAAGCTGCTTCTACTTTTCCAGACGTGACTTTACTAAAACTGCTCATGTCATCTCCTGCAGCAATAATGCTACTTCAGTTCTAAAAGCTCTTCCACAGCAATCAAGAAAGAACAAATCTAGTAAAATGTCGAATTAAGATCCTAGTGAATTGAGCGGCGCACCACAAGTCTGAAAACCCAAACTGGGCCCTAGCCATCCAATTTCGTGTTACAGTTTAGCCTAACCTCATCAGATCACACAATCCACATACCACCTCAGTGTTTCACAAATAGCTAAGTGGTACAAGGAAACAAACTATGCTAGTGCTACAGTAACCTGCAGCCTTACAAACTTTGCATGTTTTCCAAATATTTCCTTCCCCAGGCTCACCATGACCCAGCAAGTTTGAAGCTGCAAGGCTACATCCACTAAGTTTCTGCTCTGTCAGTAAAACACCTAGAGGGAAGTTTTCATCATAAAGTTCATTTTTCTAAATTACAGTATGAGTTTCAATACTTCGGATATTTCTGAACAAAAGCAATTACTACTAAAAGTTGCATTAGTAGAATTAAAGTATATGCAATAATGCTTCCAATGACAGACCCACTGCTTCCCCACAGTCACAGCTGCTACAGCATGGCCTTACCCACAGTCCCTTCAGAAATAAACCTGCTCTACCATTGCTTTACCCATGGCTGCAGTCCTTCCAGGGGAATACCTGCTCTGTTGTGGAATACCTGTCTGCTCTGCTCTGTGATTATCCATGGCCACACGCTTTCAGGTGCTCCAGCATGGATTCATCCACAGCCACTGATGCTTCAGTATCTACCTGCTGCAGCACAGACTCATCCCTGGGCCTCGGTCCCTTCAGAGCTGTTCCTGCTGCTGCACTGACGTAACCACAGCCACGGCCGCTTCGAGATCTGCCTGCTCCCCGTGGGCTCATCCACGGGTCAGCTCCCTTTGACTGAAGTTCACAGCGGAGTCCCAGCCAGCCCAGGCCAGCAGCACAGACACGCCGCGAGTCCCTGGCCACCTGCCAGCCCCAGCACATCGCCACTGCTGTTATCACAGTGTTCCCAGGCACGGCACGGCGAGGTGATAAAGCAGCACAGCAGCAGCGAGAGCAAAATCCAGCCACCAATGAGCACTAGGCTCTAATGTACAGTCAGGCAAGCAAGGCTCCTGACAAGCACCTCCCAATTAATAGCTAATCAGCAATTACAGCTATAAATTCAATCTAGCACATTCCAGTCAAACCTGTCGTTATCTCAAATCCTTCGAGCTGCACACTGGGTGTCATAAAGGATTGTTGCAGTTTAACCCCATCTGGCAACTAGGCTCCACACAGACACTTGCTCACTCCCTCTCATGAGACAGGGGAGACAAATTGGAAAAGAGGGAAAAGTCATGGTTTGAGATAAATAAAGAATGTTTAGTGGATAAAGCAAAAGCCACCACGCACACAAGCAAAGCAAAACAAGGAATTCATTCACTGTTTCCTGTGGGTGGGCAGGAGCCACCTTCAGGAAAGCAGGGCTCCATCACGTGTAACAGTGACTTGGAAAGACTAACGCCACCACTTCGAACACTCTCCCTTTCCTCCTTTTTTTTCCAGCTTTATATCCTGAGCATGACACCATATGGTATAGAATAACCCTTGGATCAGCTGTCTTGGGCTGTGTCCCCTCCCAACTCCTTGTGCACACCCAGCCTGCTCATTGGTGGGGTGGAGTGAGAGGCAGAAAAGGCTTTGGCTCTGTATAAATCCTGCTCAGCAATAAGGAAAACATCCCTGTATTACCAAGACTGTTTCCAGCACAAATCCAAAACACAGCCTCATACCAGCTACTGTGAAGAAAACTAACTTTACTCCAGCCAAAACCAGCACACTAAGTTTCTCAACAAGTAAAACTACAGATTTAAAAAGAACACCATCCTATTTATTATGAAGAATTCAGTCAAAGCTTTCTCTGTGTAGGACTCAGTTGTTTTAATTCCATGCACTTTTAACAAACGCATGCCTCACCATGCCATTTTGGCCCCATTTCATTTCAGAATACCCAAAAGTAGCAGATTTTCTTCATTTAGAGGATGGGAATTTTTCACTGAGATAACGATAGCCCCATGACCAAAGTGCTGGATGATATGACAAGAAATGCAGTAGTGTTAAAAGAAACGGAAATGTGACAAGATTAACATATGCTTTAAGCAAAGAAGCTTTCTTGTTTAAACTACTCTATGTGAATTGGGTGGCAAGGTAGACAACAAATATTTTCTTATTAATAAATAATCACAGTGCCTCTGTCATGACACTACTGCAATATTTTTAACAGCTTTACCAAAGTACTCTTCCCAAAACGGGCACATTTATTCAAAGACAGAACACTACTGACAAAGGCTGAGACCATTTTCTTCAGTGCACAAATGCCAAAAGACCCTGACCATCCACAAAAGAGCAGTTCAGTTCAAATTTGGTGTATTCAGAGAATCAACACAATTACAGAGTAATTTAGGTCAGAAAAGATCACCCAAGTTCATCTGGTCCAGCATCCCACTTGAAGATGTGCCAACTTCAGTTGGATGCTCTATTTGAAAAACCGAAATCTTTGCACGCTATAAACAACTCCAGCCACTGTCCTACTGCCAGTGTAGAGCTACTACAGAGAAGAAAGAGCAAAAGTACAGAACTACTTCAATAAAAAAAACCCACAAAGCAAAAACCCTAACAGACAAATATCTCAATCTGATATTTCCATAAGGAAAAAAATCAGTCAGACTGCCTTGCAAAGTCTGAATGACCCAAAGGAGAAGTAATTTTAATGGATCTAATCACATCACAACTTGGAAATGGAATTTTGTTAGAGCTTCAGAGAATTTACCAAATTGCCTGAATTTTGTAGTATACATCTACAGCAAAGCTATCCAGATGCTGCAACAAGCACTTCATCAGAAACTGACTGCATGGAACCACACACCCAGGCTTTTGAGCCATTCTGATTTTTAAAAAGTGAGTTCTCAAAAAGGCTGGAGAATGGAAATCACAGAAAACAAGCTTTATACACCCCAAACACATAAGAACTTCAGCCATTTGCTTGCATAAGTCATCTTTTAGTGCTGAAAAGACTGTGGGGAAATTAACAGATACTGACATTCAGAATGATTGGAATCTTCAGATTTTTAATGATGGAATGATGAACAATCTAATTTTTCTCCTTCCTGTGAACTTGGTTTGCAAGTGGAAAAAAAAATGCCAAACTCGAATTAAGTTACTACCTTATAAAAGCAAACAACCTATCCTGCTTGAGAGTAAAGAGTCGGAGGCACAATTTGGTCTGTGCTGAAGGTACAACACTTACTCTACAGGTATCCCTTTCATTCTCAAGAATTTCTAGTGAAAGTGGTCTTTCTTTATAGAACTCCCTCTATCAAGAGAGAGGCTGAACTTCATGCTGCAAATGTGTATTTTTAAGCCATGAAGCACCAGTAGATATTGTATTCATGTTAGGAGACAATCACAAAACATCTAATTTGATATATTGTCCTAGTCCTACTAAAGAGAAATTAAAGTGCAGAAAAATGAAGAAACTTGTTTAAGATGGAGCAATTAAACAGCAGGGAGCAAGAGAATTCCTCCAATATTTCTGCTTTAGCTTCAAAGTTTATTCTACCTTATAAAAGCAAACAAAAAAGCTCAGCTGACTATTATTATTAATTGTACAGGGCCCTGGACTTCAAACTTCTGAGGAAACACCATCCTAAAGGCAAAAAAAATCCTGAAAAAGTCCATTTCATCTTCCTCTAGCCTCTTCAGAGTTTACACACCACCCTGTTCAGATCACATTAAGCTTGCAGAGGGACTTCTAGGTAGAAGAGCACAGAAGCAGGGCTATTACTTATGACACTGAGCACTGTCAGGATGTCATGGGGTAAAGTCTAACCGATTACACCGAGTTAAAACTTGAGTAGATAAACTAAACTCTAACTCATTAGAAGGTTTTGATATCTGCTGGGAAAACAAAGCACAGCCAATTATGCACAAAACTCCCTAAAGACCAAGGACTACATGTCCTACTGTAATGGTTCAGGCATGCACAGAAAAGCAGCAAAGCATAGATGAATCTTTAACCACTCGATATCTCACATGTTACGACAGCAGATCAAGAGGTGACAGCCACCCTGGTAAGAGCAGCTAAATCCCTTCAAGTATGGAGAAAACCAAAGATACTGACCTGCAGTGACAAATGAGGCCACCAGCAGCTGACACTGACCATAGCAGTCTGAAATCAAGAGTGAGCACAATTGCTCCCTGTGGGGATCACATACGCAAAAATCCAGCACAGAGGAGAGGGAGCCTGAGGCAGAATTGCCACACAAGAGGCAGGCCACCAGCCAAGACTCACACACCTCAAACAGCTGGAACAATTATTCTCCAGTCAGAACCACAAACTCAGAGGAACAACTGGACCAGCATCTCCAGGTGAATGCCACTACTTGTGAGAGATCATCTGAGCTTTTATGCCACTCAGCACAGTGCTTCTGCCCTCGTGTCTACCTCATCCCTCAATTTCCCTTGCAACAGAGAAAACAGAATCCAACGGCTTAACTATTTTCAACAGATCCTAGTGTCAGGAGGAGGGTCACATCAGCAGGCTGCTCAAGGTTTCTACTAAGCTACTCACTTTGTTACTTCTCCTCATACACCATAAAGTAACCAAGCTGTTGCTCATAGCTGAGAACAGAACAAAGCTTTTGTTATTAATTGCTAAAA
>VZTA01008820.1:15108-160099 GCA_013398855.1 Mohoua ochrocephala | reverse complement strand
CGGGCGAGGCCAGAGGAGGGGTGCGGAGGGGTGCGATCCCCCCGTACCACTCACCCCGAGCGCCGTGCCGGTGCTGCGGCCCCGGCCTGGGAGTGCTCGCTGTGCGGCTGGACAGAGGGCTGCGGCCGAGCTGCCCAACACCGCCCGGCGGAGTCACGGCCAGCCCTGGCGTCGCAAGGCGAGCGCCGGGGTTACGAAGGTGCTTCCATTCATTCTTATGGTTGCAAAATCAATTTAAACAGGTGGCACAGAGTCAAACGTTTCGTTCTGATAGCCCCTTTTTTACAGTGTTCTCTATTTGCTTTTATTTTTCTTTTACTGCTAGCTCGTAGTTTGGGATTATCTAGTCAGTGGTCAGGCAGTAGATATTACTCGTCTCAGTCATGTTGCTTTATTCGTGAAGGTCATAATTATTTGTGACTCTTTATTGAACTTTTTTTTCAGCTAAAATTAACTGATCAATCATCACTTTTGGAGGGAAAACTTGTAGAGATGTGACTCGAGACGCTGGCTCACATCTCCTATTCACAGCATGAATGCCTTAGCAGTAGAAGGCTCTGTACACTGGAAAATGGTCCTTTCAGGTGGTATTTCCAGCCTGATGGGCAGGCATGCTGTGTTAGCACAGTGTCCAGCGTCGTACTGCACTGAGGGATGAGCGTAATTGGAATGCAGTGGAAGAGCTATGTTGCAGGCATCATCAGAACCTCAGAAGTAAAAATTCCACAAACTCTTCTTAGACCTGTAAGCCCTTGTTAATTTACAGCTTTATTGCCAGCAGGTATATGATGTACAAGCATTTGAAAGAAACCCAGACAGTTCACATATTCTTGCAAAGTGAACTTACAGAGCTGTTCCTTCGTGTTACTAGGACTGTTGGACATTTCCTGAAATCATCTTGGTAAAATGTGAAAGAATGCTTCCAGAGATGACAAAAGTCCTAGGAAAAAGAAAGCAGTAGACTTAAATAAAGTTAGGTAAATATCTGATATAAAAATCAACTTAACGTTAAGAGATAAATATGTGCAGTTTCAGCGTGCCTTTAATTATCTGTAATATATTTTAGCTAACTGTGTATAAGTTACAAAAGTAATGTTTATTTTCGCGTCTGTTCACACATGCTTATTATAACGCACTGAACCGGGAAGAAAACTTGTAGAACTTGGCCGTGTTTGAATGGTAAATATAAAGTGTTGCAGGCAAAGACAGGTACATGTATAACTTTAAGAATGTAAGTTATAGTCCCTGTTCAGTATGTTTTGGGCCAGGCTCTGCAAACACTCCTAGATACAACTTTGATAGGACAAATAACCTGATTATTTATAGGAATATTAATCACAGCAACAACCCCCTCAAAACTGGGTGACAAATTAAAGGACATTAAAAGCTCTCTTTTTGCATACTACAGTCTCTTTTTCTTACTTTCTACGTACTTGGCCTATGAATGCATTCTTTAATCGGACTGTGCATTTTTAGAGGAAAGATTGGATTTGGTTTTCTGTTTACACTAGCACCTAAGAGGAGGACCTCATTCATTATTGCAACATGGTATCAACACGTGCAAACATTGAGGCAAGGGATACAATATACACTAGGGTAAGCCAACAGTAGTTCTTTTCCCTCTCACTTTCAGGTTGATGCCGTTCCAGGAATCACTGCTCTTTGGGACTTCAGCTCTTCCTGTAAAAATGTTTTAAATAATTTTATCTAGAAAATTAGTGAAAAAATTCATCGGGTTCACTGAGACATCAGTGGGAACAGTAATAGGACTTTTAATATTATAGTTCAGTGAATATCCACGTTATCTCTCAGGATTTAGCCGCTGTATTTGAGAGCTTCTTTGGGCCCTCTGGCTCTTACACAATAACCGCATCCTGTTTTACAAACAAGACCATTGTTCTTAACCTCCTTCATGTTGCCCACTCAGACCTTCTGTCCTCCGATGTCAGAAATCGCTTCCCGGTGTTTTATACTCCAGTCCAGAGTCCAACTGTCTTGCACAGCTGGGCAAGAAGCAATCAGACCCAAGTAGTTTGCGACGCTGTTGTACTCAGCTATGACAGAGTCCAGCTGGGACAGAGCCAGTGTTAAATGTCCACAAGTTTCTTAGGCCCCAGCAGTGCCGTGGAAATCCCCAACATCCAATGAATCCACGTGGCTTTGGTTTTCTTTGCCCATCGTTTCTTACTGATCTTGTCATCTAATGCTGCTAGAAAAGGAGAGAGAGGACCACCCGCTCATTTCTTGATTGGTATTCTACAGATACCACATAAAGACACTGTTCCTAATAGGCATCTGAGACAATGGGGCATGAAGTGTTGTCCTATATACCAGTGTGATCCCACAGACCATTAATTGGTGTAGGTCAGGCTTGTTGGGTCTTTTGCCTCAATATAATCACAATAACTTCACAGATAACTGCAGGGTGCAGTTATCACTGTGCTTATGAGCCTTCTTGGTTGGTTTTTGGGGAGGTTGTTTGTTTATATTTGTGGGGTTAAGTATCACCAGTGTTACCATGAAGAAGAAAGAGAATGATTGTAGTCCCACACGAGCCAGAATGAGTAAAAGCCCACCCAGTTGTAATGTATTCTAAGATTTGTTGGAATAATCAAGAGCAGTGGGTAGGTAATGAAGTGAAAGGTCCACACATGGTATTTGTTGTTAGTTTGCACATAAGCCCCAAGTGTGTTACTGGTTGTGTCCAGAGAAGGCTGCAGGGGATTTGCACACCGTAGTAATTATTGCAGTACTCGGCATATGCAAGGAATGGACCATCAGAAGTCACCTTAAGATCCCTTCTTGGCCTCTAATGGCACTAAAGCTTTTGAAAGTCAGTCAATCCAGACTTTGAAGTCTAAGAAGCATGCTTAGCTTTCCTGAGAACTTCTTAATGGTGCTTAGTCACTCACACTGCAGTCAGGATCGGCTGAGCCTTAGCCAAACATTTCCTCGCCATAAATAGAAAGAAGCCTGAAAACATTTCTGGACTAATCTTATTCAGGTTGTTCTACTCAAATGTGTTGGACAGGGCAGTGTAACCACAGCTCCAAGTAAGTTTTGGAATCTTTCCTGCCTGCTGGGAAACTGCTCAAGCTTTCTAGACTTAGAGCTGCTGCCAAACAAACATCTGTAATTTTTTCCCACAATAATCTGCACTGGTGACAAATCCTAAGGAGGATTTCCAGCTACAGGTGAGTTTTTTGATATTTCTGCAAGCTTGGTTTGAATAAGCCATACACAAGACAGAAATTAAGAGCATGTGTCAATTAGCTGGTCAGCTCCAGGAAAAAAGCTATGCTAGTGCTTGCCATAACCACAAGCGGAGGTGAACTGTCTACTGTTTGTAAATTCACCCATTTCAGAAACATCCTGATGGACCAAGCCTACACTGATATGATGAGCTTCTGCATCTGGAAGCCTGTGTGGTCTTTGGCAGGCACATACATCGTGGGGCATCCGTAATTAAAGACCCATGGAGCAGCATGATTAGCACTCATATGGATGCCATCAGGCTGTATGGACATACGTGACAGAGAGAGGGCATATCCTGCTGCTGCAGAGTCTGCACCAGCATTCCTGCACGTTCACCTCGGGTCAGCAAATATAATGACAGGTGCGTACATTGGTTACTGGAGTATGAATTGGCAGGGCTCTGCAGCACTGATCTGCACAACCAGTATAGCAAACAATATACAAGTGCCCATGTAGGTGATGTGTGGAGCTATAGCATGGCAGAAGAAAGGCATGGCTGTCTTAGGAGAGCTCAAGGAATTGTTGCCAGTCGAGCACTGTGGGTCTCTGACTGCTGGCCACTACCAGTGCTTTGTGACAAGAGGGGAACGGCTGCGATGCACGAGCAAGGGAGAGTACGTAAGGCAAAAGGGATGAATGACAGCAGCACTGCACAATGGGGACACGAGACCTGAGAAAGAGGTTGTGCAGCATTCTCCTCAGTACCTCACGTGCTTCTTTGCGCCTTTGTCCCACCACTGTCATCCTGGACCAGACAAAGGCAGTGTCAGCTATTAAACTGTACACTAAAATTTACTACATCTAATGAAAATACATGTACTACTTATCTTTTGACCAGTTTAGATATTATTCTCACTTAATGACACACAGACCATTCAAAAAAGGTTGTGCTTAAGCATCGGTCTTTTTTCATTAAATAGAAGCTCTTGAAATAAAGTTAAAGGAAATATTTAAGAAGGATGCTAGCACTACATTTTTTTTTTGTTGTTTTCAAATTTACTTTCATTATTTTCAGCCATGTTTTTAGTTCCTAGATCATTCTAGCAGCATAGACTGACTGATTTGGCACCAGTCAGTCCTTTCTTTTTATCACTGTCTGAAGCAATAATTTCTGCTTATCCAAATCTTCTTTGGCCAGTGCAGGCCTTTAATTAATTTCATTCTTATGTTATACTGAAAATGCACAGTTCACTTTGGTTCATGTAGTCTGTTGATTTTTTCTGCTTTCTATGTCACATTTTACTTGTGTTAAGAATAAAGGTGTTTCAACCCAAACATCTGCTCTGCTCTCCTGCCTCATGCTTTTGCTTACAACAGCTTCCTCAGTTGTCCTGTACCCTTCAAGTTATTCTTTTGTGCAATCAAAACAGTTTTGGTGGCAGTATTTCTTTTTTTGTTCATGATTTCATGATTTTCTAGGCTATGGTGCATAAACAGTCCTAGGAGCAGGGTTCGCAGTTCAGGATGCTGCCGTGCCAAGCAAATACCCTGTAAGCTGCAGAGACCTTCTCCTTCTGCCACCTACTTTCTTTGTGGGAAAAAACCCCTGATATGTAAAATAGAGGATGGATTCTCTTCCAGGACATTTTTCTCTAGGTTGTGTCTACTCCTTAGGTGGAAATGGAGGTGTCTGAATTAAATTTCTCATTTTCTTGTCACAAATAAGCACCACCGGGTCTACCGCAGCCACAGAACGAGCAGTTTTGAAGTGCAGTGTTGTACTTAGGCTCGTAAAATTCACATCTGTTATACTTTGGATCTGCTCCTTTGTCAATTTATTCCATTCCTTACTAATTATAGTTTTTATGGATACTTTTTTGTGTATGAGTTGTTTTCATAATATTTATCTCAAACTGAAGGGGTTTCAGTCTCTATGTTTTTAGGAAAATCATTACTCAGGTACTGTTAGTGGATGGTAAAGATTTACAGGAAGAGCAGGTAATATATATATTCAACATTTGAGTTTGCTTAATGTGTTGTATTTGTGCTCTAGATGCCAAAGCAAAATTACAAATAATGATACTAAGAAATCTCTAATTTTAACATGATCTGTGCAATGTCTTCAACATGTAATTAACCTGATGTTTCCTCCAATTCAATCCAGGCACCTTCTTAATAGTAGGTATAAGATTAAGCTACATCACGAGCTGACACGGTTTGCTCCACTGACAGAATGAGATGCTCATTATGAGTGCCTAACTTGCATCATTATTTGCCTTTTATTGTATTGCTTCTGTAATTCCATCTATTCTGATGGATATTTGAGACATATTAATGCAGACTCGTATTAGCACAGAATAACTGAGGCAAGAAGGGATCTCTGGTGCTCATCTGGTCCAACGGTCTACTCAAGTCATGAATTGGATCCAACTTCAAAGTCAGAGCGTGTTGCTCACGGTCACGTCTAATTTTTGCATACCTCCCAAGATGGAGATTCTGTAACTTCTCTTTTTTGCTTTATTATAAAATAAAATTAAAATTTCACATCCCATGTGCTGCATTTCTATTTTCTCAGTTTTACATTAATAACAGGCTTAAGCCAGTATTAAAACCTCAGACATACAATGCTAGTCAGAACAGGTTTTTAATGACTTAAGGCTATTATCCATCTGGAAAAACATGGGCCAATACTTTACTGAATAATGAATATTGTTTCATATATATTTATCATACACATTTTATAGTTTTCAGTCAAGTATAATACAAATGCTTCTTATTACAGTGCTACTTTATGTCCTGTGTGAAGTAAATATGAAATACAATCTGTCTCCATTAAAAGACAGCAAAATATTAGAAGTGAAATCAACGAAAGCTTTATAAAAAACCAAATAAAGATGAAGTATGAGTGTCTGCCAAGTGAGGAAGGTTCTTTTTGTACTAAATGAATTAAAGCTAAAATATGATGGACAAAACTAATTTATCCATTCTGAAAACACAATTATAGTGGTGCAATGTCTTTCAAATATAGTGATCTGTGTATATACAGTATTTTGTGTGAAGTATAGCATTTCAGACAGGATCTTTCATCAGCAAGTCATTTAAAGTGATTGTCCACCACAAGAAAAAAAAAATTACATTTTTTTTGCTGTCATTACAATGCATCAGTTGGAAGGTCTGTTTTACAGTAGTTTAACAATTTAGACAAGTACTCATTTAGACTGCCGAAACATTAGGCCTTTGTTAAAAATGGCTGCTATTTCACTGGTGTTTTTTCTCCTTGCTTTATATTAAAAGCAGTGAATTACACAAACCACAAGGCTAAGCACGCAAGCAAGCGGACAATCCCTTTAAAGATGTTGAAGCTAGAGGATCCAAAATGCATTGATGCTTCATTTAATTTTAGGCTTTTGGGTTTTTTTAATACCGTTATTTTCATCCATGTTATCATTCTTCTGTGAACGTAAACTCTTCTTCAGTGTAACAACACCAGATATACATTTAAATTTTATTATTAGCTCCGTCCTGTGAGAAAATTTCAGATATCAAGTCAATTAAAATATTTACCATGAAAGTACGAGCATTCTAACATGTATTCTAGCATGCTCTTAACTTCATTCTAAACACGGCAAACAGCACCTCTTGGTGCATCTTCCCCCCTCCCTCCCAACTCGTGAGACGGGAGGTGAAATGCAAGGACAGCTGAGACATTTCAAAGAAAACTCCGGTGTGCTCCAATTTAAGAACAACATAATAATCTGAAATTAACAAGGCAAATAATTGTTTCAGAGAAAGTAAATGGGTAATGAGGCAAATGGGTAGGAGAAGCCTAGAGTATGCAGGACAGATTCCAATTTATTAAAGTTAATGATCCTGACAATTCTCATTTCTCCCATTCTTTAAAACTTTTTAGGGTCTGTCCCAAGACACTAGTCAGTGAACTTCTTGAGTTGGCTTTAGGTCCAACTGGTGACTTAGTCTAAGACTTTTTCAAGTCCTAATTGAGGCAATTGAACTTTGACATGCAGTAGGTGATTGAATTAAAGTCTAGAGGAAATTGTAAGCTTTAACTAGAACAGCTCAGCAAGCGCTATAGTGCATGGCTTTGTCGTGACCAAAGTTCAGACCTATTGCTGGGATTGGGTTCAGCAACTTGATGTATTGTCACGGTTTTCAGTTTCACTTCAGGCAAGGTGTGTAAGAAGTCATTTATATCTGCTCCTTCAAATCTCCCTGTGAGTCAGCATCCCTTCTGCTGTAGCACTCCAGTTAAGACTGGTTCCAGCACCAATTAGGAATAGCCAACATTTATTAATTACACCTGTATTTTATAGTCCATTACCATATAGATGCTCAGTTTGAAAAGATGTTTCCTGAGTAACAGTGGGAGAAAAACTTGGCAGAGAGGCCCCTCTCCTTAGGCAAGACAGGTTAATGGGAAAAAAGAGATTGTCTTAATTTTAGCAACTGGAAATTGAGACACACACACAAGGCGAGCTCTGCTGGTTTAGTTGTGCGAGTCTGTGGTACAGTTTGTACTGCTGCGTGCAGCTACGCCTAAACTATGATCTGCAGTAGGAGCCGTTTAATTTGCATTAGATTTGCATCTCTCCCCTTACACGGAGAGGAAGTAGCTTCCCTGGAACAATGTTGAGGTGTGTCTGGAGGAATCACAGAGGCTGCTGGCACTGCCTGAGGTTACCCACAGCTCTGCCTCCCAGCTAGGGAGCGGAGATCCGTTTTCCCTCTCCATGGCCAGCCCCACTCCCTCAGTCCTTCTCCTCAGCACACAGCTCCTCGTGGAGACTGAGTGGCCCTTACTTACATTCTGAAGGTTTTAAGGCAAAAATGGCAGCTAAGCTTTTGAAAAACACTCCAGCCTAACTGATATCCCTATCCATTCCTCATCCCTGTAAGTATCTAATAGCAGGTTGGTCAGGGCTTTGAGCAACCTGGTCTAGTGGAAGGTCTCCATCCGTGACAGATGAGTTGGAACTACATGATCTTTGAATTGCCTTCCAACCCAAGCCATTCAGTGTTTTTCTGTGATAATAAATACTGAACTGCGCTAACTCTGGGCCATGAAGGTTTCATTGTAATGATGGTTTAATACATATTCAGTCAGGGCACTGTGTGAGGGCTGGTAGCTCTGTGGGTCATCGGTGGCTGCTTATGGGAGTCCATTGGAATGGAGCCTGGAAACGAGGGCGTGAGACACCCACCAGCCAGGAGCAGGCAGCCATGAGGCCCTGGGACAGCCCCAGACCTGGGCACCAGGAACCTCCATGGGGATGTGCCGAGGCTGCGCTGGGACATGGGCCTGTGCCTGGGCAGGGCCGTGGTGAGCTGGAGAATGGTCTTGCTGCAGCAATTCTTGGGCAGGAGTTGATGACTCCAGGACATGGGGTCCTGTGTCATGGGGAGCCCTGGGGGCTGGCAGGGACAGTCAGGGCTGGGAGTGGCCCCAGGGCTCTGGCATTTTTATGCCTACATCTAGAGTAGCAATTCATATCTGAAGAGCAGTCTTAAGTTATGTTCCGTGGAAATGTTTTTCTATGTCATGAATATCTTCATCTAGAATTCCAGCAAAAGCAAATTTTTATGACGATAAAGATGCATCCCATAAATAACCATTACATCAAATGTCAGTGAGTTATCTTCTTGCTGTATATTTGCATTTTGCTGATATATTCTCCATGTATCAGGTGATATATTCATGTCTTCTGCCTTCCTCCTGAATATGCCATTCAGGTTTGGAGGCACTCCTGGACACACTGGGTTTCAGGAATCCCCTAGAACCGCCACATACCAGAAGCCACCACATACTTAGAAGATTCATGAGGCTGCTCTATCTTTCACTAAGTGCTTTGAAATACTTTTGTCTGTCTTGCTGATCCCACAGTAAACACAGTTTTTTAGAATCAAGAACTTAAGCCACTGAATAGCATTTTCAAAGAATGATTCCTGTTTAAGCATAAATTTAGTAAAGTATATATCTAAGAGATGGATTCTTAATGCCTGTGACTTTGGAGCTTTCAGGTGTTGACAGATGTATTGAAAAGGTGTCTTCTCAGAAAAAAAAGCATATTAGGGTTTTATCATAATGTAACTTCAGCTCTGCTGAAATGGAACATACAAGCATTAACAGACATTGCCTTAAACCCCCCTGTATATGAAACTGTTCACATAGAATAATGTGAAGAATAATGCTTTGTTCCTCACACCTTTTGAAAGCATGGCATCTTTGAGCTAAGTAAACAATTAAGTGAAATTAGGAGTTCATCTCCCTATTATGATCTGCGTAGGTTCTTGTCACTGCTATCCAGTTCTGCATTCAGCACTGTAACTCTCACATGTCATATGCAGCTTGTTTCCTCTCAGTCTCTACAGAGAATTATGTGAGCAGTATAATTCTTCCCTTTGGTAGTTTTCTTTGAGGTGGAGAGACAGGTGCACGTATGTGCTGCTATAGTTTTGTACAAGAGAAGGTGTGATCAAAGAAATATGCCTTACACTTCAAGCAGAAAATGATAATATTTGTGATGATACATATTTCATGGAAACTGTAAATTTAATTTAGTGAAGAAATAAAACTTTGTTTAAACAATAAAGAGAAAGCTTTCATTAAAGTGAAAGCAGAGAGAAATTTTTCTTCTGTGAACACAGAGTAAGTAAATATGCAAACAGCAATGTTGTTTAAACAGATTTTCCCCACAGAACTCTTGCTACCTAAAACCCATAGGACAGTTCAAGTAGTGAAATTTATGTCCAGTAGAAGTAAAACATTCTGTAATTTAATAGGAACAAATTATACTCATGTAGTTTCGAGTTAAAAGAGCATAAATAGGTGAAAGCAAGATTTTGCTTTGCTTTTCGTACATTTTGAAAATTATCGTAATCTACCACTACCTAATATTTAGTTTCTGAAGTAATTATGAGCATTGTGTAGTGTCTGTGTAATAAACATACAACTTCAAACAGGATTTAGATACCCCACTCTCTCCAGTCAGAACAAGATGGATATTTCTCTTGGAGAATACAAAGTATGCAAGTGGGTAAAAAATAGTGGGATCTGGAGGTCAGTGACTTCCAGATCCAGCAGATTAACAGAAAAGCACATCCCACAACTGAAGATCCTTTGGTGGTCTCTTCTTTCAGCTCCTTCCTGTTTGAATGTGGAATTGTGAGTACTTCAGCTGACCTCAGCTGCACAGTATCACAGGAGTGAGAACTATGCCAAGGACTGTATAACCCTCCACTGCCCAATCTTTTAATGTGTTTTTCACTTAGACTTGTTTTATTCAATGCTTATACCCCTCAACTCTTCCTTTTATTGCTCTAGTTTAGAATGTGACCTAAGCTAGGCTTTCATGTGACCTAAGCTAGGCTTAAAAAGGGGGTAAAAATGAGGGGAATTGTGTCTTGTGTTACATACAATTATCACTTTTCTCATAGTGTATGAATTTCTTTTCCTTCCCAACACAGAATACACACTGTAGCAAAAAAATCCAACAAAACCCCAATAAAAAAACCCCACTAATAGAAATTAAAATAATGAATGTGATTGATATACCTTATACAGGGAAAACTTAAACATCAGAGGGATAGTTTTGAAAGAAAAGAGCACTGTTTCTTTCTGAAGTATCTTTGTACATATAAGAACAATTTTACATGTCTGAGGTTACTCTAAGAATATTTGCTTTCTTGACCTTATGCTGAGCATAGCCTCAAGGTGAAGAATTTATCTTTGACAGAGAAAACCCTCTCTACAAGTAAAGTGAATAACCCCCCCCAGCTTTACTGTCTGGAATAATTTAGTGAAATGTAGATTGTCACAGTAAAGGACAACTTGGTTTGTTTTATTTAGGCTTTAATAATGTCCATCTGATCAAGTATTATGTAAAAATTAGTAATTGGGTAGACCTGTGTAAAAGACAAAAAATGAAAGCTAAAAAAAGTCCTCAGATATAAGTAGTAACTTCAAACCAATAATAATGCTAACAAAATATTCCAACATACGATTAATATATGCATTTGCATATATTTATTAATGATCTTGAAAAGACAGTTTATGGCATCTAGGTGAGAAGACTTCACAAAACTAAAAAGAGCCGTATGACCAGCAAAATAAAATGCTTGTAAATTAATATATAGAGTGGGAAAATTTCAAATGAAAATATGTATATTTATTTTCCTGTTTTAAATTACCAGCATCATGTCTGTAGAAGGCTCAGGGAGAAGCTATGCTTGGTAATAGCAAACCAATGGAATATATTTCTAAATTTCTAAAAAATACTGATGCATATTGGATTGAGAGTGAACTTTATCACTCTAAACATTACTGTGAAATGAAAATAGGTAAGGAGAGTCTGACTTGTTTAGGAGAATTGTGGAGTAAGTCTACATCACTGAGGAAAGAGATGAATCAAGGAGGTATGAGTGATACAGAAATAATAGTGAAAAAGAGAAGGTTACGAGGGGTTATGAGAAGGGTATGTGCCTACTTTATACTTGGTATAAAAATGGAAAAATAAAAAAAAATGGAAAATAGGGAATTAAGAGCTAACAAATTAAAAATTGACAACAGACTATATCTCTTGTACTACACCAAATGAAGCGGTGTAATTTAATGGAAAAAAAAATGATCAGTCAAGAGCTCTGAAAGATTTTTGAAGATGTTTGGATGATCAATAAGAACATCCACTGATAATTAGCTGATAGCTTTGAAAAATGTTGCCTATAGTCACTCATGACCAAATTAATCATAATTTTCTGGAGTAAGGAAGGAATTGCTTCTACAGAAGGATCAGTTGCATTTGTTCATTTTGGAGGTTTTTTCTAACTTCCTGTCCCCAATATTATCTGCTGCCAGGCACAAGATTACATGGACCACTGATTTAATTGTTTTGGACCAATTATATGGACCACTTTTATTTATTTTTGTCACAGCTTTTTTACTTTTTGCTGAGTTTCTTTCTGTTTACAATGTTTGTAAGTATCTAGATTTCTTTACTGTTAGCAATCCCCTGATTTATGAAATTTCCCTTCATATTTTGCAACAAGCATTTCCCATCCTCTAAACAATATGAATGGGACAATTCATCACTTTCTAAGTAATATAAATTAGAAAAATCCCCTGAATTGTTTATATGTGTTTGAGAAACCATGTTGAACTTATGTATATTGCGCACGGTATCTGACCTTTAAAAACTTACGAATATTTGGACAAGAATCCTGGAAGACACTTGAAATTCAAGCAGCACTTATGCCTGGACATCTTTAGGAAATTTTCAATGTGTACAAAGAAATGGCTGCTTCTGTGAAATATTGGCAGTATTTCAGGATTGAAGGGAGTTATGAAGGATGTGGACTTTTAACTCAAAAAGCTGTTTACAAACCACTAAATGTACGTATAGTTCTTTAAATATCCTTTACTGTATTATAGGCTTAACATGACCATTCAGATCCATAATTTTAACAGCATGTGTGAGTTTTTCCGCTGTGTTGAGATTTGAGAGCGAGCACTTCCCAACGGTAGGATAACTCACGTAAGAAATTCCTGCCACTGGATATGACTGAATTCAGCACAGATATAAAGCAGGAGTTACTCCATCATTTTTCAGATATTAGAGTGGCACAAACTATAAAATCCCTAATCAGAGAGATAGAAAACTTGGTTTTTGATTGATGTGTTGACTGAAGTCTGCAGCTGTCACTGATCAATTGCCCTGGAGTAGTTCAGGGTTGCCCATGGCTTCAGTCACACTCAACATGAACATCTTAAAACAATTCCTTCCCTACCCTGCCCTGAGTAAAACTCAGTGTTTAGGTAAAAAGCTAATGTGCTGCCAAAGGACAGGACCAAAAAAAATATTTACTCCCCCAAATGCCACCAAACTTCTATTCTGGACTGAATTGTCCCTTGCTCTCAGATCTGGCAAAGGAATGAAAAAGTGAGAATTTATGTTTAAAGAAAAAGCATTGAAGAGCTTAAACTCACTATGAAAGCAGGAATCCCCCTGAGTTTTTTGTGTAACACATCAAATGAGAAGGGCCAAAAGAGAGCACAGTCAGTTCTCCCGGGAAGAGTTCAAAGAACAAATCAACTCTCTAGCCACCTGGAGTCCCCTTTCAAAGTGAAATCCCTGAAATACACCTGTATAGGCCAGACATGCATTACAGTCATTGGTGTGAAGACCCAAATAGGACAATTCCTTCTGATGCTTGCTGTGAGGAGACCTTCCATCAAGCCTAATATTCTGTTAGTCTGTACAGTCTGATTAAGATGAAATGAAATGAAGTCTCGATATGCATCTATACGTAGCCTCCTAACACCATTTGAGAAACCGCTCTGAAGGGAACAGGTACCGGTCAGGACAGTGATTTGTGAACCTGTTGGTATCCAAAGGGAGCTGGGAGGAAAACATAGCTATTGCATGCTTGAGTATGGTCAGTAAGAAAGGAGGCATTAACAATTCTCAGCAGTAATATCTCTCTGATTATTAGTGTGTCTTTGCTAACTTTAGTCAGCCATGAAGAACATACTTAATGATGGTGAGATGGTGCATAATGATGTAGGTCTGAAATTTTTAATAGAAATTCTCTGTGTGACAAATGATGTATTAACTTTAACTTGGACTGAGTCTTTAATATCCGGCCCAGTGAAAGAATCTCAGAAGTCTTATGGGTAGTACCAAATTTACAGACAACTTTCTCATTAGTCTGTAGAGTTTGCCCAGTTTGATCTTGCAAGTGGTAAGGGAATGAATAAATTCTGAGGGGTGAACAGCCTCCCAAATCTGCGTTTTACTTTCCTAAATATACCGAGAGACCGGTGTGGAAGTTGTTGCAGTCTCTGCACTGGAAATTGCACTTCACTTATCTGCAGTTGAGAATAATATAAAAGAGAAACTTTTTTGCCTAATAGAACTTCCTTTCCTTACATAAGATATTAGGAAAATGCACTTTTTAAAAAAATAATGTGAACTTTACAAAACTGGTGCCTCTTGATATTCATGTAATAAATGACTTGGGTTTTTTTAAATATTGCATTTGCAAGGCTTGTGTTCAACTTTGTTGATTCTGTTCTGAAAATTAGAATTCCATGTCTATTGACCATCTGTGCTCTTTTTTTTAACTAAAATTTGCCATATATATTGATAAAAAAGACTTTCTTAATTGGCAGCAAAGCCAATACTACTTTGGAGATGTGAAAACCAAGACTGGTGTTTTACTGACTCACATATCATGATAATGCACCACCCCTTGGCACCCTAAGCATAACAGAAATAGTTGGTTTGCCTCTAATTATACTGTTTTAATCACACAGTACATAAGGAAAATGGAATAAGTGTTTTGATTATTGGCAATGTAAAATCTGGTTCATTTTCCCATTGTCTTAATGGAGCTGGGACAAAACTAAGAAATAAAACGTATATTGTACAAAAATTGATGTGATGTAGCTGACTAAAAGCAGAGAACACAGCTGAAGTGGTGCCCCACAATAAATAATACAATAGAGAAGAGACACCAAACTCTGAACCTAGCAAGTAAGTGTTAATATTAGGCTGTTGAAAAACAAGTTTCAACGTCTGTTCCACTTAGGAGAAAGAACGCAAACATGCTTATATTTACCTCTAAAATAGCAAAAGCCAATCTTTCACAATAATTATTTTTTAATGCTACTGCATAGCAAATGTTTTTTTAACTTATGCAACATAAAAGCCAAGATGATCTCAGTAAATATAGACACAATCTTACCACAGGCCACTGCCAAGCCTAATAAAATTCCCAAAGACATCATTCAGCATTGTATGCCTTTGATAGACACATTTTAGGCACTAAACCCATTATCACTGTAAAACTAATAAGTTGTTTTTCTTGAGCAAATTTTAAGAGGTCATAATTTTTTTTTTGCACACATGTCTGTATGGAAAATAGTCAAAATACCAATGGATATAGTGTTGGCGTTCATCAGGGCTTTCGCCTAAAACAATAGCTGTAATATGTGTCATGAGCTCTGTTTCTCAAAGCGATGTCTTATTTGCAAATACCATTATTTCAGAATACCAACTTTTTGTTAGTAGCCTCCTCTTCTTATCCTAAGTGGTTGGTTACCAAGAAGGTTACGCACCGGTAGCCAACAAATTAAAGGTATTTGGCTGCTCGATTCGGTGTTTTTCCTCTCTTAATTTTACTTAGCAGGTGCTGCACCATTCTCTTGGGAGAAGTTGAAGCAGGAAAAGTGGGGACAATAGACACAGGGTACATCTTCTCTGTCCTGGACAGGCTGAGCCATTTCTCGACTTTTTCCCACTGTTGTAATGCATTTTGAGCTCACAAATATTACACTTCCGAGGGAACGATGACTTTCGTTTGCAGCTGCCAGAAAAAGAAGTGCCCTTTGTTTGCAGCCTGTCAATAGAATGACCTTTCCTTCCTGCCAATTTATGCTCAAGAAATACACGTGATTGTTTTCCCTTTGCTGCGTGCTTCAAGATCTTCCAAATTTGTTTGATCAATGGTTCAGAAGCTTTCAAACTGACATGAGAAAATACGCATTTTTGCAGACTCATTTTCAGTTGGATCTGAAGCAGCTGAGGCTAGAGATCAGCGAGAATTAATCTGTACTTAATGAAGGAAACTTGCTGAATTTCTATAAATGCTTGCCTATGACACATATCCAGAGTTATATAAGCAGTCTGCCATTTATGCAATCTGCTTTGGCAATATTTATATTTGTATTCAAATCTTCCTCCTTGTGAAAATAAATCAAAACCTTGTAATTGCCTATCAGTCAATAACCTGCCTTTTGGAATGCTACCTCAAAGGCAGCAATGGGCTTCAAAAGCTGCTATCAGGTTTTCAGAGTTGGTGTAGCTAGCAATACTTCCTACGTGCTATGTTCAAAGCAGATGATGTCTTTATCTTCAATCAAACAATGCAGATGCACCAAAATGTCCTATAACTGCAACAAAAATTTTTAAAGTAACTTTAGATGCATTCTTGCCTGCGTGGCTACGTGGCAGGTACAGATGTACTCAAATGGCTTTTGCCTGTACTCCAAGTTCTCTGGCAATCACATGCCCATGTTAGCATGGCGTTGTATCCAAGCTACAAATCTCTGCTAAGCAGCAGCATATGTTAGCCTGAGCACATGTTGCATGTGAGCATTGTGATACTGCTTCTTGTCCGCATCTGAGCAGTGTAGATCTCCTACCAATCTCTTTTCTTTTTCTGAAGAGCAATTGCAAAATTGACATTAGGCCCTCTGAAATGCTCCATACTGACAGCACATTTCCCATCAGCTGTGTCTGTTATCTACTGCTGCACTGGGTAATGGCCAAGACCATCTACAGTGGAAGCTCGGGCACGTTATGCTCTTGCCTACATGCAACCAGTTATGCCCGCTCTGTGTGTCTTAAGAGCTTTTAAAAAACACACCTTAGAAATGACTGCCTGCACTACCACACATGTTCTTTGAGTCACAGGAAGCAGGGATCAGATTTTTAGGTGATTTTATAGAAGAATGCTTGTCTTCTATAAAATAACACCTGTCCACTAAAGTGCCTGATTTTTGGTAGATTTTAGCGAGTAGCATGCTCCGTGCTGTGCACAGGATGGATTGCTTGCCTAATTTTCCAACTCAGGAGCCATGGTTGAATTACATGCATCACATATTAATCAATCTGCACTTCCCTATCCATCTCAAATCTAAAAATCTGCATTATGTGCATTTCCTGAAAGCTCAGACACCTGCAGAAAGCATAAATTGCATTACCTCACAGAGGGTAGGTTATACACAAAAGACAGAGCAATGGCAAACAAAGGTGAAGTCTCTTAGTCCCAAAGAAAAAAGTTGAAGAGAATTTTAACCAAAAAGTCCATGCATGAAGATCAGATGTGGGAAGAGTTATGGCAGGGTAAGCTGTCGTGCTGGGGTAAGTTTGGGTGGTGTCTCTGAGCCCTTAGTAGCCCGTGACCAGCAGTTGTGTTCCTCTTGCCTTACATGCGGCACGTCACAGAGATGTGCTGTCCTAACTGTGCCTCTCAGCTGTGTTTTGATGGGAGCCATGCTGCCCTTCTACCCTCTGGCAGCTGCACTAGGACCACTTCCAAAAGCATCTTAAAATATTATCAGCTTACTCAGTAATTTAGGGGTCATGCCAGTGTTGTTTGCAGTCAAACATGTATTTAGCATAGGCTAAGTGAAGGTTTGCTTTCAGGCAATTACAGCTTCGATGCAGTAACACCCTGAACTATCTCTCCATTCTTTTCACGGAGTCAATGGTCTTTTGCTGCTGCTTCTGCCCAGAGTGTTCTGGTGGCCTCAGCTGCATAAACTCTTACTTGAATTTGCTTCCTGATGGCAAGCACTTAATCACTTGGCTCCTCAGTATTTGCTCTAGAAGATGGCACTAAGCACTCCTACAGGTGGGGAAAGACCTTTCCTGGAAGCTGCAGGGAGCACCCTTCAACTTTTTATTGCAGCTTCTCAGGTGAGAGCGCTGCCGAACTGTGAATGTTTCTCCCTCACCGCATTTCAGTGCTAAGTGCCAGTGATTTAAGGCCAATCTTTGAGGGCATAGCTCTCACACAAACATGGCCTGTCGCGTTAGGGCACAATTCAAAAAGTTGCTCAGCTGTTAGTTACTGGTTCTTGGGTAAGAACTGATGAAACACAATGCAAGTGTTTCTAGTCCCTGAAGCTGACTTTGCGTTAAACAGGCTGGATTTCCCGGGCAGCTACATGGAGAGGAACAGTAAGCAAAGAGGCAGTAAACATCATAATCCTAAACAACTCCCAGTTGCACGTACCAAGACTAGAGTCTTCCCTCCCTCCCCCCGCCCTTTCAGTGTCCATCTATCAAGACATGCATTCTTGGAGTGAGTGTTGGTACATTTGCTCATTAATGGCATTTTCCATATTCCTGCTCAGAGCTACATGGCACTGGACAGCTGTCTTGTTTGTGCCTAGTGTAAGGCCTCAGAATGAGATTTTATGCCAAAATATAAGGGGTATGTGAATTACCACAGGTATCAGGTATGCTCTGAAAAATGCTGTGAGATGCTCTCTCTACTAATTTTAAATCCTTTAGCACCTTCAGGGCTGTGACTTGAACTCAGGCTCTGAACAGCTGGGATGTTAGGTGGAAGCAAATGCCAGTGGATGGAGAAACATGACCTATCCATAGTGCAAAAAGGAGCATGGTCCACACTGTAGTCATATCAGTACAGTGTCATCCCAAACTCACGGGGCTTGCTGAGATGTAAAGCTTATTAGTTCGTGCATATTGGCTTCCTTTCACAGGCAGGCTTCTTCTTGAGGCTAAACCAGCGAGCTGGCACATGTGCTGCACCATATTGTCATACCAGCTCTTTTGGCAGAGCTCAGACACTCATGCACTCCTCTCCTCGTGCGCTGCAGCTCCATTCCAGGTAGCTGGGAGGGTAACTAATGACTGAGAGGTGGCTCAGGACATGCATGGTTCTGGTAAGCATCTGCAATCTTGCCCTTACTGTCTAAAAGTCTAGTCCTAGATGAATATAGGTTTCCAGAGTTGATAGATACCTGCAGGATGACCAGATGACTGCAGGAATAGCACAAGACACGTTTTTGTGGACCACTGATACATCTTCCTTTACAAGATGTGAATGATGCTTTCCCAGCTCACACTGATGCTCTCACAATAGAAAGGTGTGAGTGCATACATCCAGACAAAGTGATCTTCCATCAACACCTCACTTAATGAAAGACCTATGTTACTGTTAATCTCATGAAAATGCACACTTCTGGAATAATTTTTGGACCTTTACTTTCCTTTTCTTTATAACTTCATTTATGTTTGTTCTTAATTGTGCTTGGGCTTCTTCATTATGTTCCATATCCTAGAAGCCATGACTTGATTACTTTCTTCTTGGGAGCTAGATAGAACACCTGTCTGTTCAGTAACAGGACATACTATGCCTACCACAGTAAGTAGGCTGGGAGTGCACTATCCCTCAAAGACCGTTAGCCAGGTAAACAAAACATATGGAGTCTGAAATCCACACACTGAGCCGTTAGGTGTTCTCCCGTATTTCTCAAATCCTCTCTTCCAGTCCCCTCTGCCCCCTTGAAGACCCTTTAACCCTGACAGATAAATTGCACTCCTACTGCCTATTTCCCTCCCTCGCTCTTCTCAAACCAGCTCTAGTAGCTCCATGCCAAGATGGCATTTTGCCACCCCCGAACTGAGCATTACTATTTCAAAATTTTACTTCTTACTGCTACTGAAAATCTAGTTTTGGACCAAGAATAGGACCAAGTGTGTGTAATCTTTGTGTTTGGATCCTGACAACGGTACTGGATCGTGTAAATGCTTTTCATTTATTTTGTTACTTTTTGTTTTCCTCTTCTGTTTTCATTACTTGGTCTCTTTTATCTTCCCTCCTCACGTGTAAAATTAAAATAGGGATTGCTTCAGAACTTTTAGAAAACCTCCCCCCCGCCCCCCCCAAAAAAACCCAAACCAACAAAAACCCTAAAAATCCTTCCATAGTGTTAATTTCACATCTGCAAAAGCAGATACAAAAAACCTCTACCACCCACTTTTGGTCAATAAATATCATTACTGCAAACAAGCATGAGTTGTAGGAGCTGAAGAAATCAAGATGCGCTTTTGACAGGTTCATTTGGCAGTGTAGGAGGTATTCTACAATTCTAAAAATATGTTCTATTTTCACAGACATTTTGAGATGTCTCTGTAAGTTCTCTTACAGAAGATGGCCCAGGGCCCATATGGTACAAGTCAATCTGACAGATGTTATATAATAATCTTTCTTGATTAAACTAGTACAAGACATTCTCTTCTCACCAACCAAATAACAAGAAAGAAAGAATCCATCCATTCTGAAATTAAACACCACCAACGAGATAGACATGACAGGGCTAGAGACCTTGTTATAAAGATGCTCTGGTCACGTTTGGGAAATCCTCGTCCCTCTATGTCCCCTCTATAGGAGGGGTCCATTACCAGAGGAGGTAAAGTAACAAACAGAACTCGTTAGTTCAAGATCTTAGATGCGTGCCATTAATTTGAAAGCCAGATTAAGGAACAGTAATATACATCAAAATAATTCATTAAAAGGAAAGCAGTAGGAAGAGAGGGACACACTACAGAACTGATAATAATTTAATTGCTTTGCACAGAGAAACTGAAAGCAACTCATTTACAGAGAAAATTTGTATGATATTTTTTGGGAGTAGAAAAGGTCATCAAAGATTTTGTATCGGACATTGCAGAAATAGGAACCAGGTGTATTTTGAAATATGTATCTCATATAGTTTGAATATGCTATTGATACATACAAAGGGCACATTGGAATATTTTCCCAAGGGAATTTGTTGAAGAGGCCTTGGGCATGCAGCATCTTCTAGGAGCTCATTAAGAATATTGCAAAATAAAAAAAAAACTTCATGCTTTTCTTCATGTTACTCAAAACCGCATCTGAATCTCTAAAGCTGTTGATGAGAGGGAAAAGGATGTAATGAGACCATGCCTATACTGCCAACAAAAAAAGACAATTTAGCTCTGAAACATCTGTGCTGATCATCTAAATTAAACATGAAAGGAAAAAAAACCCCAAAACTGTCTTTAATGCCTATGGCAGAAAAAGTTTCAAGCTCTTGCACATAGACATTTTATTTTCTTATACCAAATATACTCATGGAGACTGAAGTTTCTGGTTTTCACTCATTTTTGAGTTGTTAAAATTTCTTTAAATATTTAAATGTAATTTATGTGTGCAGAGCCTCACCACATTGTGTTGTGATTTGGAACTAATTTTGCAAGCCCGCTTTTTTTGGTATTTTGTTTATATTAGCAGTCATGTGGGGATGACTGTAATTCATTATGTCATGAATAAATTTTTACAAAACTGGATCTTTATTCTAGATCCAGTAAGACCGAAATCAAAGGACATTTTATACCATAACGCTTTTCTTGACCTAGAGCTTTGTTACGTTTTAGGGCTTCTTTCTTTGCTTCTCTCTCTCAGAACAGTGAAACATCCTGTCTCGTTTAGCTGGTGAAAAGTGTATGCTTATGTGAACACAGCAACCTCAGATACTGAGGACAGGACAAAAAAATCCTCTGGTCTGGTGATACAGCTCTATATCTGTGTCAGGGCTGTCAGTCACTCTCAATTTCATGCTATTTATTCTGATGTAAAGGCATTTAAACATGTAGGAAGACTCTCATTCATTTTATTGGTCTTGGCATGCTTGCCTAAGTCTCAGCTGAAGCAACAATCTTCTGTTCATCTTGTATGAAATTAGACTTGATCTCATTGTACCAAAACTCCTGGGAACTAATTACAAGTCTATTTTTATGGTAAAACAAGCATATTAAAAGTTTACAAATTGGGGGTATGTTTGCTTTCCTTAGCTCACATACTGTGCTCTGGAGTATTATTCCCTCATGTAAACAGCATTGCAAATGTAAATTGCCTAAGTGGCTTCCCTGTTGTCAGAAACAGCTGTTCAGTATGCTAGTTACTCCAGCTTGTTTCAAAAACAGATACTAACCCCCTGAACTAGTGCTCTTTCAAGAGAGTAGCAAAGTAGGATACTGTAGTAATTATTTGATTCATTAAATTTTTTTGTATTTTAAAGTAAGCGTCCATTCACAAAAATGAATACACTGATGTTGATTGATCAAATCAAAAAATCATGGGCCTAAACTGTAGCACTCAAGACTATGTGTCACTTGTGCTCAGTGCTAATCCTGTGCTTTAGTATTTTGATAAACAGAGTTCTAGCACATCCTTGTGAATGGATGAGGATAAATTTGATTCCTTGTACTCACAGGCCATGTTTTGAAACTCGAAGTATGCTTTCGACATTCTTAGAGAAGTAGTTGGTTGGTTTGGTTGGTTTTTTTTCAAATGCAAGGGCCAGGTATACCTTTGTTTGTTAAAATAAGAAGAGTTGCACGTATTATTTGGTAGTACCAGGGACTAAATTTCAGAGAAACACCAGACACTACGAGAATCATGATGAAACTATAGATTTCCAGAAGGGGGAAAGAAAGTCACTGCTATATTGCAGATAAGGGAACAAATCATTTGTGTGGATGCTCATAAATGTGTGCAAACAGGGGAGCACAATAGACCAGGTACATAAATGCTAAAAGGTACAACTTCCTTGATATCTTTGCCTCTGGTATTCTCCTAATAATAACTATTTTCATCTCCTTTAGCATATGAGACTATAAAGATCACAGACAGTAGGCAAGAACCATCAGTAAACACCACCAGTAGAGTATTAAGATTTAAGCACTCTAACACTGTAATATCAAAAATCAACCGTGGCTTTCTCCAAACTAATTTTGTGGCAATAATGATTGTCTGTCCATTTTTAGTACACTTATTTTAATAGAAGTCTCAGCAGCTACAGAAGTAGTATTTATCTAGGTGAGAATTTCAGAAATAAGACAACTGATGATGAAACTTGACACAGAGAAGTTTGAATTGATGTTACTGGGTGCCTATATGATGATGGAATAGTCCAGTGTATATTTCAGCTACTACGACACCAATACATTGTTTCGAGCAAAACAGAAAGTCTAAGTACTTTGGAACAGAGAGCATTATCATTAAAACATTAGAAGGATTAACCCCGATGGAGCTGGGCTTTCCCCTTGATATGGAGGGCGTGGTATACTTGTTTAAGCAGGCACTCCTTAAAATTGTCCCAGTTGTACCTGTGGTGAACAAACAGGCTTGACTCACCGTATTTGTCAAACCTTAAAAAACTATGTCAATAGCAGCATGGATGTTGCATAGGACTTCCTCGGAAGAGAATTTAATACCGGACATCAACATTAATTTTCTTAGTTATTAATTCCATAGACTTCTAAATATCACATTAAGTCTGGTAAGAAAACTCAGTTTTGAGTAGCATTTTCATGGCTCCAATCACTGAAGGAAAAATAAAAACTCGCATTTTATCAGGAGTTCAAAACTTTCCTACCACTAAGGATTACTGAAGTGGCATGGAACTGCTATAAATGCCTTCGGGATCATGCTTTCACAACTCTTCTGTCTTACCAGATACATCTGGCTTGGTAGGGATTGGCCCAGAACACCTGAACTTGAACAAATGGCAGCTGATGTTGGAATTAGATACATAACATGGAAACTACTTCCCAAACTGTTAGTGGTAGAGCAAGCAAGCAATTAAAAATTAAAAAAAACTTTGAAAAAATTTCATTTAAAAGACAGTCCTAACTAGGACTTCGGCTTTGACCCTTCTGCCTTTATCAACTAATGATGTTGCCACAATTTAGAAAAAAAGAAGTAACCAGAATTTCAAAGCTAGTGAAGCGACGGGGGTTTGTGAAAGTGCCTCTCTGAGGGATTTTGTAAACCTGTAGTCATCCCTGGTGCCTCTCTGTATGCAGAAGATCCTAAATAGCTTTGCTAATATGAGTCTAAGGAACCAGTTTGCCTACAAAACAACAGAAATATTCAGAGGACTGTGATTAAAATTTCATTACTGCTTACTTTATTTCTCATTTTCATTCAAAATTAATGTGAGCTACCTACTCTAGGCAGAAACTATGTGAGCAGGTGCTTTTATAAAGTATGGCTTCGTATTTAGATAGCAGGTAGCACCAATAAGAAGAGGTAGTAATACTACAGAAGAGTGTATGAAAGACACAGGAATTGGCTGCCTTATCAAATGATGCTAAATGTTTTTTCTTGTTAGGCAGCAGAAAATTTCAAAAGTAACTCAGCAGAAACCAGATAGGATCTTTATCTCATTTAAAAATCGCCCGTTGTGTTTATCCATCCTGTTTCAATTCATATTCTTAGCCTAATAATTCCCCAGTTACTACTATCCTCGTTTAAACTTTAGACCAACTGTTCCGCTGTATCACCTGTTACATGAATGCAGAACATTTACTCCAAGCTGGTAGTCTGAAATATAGAATTAGAAATAGATCCTGCACGTTATTCTATTTAAAAAAGAAAAATAAAAAAAATTTGTTGTCAGTTGGACAGCTCTGAACTACAAATTTGAAGCACAAACAAAATTTGAACACCCCCATCTCCTCTTTATTTCAAAATCTCACACATTCACATCATTTTGACCTTACTAACTTTATGAAATACTCAGTGTTGAGCCAGGCTTACAGTGTGGGGGTTCTATAGTGTGAAATTAATGAGCTGGATGGGATCCCTCATATTTGGGAGGCAGAAGGAAGTTCTGTGGGGAGGTGTGAAGTCTACTCATGTCAGTGGAAATGTGTTGTGTGGGCACTGAGGTGCCTTTAAGAGGAGTTCCATAACCTGACATTTTCTTGCTTTCAAGAGTCTTCTCTGCATGGATGTCATCCTTACTCAGCCTTAACTGATTCAAAGTTCTCCTGTACATGAATCTGCACAGTCAGTGGGGAAGTACTCAAAGTAAGGCTGGTGAAGCCAGTCACAGGTTCTGACGCCACAAAAAGCTAAATTCAGCAAGCTCACAGTGTACCAACCCTAACCTAGTCTGAATCTGGAGCAGAAATATTCCATTAGTCACCATTTGGACACGATACAGTCTCTGCTACCTGGTAGCGTAGTACGAGTGGGACTAGAAACGTTCAAAATCCTTCATCGTCATCTGAAAGCACAAGAGCCGTATCTACTAAGATTGGAGGCTTTTAGGTCTGGGATATTTAGTCTGGGGTTTTTTTTTTGTTTTTAACATTGGAGTCTGTTTCCTTAAGATCTTGAACACCAACTTTACTTTGCCGTAAAGTTCATAACACTTCAGAATAAGTGTGGGTCCGCTAAGGGCATGCGTGTATGTATGTACAACCTACATGTTGAGAAGTATATTTGTGCTCTCTGGATGGAAGTTCATGCAGAATTTTTAAAATTTGAATTCTTTTTAAAATTGTTAGACTTTGATGTAGACTTTGTTTCAGGTGATTTATGAATTTGCCAAAGGAAAGACCAGCATGAAAATTCCTAATTAGCACCACTATAGTCAGTACATTCTCCAGCTATCATAGCTCAACTTTCACCTCTTCTTTAACCCCCAAAAGGGAATTTCAAACACAAATATGTGTTTGAAAATAAAATACTTCTCGGTACTGATCAAATTAATTTTCCCTTGTTAAACGTTTCACAGGAACTAAAGGAGAATTTTTGTGCTTTTATGAATTTCAGAGTGTTTGCAGATAGGTATCGAGTAGGCAGGTACTGCAACTTTTGGAACATTCTGTGCAGATATCTGCAGGATGGGTAACACTCCCTGACAAGAGATTTAGCAACTTTTAACACTGGGTTGCAATTATACTTTGATAAAAACTTACATTTATTTCTACCTCTTGTTCCAGTGAGCACATACCTCAGGTAACCTCATTTTATCAGACTAGCCTGTTATTCGATCGTGCTGGAAACTAAACCTTTGATTGAGGGAGCAGAATGATTTTCCTTTTTGTTCAATTATTCTCAAACTCAGAAAAAAAAAAAATATATCTACTTTTGGTTGGAATATTGCTTGCTTGGTTTCTACCCAAAAGGAATTTTTAACATGTGTGATCAGAAATTTATTTCAGAGTGTGAGCATGGGAAAACGGGCAGACATTTCTCATTTAAAAAAAAAAAAAAAGCACTGGTGTAATTTGAACATCTGTACAACTGTACTGGAAAGATGTTAGAAGCTGAAATTGAGTGAAAAGCAGTTTCAGTTTGCTTGAGTTATAGACTTTTAGAAACAGAACCCTGCACTTGGTCAAAGCAATTTTTTCTTCACTAACATGGCATCCTGTGATGCTTTATGGTTAATATGCTAAAGAGCCAGGGGCTGGGGGAGCATTTCTGTGCATTTTCAGATAAGAGCTGACAAAAAAACTTTGCAAAATGGAAAAACACCTCTCAAAAAAATTTGCCCTTCACTGAAAATGTTCATTGAAATAAACCAAATTCAAATGCAATAATTCTGAATTTTAAAACAAAGAAACAAAGAAATAAACAGACAAACACAACAAAAAAAAGAAAGTGATTTAGTTTTGGTTTTATTTTTTTTTTACAGAAGTCTAGGAAGCAATACTGTTACCTACAATTGATTCTTTCTGTTTACCAAAGGTGTACACAGCCAAATTGCTCAGTAATGGTGGATACGGTTTAGGAACACGGTGATACGGGAGCAGATCCGAGGTGTGCTGCACACAGACTTCCGTCTGACGACCAAGGTATAAAAGCCACCAGAGCAGGCAGTTATGCATCACCCCAGTAAAATTACTCCAGACTCAGGTAACCACAAGTTATGACCAAGGACATGCTTTTAAATTTAGATGTAGATTGTATCATACTTAGTTCTATGGAATTTTTTGATGTTTGCCTTGCAACAAAGTACACAGGGAAAAACTTAGTATAACATGTAGCGCCACATAAGTAAATAAATTTTATTCAAAAGAAGGTAGAGTTGATCAGGAGAACGGAGCAAAAGGTATGAAAACTTCGATCAAGCTATATGAACTGGGTAACAGAATTGTTTTGCTACCTGAAATTTTAATGAGTCACCTGCAAAGTAAAGGTGTGCTAACGATGTGAAAACATAATGTTTCAAGCAGTGCTGACTTCAGTTGCTGTAACTTGAAGTCACTAATTTGTATAACCAAGATTTAGACATTGCTAGCAGTATGCAAAATGGCTTAGACGTATGTAGGACATAAATATGGGAAGCAGATGGAAGAACACAGAAAAAGCATGTTTAGGAGAAATAATAATTTTTGGAGGAGTTAACTTTCTGCAGCATGATGTTTTGAAGTTAGGCTGCACTCTTAAATAAAATAAATGAACAAGGTTTTGCATGGAGAAGAATATAGCAAAATGCCAACAGATTGCTATGGAGAGTTTGGCAGGAGATAAGTGTTGTTATTCACAATAAAAGAACATTAAACTTAGCAATAGCTCTCTGAAGTAAACCTGAAAACTTGCAACTATTTGAGAAACACTCAGAGACTGATTAACAGGACAAAAATAGGATTCCCATGAATTTCAGTGTAACATAGTGTTCAATCATGGAATAGTCTGGGTTGGAAGGAACCTTTACTTACAGTAAAGGACTAGTAGGACTTCTAGTCCAACTCCCCTGCAATGATCAGGGACATATTCAGCTAGAGCAGGCTGCTCAGAGGCCTCTACACCCTCACCTGGAAAAGCTTTAAAATTTTGGTTCATTACATTCATTACACATTACATTACTTTTTTCCCCCGCTAGCTTCTGGCCTCTGTAAAATTGTGGAAAGTAACTCCTTTTCCTGAATTCCCTTGGAAAAAAAAAAAAAAAAAAAAACCACCAAAAAAAAAATTCCTGCAGTCGGAACAGGTGTAATTACAGGATGTCGTTAGTATATCTTTTATATAGTTTTCCATTTAATTTTAAGTATGTTTTACCATTTGTTTTGGTTTAAATTCATGAAGATTTCCATTGATTAATAATGTACTGTTGGAAATATACTGAAGCAAAAGAAGTCTTATGATTGAACTTTGGAAAATTTCTGGTTTTTTACAGATACATTCTTTTCTTACTTTCATATTTCTTTCCATAATAATGTATTCACTTGTTGAAACATAATTGCCTTCTTTACAGACACAAGCATGTTATGTACTGTCACTGCTATTTATATCTTATTTACTTTTAAATATAAATGACTGTCTCATAATAATGGAGTTATTTTGCCTCTCTGAATCATGGTATCTCTTACTTCAGTAAAGGAATTTTTATGTGACGGATAGTGAGATTACTTCCTTCGTTGAAACTAAAATAGACTATTAATAATTTGTCTGAAAGACCTTTACTTCTTCACCAATATTTTTAGATACGACTACTCAATGTTCAGCACTGTAGCTCACACACAAGAACACCTTCCAACTCTCATCTACAAGTGCAAGAGGAAACACAAGAGAGAAGAAAATCAAGGTCATGATTTTTTATCTAAATGTTACATGTGAGAGGATAAAACATAATGGCTCCACTTGTGTGTTGGGTCATCTCAGGGCAATCTGTAAAGTATTGCATTCTCATTTCAATATTTTGGGCTGCTTAT
Organism: Mohoua ochrocephala; assembly: GCA_013398855.1. Lineage (NCBI taxonomy): Eukaryota > Metazoa > Chordata > Aves > Passeriformes > Acanthizidae > Mohoua > Mohoua ochrocephala. The sequence goes on along the minus strand of VZTA01008820.1, from coordinate 131,816 downwards.
TCCAGTTTCCTAATGTTCATAATTACACCAGCTTTGAAAACTACTCTTTCATGTCTATTGTAATCAATTTGGCCTTAAGATGGACATACCATTCCTCACCATGCATCCTTAAGGAAAGCAAAAGGCTGTAGATTAACCAGTTTCACAGCATGCAGATACAATAAATAGCTATGATTTTTCAGGCTTGGTGTTTCAGGTGGCAGTTCTGTATGATCATCAGAGTATTGTGAGTACTGTAATTCTAACAACCCCATATTGCATATAAACTCCTTGAAGATTAATATTCCCAATCACATACAGAACATGGCCTTCATTCAAAGAACTATGGCTGGAGGGTCACTAACATCATTAGATTTACAGTTATGAAAGAAATCAGGTCCAAATCACAACTGGATGCAAGCATTCATTGAAATTCCAAAATTCCCCCCCATCTACTTTAGAAATACACAGCTGCTTTATGAATATTTAATTTGCTCCTTTTTATTTCAGGCTTTATTGCTCTCTGACATTAGCCAAAATACTATACAAACAGGAACAGATTACTGCAATATATTCAGCTTATCTTTAATTGGTTCATTCTGGAAATGGGAGATTCTCCAGATAAACCTGTATCATTACAACATGATGCAGTTCATGTTTACTGCAGTGACAGAAAGGAAAGGAAACTACAAACTTCCTCACACCATTAAAAGAAAAAAAAAGAAAAAACCCAAAAAAGCGAACTCCAAAACCTTATAGGTCTCAGTCCTTCCTTAAAATATGTCCTTCTGTATGCCCCTGATCCTCATGGGAACCTTTATGCTTTAAGTCTGCAGCTCTGTGGGATTATCACTGTGAATAAAGGCTGGGTGCATTATTGCTGGGCAGCTACAAGCACGGAGGTAACTGAGGGACTTGTATGCCAAGGTGACCTGCAAGTGACTGGGCAAGATCAGGAGGGAGGGGTTTGTCAGATACCAAATGCAGTTACCAAAAATAATGGAGATCAGAGAGTTTCACAAGCCTCTCTAGACTTTACTAGGATTGTCTGGTTTTAAGTAGAAACAACAGAAATTTATCTTTCCCTTGAAAACAAACCTAAAAAAATCATTATTATTCTGAATTCATATACCAGCCAGCACAAGAGGAATTCCCTCTTTTAAGCATACAATGCCTAGAACTGAGATCAGGCATGGCAAGCCAGCCATTTCTCCATCCTTCTCATCCATCTGTCGCCACATACAGTCAGTTGAAACTATAATTAAAACGAGGTTTAATGTAAACCTGCTAGTCCCATCAAAATTCGGGATAATTGGCAGATTAACTGGTGACATGATCACTCCTGCCTGTGTGATCTGGTGATATCTACCCACAAGGTCTGGAATATGATTTAGAAGCCATATGTAACATTACACCACTTAGACTCCCTAAGGTTTTTCCAAGGCATCAGCAGCTTCTTATGAAAACCTTTCTGATGAGAGAACACCTAAATCCAAGTAGTTTCTCTTACTCCCTTACTATGGCTGGCTTGTGCCGCTGCTTATTCTTGTAAGATGGATCGGACACTGCTGAACAGAGGCTTTGCAATGAGTTAACAAATTATGATCAATTGATTGTGCTTTCCAGTTAAATGTGGCAAGGACTCATGTTGGGATGTCTATAACACACACCACACACAGATGAATGGCTGTGTCAGTGAGCAGAGTTCTAGATGGCTTGGCATGGATCCCATTGCTGGTATGCATTGTTTTCATTACGGTATTACACGTTTACTGTCGCTCCACTGTTTTCTTCCTTTTTTTTTTATATCTATACGAGATATACTCCCATTTACAGTTTGGCATTTTTAAAACAAGTTAAAACAGTCATCTGTAAGGACTGACTTGTTTTTGATTAAGGGATTTTGTGTTTCTTTGAGGTTTTTTTTTTTTTTTTTTGTTTCCTGGAAAAGAAGCACATAAAGAATTTAATGAATGAAAATAATTTTTCATACTCTGAGCTCACTCTAGAAAAACCAAGTGGAATTTTACCAAATTTTATGAAACATTCACTTTTGAGCAGAGTAAAGTCAGAGAAAAAAAAATTTCCCCTAAAATGATAGGACCTAATGACAGAGATTTTAATGAAATCTCATCAACCTTAACATCTTTTCATTGACCAATTGCTTCATGAACTCACAAGCCACAGAACACACAAGGAGCTTTAAACCGCAAAAGGGTCCCTAATGATTTAGCAATCCTGCAAAGCCCAGGTGAAGTTATGACTTTGGAAGAGATGACCTTTGATACTCGAAAAAAAGGTTCTCAAAAGGCAGTTCGGATAATTTTCCTCTGGGAAGAGTGATAAAGATGTGATTAAATAAAGATCTGGTCTCTTGAAGCAGACTACAGAGAACTTTACAAGGCTTCCTTCCTCTAGGAGCATACTTGTTCTGTTCACATGTTCCAGGTGGTCACAGCAGAAATGTGGCTAATTAGAAATAATGTGTTTTCCCCCAGCAAAATATTAGATTTGACGGGCTAGCTAATAATGAAAGGAATAAAATTGGGACTTGCAAGTAATCAGCTTATACATGATTAAACATGATACCAATAATCCTAACCAACCAAACCAATTGATTAATGAGTTGTGTCTAGGGATAGTAGTTATTCTTTGGCAGAATAAAAACCTCACTTCCATTTGTACATACACAATGTACTAACACCAAGAAAAGGAAGAAGGAAGTACAGTTCTCTAGGAACATAAATTTATAGATCAATGGAAGGTGAAAGGAACTCCAGGGAGATCCATTTAGAAATAAAAAAGCCAGGGATAGTAAAGAGAAAAACAAAAATAATGAGAGAAATGAGGCTGAGGAGAACACTCAAACCATATAGGAGCCTTATGACCTTTGAAAGTGATTCATTGGCTACAGATGAATGGTGAAGGCATTTGTACTTCCTGAATGGCATTATTTCCAGAACAGATTTTCCTTGCTCCTATATAAAACAAAACCTGCTCCATTGGTTTTATGAATGTTTTACTTAATGTGCCATGAAACATTACATTAATTTAATGTTAACTACCCTAGCCCAACAACTGGCAAATGCTTTTTGCAGGTTTTCCAGCAATCCTCTAAGCTGGGGCTTGAAATATGGTAATTAACTACTTACTCAAAATACATTAAAATTAAATGTATGGCTCAGGACATTCAGATTTTGAAAACAGTTGGCTGGCTAGGATAAACTGGTACATTCTGAAAACTTGGATGTTGTACCCATTTGCAAAAGCCAAGGATTTGGCCTTTAGAAAGGAATAAACTTGTCCCCTTTATTGCGGATTGGTTTATGTGTTTTAGAAGTGGTTTGGTGAGGTTTTTAAATTTTTTTTTTAAATATAATTGTGTATTCTATGAGAACAACATGGATTCTCCAGAGTAGGACTTTTAAAATTTAATTCCAAAGATTTACATAAATTTTCTGAGGGTAAATCACTATGTTTTGAAGGAAGAGCCCTACCCAGTTGTGCTTCAGGTTTTTTTCCAGGTTGGAAAAAAACCCAGCTCCCAAAGTTGGAGAATTAACACCACAGAACAAATATTATTCCTGAGTACCCTGATAAAGCCCCTGTCCTTACTACTTAATAGTGAAATCTTATAGAGTTGTAACTTTAGATTTGATGAAAAGCAGGAGAGACTTGCGTGCTGAGTGGGAAAACTGTAGAATCTGGAGAGCTTGATAAACATATCCCACTGTAATTATGCAGATATAATACACCCCACAATATTAAACAGGTGCATCAAGCAGTGCTGTAGAGGAAACAAGGTCAGGAAAAGCTAAACTCCCTCAAGACCTCACCTCCAAATACACCTCTCTGATGGTTTCATAGTTCATGATTAACACAGGCCATGACTCAGCAAACCCTGAAATATGTTCTTAATTATTCAGCACTCCTTTAAAGTAGACAGTCCCTTAGTTAAAGTCAAGATTGCACTTTGTTGGATCACTGCTGTGAGCAAGATTTCCTATTTTACTTGTCAGCTGGTGGGAGAGTGAGAAAAAAAACCAAAAGAAACTCTCCCGTTTACTCTTCCTTCAGAAGAAAACTATATTCTTCTCCCATATTCTCTTATCATTTGCATTCTTCTGCACACCCACAATATCAGAAACCACTCACCTGAACAGCCAACCTGTCTTTCTCAGCTTCCCTTAGAGTTAATGGAGAGAGAAGTTCCTTCATGGGACAATTTGCAGCAGGAGCTTTGTCCAGGTGGGATGCCTTCTGGAACAGGGCTTTCTGCCCTCTTGCTGACCCAGGTGTATGGGATTACCAGCTAATAAAAATGGCTACACTCGAGCAGTTTAACTGTCTCAATACAGCTTGAAAACTCAAGGAAAATTGAAACTATTAAAAAAAAAAAGGTTAACACTCAGCAATAAGGAATTTAACTCTTGTGTTTTTCTTGAGTTACATTATCTTAGGAAGTTTTACATAGTCCAAATCTTATGTGAACATAATGAGATCTCTCTACTCAGTGAGTTTGTGTAGCCACATGACTTATTTTTAGATCTGGTGAGTTTTTCTACATTAAGTTTGCTTTTAAAGTGTATTTTTTTTATCTTGTAAGTGTGTGCCTGTACTGCCAGGTTGAATAATATGAGGTTTTGTACCTTTGTGTAATATCTACAGAGATCCACAAAGCGTTCTTGTAGTCCGCAGCGCCTGACACTGCAGCTATGCCATATTCCCAAAAAGGGGGACAGACTGTGTTTGTTGGATAAATTACACTTTGGCTATTTGCAGTAATTTTCTGCCTTTGAGACGCCAAGGTGGGGTTTGAAGGCTGCCTTTTCCCCTGCTGAGATGTTCAGCCAGGATGTGTTGCTGCATTTAGCCGTCCTCTCAATCCTTCTGCTTGCCCTCGCGCTGACACCAACGTTTGCTTTCTCTCTTCTTTCACTTCATCATTGTGAAGATACAGTACAAGGTCCCAGTCTTCCCTGACCCTCCGTGGCAAACACAGTTATGAGTCCTTTCCCTTCGTTTCAGGCCATGAAGAGGAAGGGTGGCTATGACCTCCCTAGACCCCAGTGGTGCTAAACTAGATGGACAACGCATGCCTTACTCTTGACAGGATGCTTCTATCTGCTTTAGTTAGCAGAAGGACTACACCAAACATTTAGGAACCATTAAAAAATAGAGGAGTGTCCCCTTGCTGGCTTGTACTTCTAACCACAGGCAATTTAAACATTTCTCCTTAATTGCTTCTTAACCGGTTGGACACTTCATTTATTTTAGCTTATGCCACAGTATTGCAATCAGGACCTCAGCAGTCCCAGCTGTTACATTCTTAAGGGCAATCTCCAGTATCTTCTCCTTGGGTTCTAATTTACCCCAAAAGTAATTTTTCTGTCCTGAGTGCAGCTGGCGCTACTGCAGAAGTGAACTTCCATGGGCTTCCCTCAAGTAAAAATCTTGGAAAGAGGATCAAATGAGGGAGGTGTACCCTTTAAGGTTAATACAATCACAGATAGACATACTCCACCTCTTTCCCTTCCTACTCTAATTCCTTCAAGTAACTTCAGGACTTAAAGGGTAAGAAAATGGACTGAGAAAAGCTAAATGTTACTTGGGGTGTGTTACTGATACATGCTCTCCAAGAATCTCGCACTTAATTTCTTTTCTTTTATCAACTAAATCTGTCTTTTTATTGGTTCCAGGGTCCCAGAGATCCTGCTTGCTCACTCTAATAACATGTCCAGGGCTGGCTGAATGAATCCCTAAAGCAATAAAATCACTATTTTAGAGAAGAGCAAAGAAAAAAAATTGTTCTGGGAAAGCAAGCTGTATTGGAGCTGGTCAGAAGCACACAGAGAATATTTTGGAAATCTTGCTTGATTCGACTCTTTTTCAGCTGAGCTAAACCTGAACTATTTACTGAACTGAATAATTTTTGAAGTGTGTCAGAGCATATCTCCTATGTCAAACACATGTATCTCTGAATACTTTAGTCTGCAGGCTGGCGTACAGCCTCCAGTAGACAACGCTGTAGAATTTTTAAGTGGCAAATGACTTGGCTCTCCAAAACCAAACTTACCTTAAGTATTTGGCTATCAACCTAGTTTTCCATTTATCTGCTGATAATATGTAAAGGGTGTTTTCAGCCACCCATAAATATGAAACTATTGGACTGTTTTTGCAAATATCATCAATGCCAAAACAAACCTCAACGTAATTCATGCGTGAGTCAGCAAATCTGATTCGACCGGACCTCCTCACCCTCTGTGTGCTAGCCGTGGCCAAAATGGTGTGAATCACACAATGCTTGCAGCATATCCTTGTAGCTTGATTTTGCTTTCTCTTGAAAAAAAAACAAGGGCAAAAGCCCCACTTGCTGAGTTGGCTTTTACGGCCATTCATCACCTCCGTTTCACCATGTAAGGATTACTGGAGAGACTATTCTTTCCAAAATTAAATACGATGTATTGCTAAAAGTGAGAGAGGTACATATTGTCTGAAATTCTTTGAAACGCTAGAAAACCCATTTCCATATAGAAAGTTTTCAAATAATATGGGCTGACATGACTTTTTCTATTAAAAGTTCACTTTTCTTCATGAGAACAGGATATCCATATTTAGAATTGTTTTCTTGAAGTCTGTTGCCAGGCCATGGTGCTACTGAGAATCATACCAGAATGCCAAAAAGTCAGTGTTTCCACCATTCTCTAAGGTTATCTATGATGAAGTTAAGAAGGTTAAATGGAATTAAAATTGGCCATGGATGTGAAAGGCAACAAGAAGGGCTTCTATAAGCAGGTGACAAAAGGAAGGCTAGAGAAAATGTGGGCCCATTGCTCAGTGAGATGGAGGACCTGATTATGCAGGATGTAGGAAAAGGCTGTAGTAGTGAATGCTTTCTTTGCTTTAGTCATTGCTAGCAAGACTGGCCTTCAGGAATCCCAGGTCCCGCAGACCAGGGAGAAAGGCTGGTGGAAGAAAGTCATACCCTTGGTGGAAAAGGATCAGTTCAGGGAATACTTAAGCAACCTGTATATGCATAAATCCATGAGTCTTGACAGGATGCACCCATGAACACTGAGGGGGCTGCCAGAGATCCTTGCAAGGCAATAATCTATAAACAATTATGGTGACCAGGAGAAGTTTCTGAAGACTGGAGGAAAGAAAATGTCAGCCCCATCTTCAAAAAGGGAGAGAAGGAGAAACCAAGGAACTACAGGCCAGTCAGCCTCACCTCGATCCCTTGGCAGAGAATGGAGCAGCTAATTTTGGAAAGCATTTCCAGGCACATTAAGGACAGACAAATCAGCAGCAGTAGTCAGCATGGCTTCACCAAGGGTAAGTAATGCTTGACCAGATTGATAAACATCTATCAAGAAGTGGCTGGCCTGGTGGATGAAGGAAAAGCAGCGGATATTGAATACCTGGACATCAGTAAGGCATTTAACGCTGTTTCCTGTAAGATCCTCCCAGGCAAGCTGCTGATGCACGGGCTGGGTGAACAACAGTGAGCTGAAAACTGACCGAATGACCAGGCTTAGAGGGAAGTGCAAATTCTAACTGGGGGTCAGTAACTGTTGAGGTACCCCAGGGGTCAATACCAAGCTCAATCGTATTTAACATCTTCATCAGTGACCTAGATGGCGGGACAGCTTACCCTCAGAAAGTTTGTCAATGACACAAAACTGGGCAGAGTGGCTGATATGCCAGTAGGTTGTCCTGCCATCCAGAGGAACCTTGACAGGCTGGAGAAGCGAGCCAACAGAAACCTCATGAAATTCAACAGGGAAAAATGCAAAGTCCTGCACCTGGGGAGGAACCACCCCATTCTGGAAGACAACCAACTGGAAAGCAACTTAGAAGAAAGTGACCGAGGAGTTCTGGTGAGCACCAGGTTGAACATGAGCAAGCAATGCACCCTTGTAGGAAAGAAGTCTAAGAGTATCCTCCATTAGAGAAATTATTGCCAGCAAGTGGCAATAATAAACTTCCCATCTACTGAGCACTGATGAGGCCACACCTGGAGCACTCTTTCCAGTTCTGGGCTCTTCAGTGCAAGACAAACATGGACATACTGGAGAAAGTCCAATGTACAGCCACGCAGACGATGAAGAGATTCAAGCATCTCACATATGAGGAAAAGCTGAGAGATCTGGGACTGTTTAGCCCAAAGAAGAGAAGGATTGGAAAGTTCTTTCTGGAATACATAAATACCTGAAGGAAGGATGCAAAGAGGAGCCAGGTGCTTTTCAGCAGTGGCAGTACTAGGGACAATGGATATGAACAGGAGTACAGGAGGTTCCCTCTGAACATCAGGAAACACTTTTTCACTGTGAGGGTGACTGAGCGCTGCCACAGTCAGCAGTGAGGTTGTGAAGTCTCCATTGCTAGAGACACCGAAAAGCCATCTGGACATGGTCCTGGGCAGCTGGCTCCAGGTGACACTGCTTGAGCAGGAGGGGGTTGGACCAAGTGACCTCCAGAAGTCGGTTCCAGTCTCAACCATTCTGTGATTCTGCGAAGTTAAGAGATTAGAAAATTGTATTTGAAGCAAAGTATCAGTGTACTGCTCTCAGACATACCAACAGAAGCAGCCCTGGGCAGTTTAAAACTGAGAACTTGCTGCAGGTTCCTGTGTGTTTTGGGCTCCTGCCAGCTTAGAAGGGTGGAAAGCTCTTAGCAGCTTCTGAAAACATGACTAATCCCAGAGGGCACAGATCCGAGTACCACATTTGATCTTTGGTTCTGGAAAAGCTTGCTGTACTTGTATGTTGTAAAGGAGAAGGAAGAGATATTTTTGTGTGAAGCTGTTTTAGAAAGAAAACACAGCTTGCCTTGGAAGACATTCATGGGTTTGAATTATCAAAATAATTGTAGAGTATTCCTCTCCCTTTAGTTTTGCAGAGAGAAGATTAAAAATTTAAGTAAAAAAAAAAGAAGATAAGATATTTTAAAGAGTGCTTGACTCTTCTGTTACCAATAAATTTTCCAAATTCAGTGGTTTTTTCTTCCCCCAGAGAATGGCAAATTTGCAAACTCAGCATTACCACTAATGTCACTTGTGAAACTTTAACTTAGTCCTCACAGTTAAAGTCATCCTAAATTCAAGATGCCTTTGATCTCATCACCTATAAACTTAGATTTAATATTCATTTGATCTCCCTTCCTATGCACAGGGGTCAGGTCACATTGTTTATCTTCATAGTGGCTGGACACGAAAGCAGAGACAGCTGCTTTCAGTTCCTCGTATTCCCATGGCTCCTGTATTCCCATGGCTCAGGCCAGAGCCATGCATGACAGACAAAAATGCAAGTGCAGGCACATGGCTTTGCCTGAGAGTCCCAAGCTGGATTATTCTCAGTGTGACAGAATGGTGGGGGTGTTTAGCTGGAATCCTCATTGTGCGTTGAACACGTACATTTTGAAAGGCTTTTAATTTCTATTTAGGCAGAGTTTACCCAAGGGACAGCGCCTTTCCTCCTGAGTTGGCTCCCTCATCAAAGAGCCACAGGGTTGTCTGAGTTGCTTAAGTAAATGGTTGAACATGTACTTTAAAAATGGTAAAACACAATGTTTTCCTTTAGTCTCAAGGTCAGAAATAGTTGATCTTTGATTTTCCCTCCCACTAAAAATTCATTCAAAATCAGACACCCACACTATAATATTATAGTTTAAAGGGAAAAAAAAAGTGGCACAGCCATAAATGCTTCAAGGCACAGTCCTATTCTGGAAAGCATTGGGCAACCTGCACTTGATTCCTGGTAGCCTTATGTAGCCTTATTTGTTGCCTCTATATATATATATTCGTGTTCATGCCAATAACTTATTATGTAAACACATGCTTATCTCTAAAGCCTGGAAACATTTTAAAAAAGAAATCATAACCACGGCAATACGTATTTTAAGCTTAGTGCTCTTCATTCAGTCAAAAACCAGCCAAAATACTCCTGTTAAATTATTTACATGCTTTTCTATCTAGTTTCTACTAGCTACCATAGTCATAATTTAATTTTTGATGGTTTTTCATGTTGACCAAAATACTACTGCAAAACAGCACTTCAGGGCCCTCCAGCTTTGCTATGGCATGAACAGGCTCAGTGATTCACCTGGGCTGCTCACGAGTGTGAGGCTGCAGAAGGGCTGTATGCAAAACTAGATGTGCAGCTTATCTGCCTTCTCTCCATAGCTTCATACTCCGGTGCCAGGAGGTGGAACGGCTGCTGGATAGATTCTCTCGTAAGCAACACCAGCATCCTCTAGCACTTCTATAGAACTCCAAATCAAATGTCAGTAAATAATTAATACAAATAAAATAGCAATTGTGTTTTGATCACAGCAAGGGTTTTGCGTGCCAAAGAGAGGCAAGAAGCCTGTAGGAAGAGAAGAATGCATCGTTGCTTCACAACTGATGGGTTTGACAGACGTCAGCAGAGTTTTATTCCTTTGCTTTTGGCATGGTGGGGGGCCAGGGAGTGGCAGTGGGGGCACAGGCCCTCCACGGAAAGGCGGCCGTGTCTGAGGAGGTGGCGGTGTTGTGTAACCACACTGACAGAGTGCGTCACAACGTGTGACATGTGGCAGCAGAAGAGCCTTAAATAGCTCTCACCATCTTTTCTCCTCCGGAGGTTTTGAGGAAAATTTGGTTTTCTGAGTAATGTTTTATCTTTCCTAAAATCACCTGATAATATGGCTCAAGCTCCTCTAGAGAACATCTCCCTGAGTTGTCGGGGAATTTTAGGGTAGAATCGGCGAGGATCTCGGTCTTTTAAGCCCAAATGTTAAAATTGCACACCCCAGGGACAATGGATGAATACATGTTCATTAATCCTGGTGTTAAAATTGATCAACGTCCCTTCATGACCTCATCTGTGACAGAAGCTGGGGCTGAATTCATTCTGCTTGCGCTGAAGCCATTATTAGAAAAGTGCCTGACAATGACTAAACTTTTTTCAATGATAGAGCATCCGTTGCAAAATACAAAATTTTGTTTAACCATTAATTATCTTTTGTACTAAAATTTCAACTTTGTTTTTGAAGGTTCATGAACTTATCTGGATTTATCACCCACTCAGGACTTTGTTATTCATTTGTCTGCTAGACTTCAGAGACTTTATTATCACATTTCTGTTCTTTATTCTTGTACTTACAGACAGTAACCAAGTCACTGTTTATCTCTATAAGCTAAATACATTGAGTTCTTTCACTCTTTGTCTCCAGGAGCTGCTTCTGCACATTCCTCATTGCTCTCCAACTCATCTGTGTAGTGTTTGATCTGTAACACCAGATTTGGACTAAGCATTCTAGCAGTGCCTGTGCAAATGAGGAATGCATAATGCCAGCTGTGCTCCTTAATATTCCCCTTTTATTCCTCCCAGAACTGTGATGACCATATGAGAATGCTGAGCCCACATGTTCAGTTCATCAGTGCCCTGTGTCCTTTTCAGAGTCACTGCATCCTTCTTGTAGTTGTGGCTTTTATTTTTCATTTCTGGTTGAATAAGTTTGTGTGGGCCAGTACTAAAATGCAGGCTGTTACCCATACCCAGGAGCACTGTGTCCTGCTGACCCGTGCCCTTTGTGCTTTATTACACCTCAGATTGTGACACGAACTCAGTTTCTGCACATTGCCTCAACTCCTGATATGCAAATTAGCAAACAGCCTCCCAAAACTCTGGTGGGAAGCCCCAAGACCCCGGGACTCAGCCTAAAGTCCCTTTTCTGCCCTCAGAGTTTCCCTCCTCCTTTGCCAGAAGAAATAGCCCATTTTTCAATGCACTGCTCCTCCACATCTCAGCCTGGGCCAAATTAACTTAATAGATCAGCATTTACTACTGATCCGCAGCAGGAAATCCTCTTTTTATCCTCTTTATCAAACAATGAGCTTTTGCAGCTGGCTGGCCAGGTCTTCTGAGAAACAGCCCAGCAAAAGATGTGCTGGTGAGACCCACTCAGAGTTCACGTTTCACAAGCACAGGTCTCCTTTAATGGAATTTATTAAGCTGAGACTTAATGTTTCTCAGGTATTTCAACATCCGGTGTCAGACCACATAATGCAACTTGGGTTTTTCATCCATATTCAGCACTCACCTGTCACCAGGCCAAGGATGGGGCATCAGCTGAGGCTGTCAGTAGTCTCTGGGATGGGGAGTAGGGTACTAGGGACTAGGGAGTTTGGGTTTTGGGGTGAAAGTAGGGAGGTAGGAGCCACCCTGGAGGAGTTTGCTGGTTTGCAAGATATGCAGGCAACAGGGTGATGTAGGATGCTGCTACTGAGGCTGTGGATGGCAGCTAGGAATAGAAAGGCAACTGCTGGATGGGTGGCAACCAAAATGAACAAAAATCTCTTAAGGGGCAGAAAATCAGGAACCAGTGACTGTGAGCTGAGAGCAGAGACTGAGGCAGCTACAGAGTGCAGATGAGCCTAGGCTCCCTTCGCTCCCTCCTCTTCTCTTAGTTCCCTCCTCTTCTAACCTGACATAAGCAACTTTTTCTCCAGGCACTCCTTGTAGACAGCATCAAAGCTGTGCATCCAGAAGGAAAAGGACTGCTGGAAATAGCCTGTAGCTAAGCTGTCCTGGGCAAATAAATGTACTCTCCTATGTATGCTCTGGCCATTCAGATATTTAGGGATGGTATTTGTCTGTTTCTGACTCTTTCTTTCCTTTTCTCTAAGATTGTCTTCAGTGCTGTCTTTTATAGTAAAGGAGATAAAGAAAATGTAATAGAGGAATAAAGAAGGCAGTGTCCCCCCGTTTGTTTCCAGTCCTTCCCACCACTGCCCCCCAGCTTCATTTGCCATGCAGCATCAGTCTTTGGTAAAAATTCTCTGAATGTACTGCTCAGTGAATAAGCATTAATTAAAAGAATGAGAAGATGGAGATCAATGTTGATTTATAGACAGAAGACAGAGAGCTAATCCTGAATAGATAAATAGCTCTGAACTTATATCTAGAAAGTGGATGGAAAGAGAAGAACAAAATACCTGTCAAGTTCTTGTAGTGGAAAAGTAAGACCCAAATTCTGCTTGGCCCCAGGATTTGCATGTCTGATAGAAAAGGGCAGGACTAGACAGCTTTCAGGATACCAGTGCCAGGGAGGAGTAGGACGGGGGTATACCAGAAACAGCTGGTTTCTTTTCTGGGCTAAGTTTTTTATTTCAGGTTTAGAAAATGTTTTCATCCCCCTAATGCTGTCATGTGAAATGCTTCCAGTGATTCCGGAGATGTGTTCCCTTGCAATAGCTTTCTCCCCACCTTTGTCCCTGGGCATTCTCCCTTTCAGTCATTGAGAGAACTATTATTTCCAAGATCCTCTTCTTATCACAAAAAAGATAATCTAATTCCTTCCAGCTTCTCCACCCCTTTCTTTCTCTCTCTAATCCCACAAAGAAAATTAGTTTCAGCATGTAACACATTTCCGCTGTGGTATATGAATGTCATACAGAGGGCAGTGCTGCCTCTTCACAGGCTCTCCTGCTTCCAAATGTTACACCGCTCCTTGTGATATTTTTTTTAGCAGGTTTTTTTACTTTTTAAGCCAAAGAGGAATCCACTGCAGGAATGAATTTACATTGGCCTTGTGCCATCTAATCTTGAGAACCGAGACACTGAGTTTAACATTTCTGAGACAAACTGTAATGTGTTATAGGCTCTATGTAGCTTAACCTCCAAGGAGAGAGAAAAGGTGTCTGAATGGGGATGGTTTAATAGAAGCAGTATTTAAAAAAAAAATAACCAGGCCAGCTGAAGAAAAAGGACCCCCTCTTAGAAAGCAGTAGCAAGAATTTGCTTTCTGCCTTTCAGAAAAGGGTTTTTCAAATAACAAACTGTGCCAAATTCTGCTTCTCTGTCACAAAGCCCATGATTTGCAGCATGATTTGATGCTTGGTGCATGAACATCTGTGGAGTAATGACAGTAAGTTCCCGTAACTCTCTTAATGTTACATAGTGCCATTTCTCCAAGGGAAACAAGAATTCACACTCTAAGGGGTCCTCCAACCACTTAAAGTACATGTCCCTAGAGGTCCCATTAAACTGCCATTACAGTGAGCCTGGGGCTGTGCTGTTCTCTCCCCCAGCTCTCGTGTGTTTTGTGGCTCCTCAGCAGGTTCCCTCATTATTTTGGAGGGAAATGCAGTCAACAGACTGAAGATCAAATGGAGTCAAAAGCGAGATGTGAAATACCAGCCCAGTCAGAACTGAACAAGTGTCATTTGATTTTCTCTTCAGAGGAAGCAGTCTAGCGATGCACATACAGCTGAGCCGACTGTTTGGCACATACTGGGAGGTGTTTGATCACTTCTGTTGCCTGCTTAACCATCAACTGATAGATTTGCTTTCCCCAATGTGATAGGGCAGGGGGAGGGGGAGGTCAGTGTCACCTCAAGCTGCAAGAGTTCGACAGAGATGTTTCCCCATCTGCTGACTGTAATTGGTTTCCTCTATTTAAAGCCAGAGTCACTACCCTACCCCATCCTTCCCCTTCCTTAAATTTCGAAATGCTATCCCATTATGTTCCTGTGTGCTGCTCTTTTCGGTGCTGTAAAACAGATGAAATGGCCTGAAATTAGACAAGCAGTAGAGCCAAAGCCTGCCCCACAGTTTAAGACATAGCAGAACACAGTGAGCTCTGAACTAGCCTTCAAGGGCTCTGCAGTGATGGTACCTACACCTTGTCTCCAAGCTTTCGGTCCAAGTAAAGCTAACCCAAAAACTAACACAGATCCTAACCCCAACCCAATCCTAACCCTAACCCTAACCCTAACCCTAACCCAACCCAACCCTAACCCTAACCACTGTTAAGGCTGTATAGGAGACCCTTATCTCCATTAGACATGACTCCACTACAGAGCTGCAGTGACAGGACTAGATGAGCTCCAGCCGTGTCTTCCAGCTTCTGCTGTTCTGTGAGTCTGTATCCCAAAAGAGAAGCCAGATTTGGTGGTGTTTTCTCAAAATCCTTGAACAGAGACCCAGCTTTGATACGAGATTCTAGTAACCATTTTTATAGAACCAATTAAATGAAAACTAACTGCAGAGTTCAACAGCCCAGGAGTTTTAACAGGCTTTCTTACTTAATAATATAAGCACTTAATTTTTCTGCTTGGCAGCTTTGTACAAACAGGTGGAGAGGAAAGATCTGGGCTGGCTTAACTTGTGTTTTTTGACACAGCCAAATGTCAATACTCAGAAGTGTGTCATGCAAATCAAAGGCTCAGATCTGAATGGCTCCAGTCTTAAGGAAGTTTGCACAGAGATACAGATTTTACAGATAGCTTCTGTCTTTTCAATGATCTGGCAAAGGCCTCGGGGCTGAACTGCAGAGTAGTCTGGAGCAGCATGATGCAGACTGAATTAATCTGAAAATTTATGGACGAGGAAAGAAAATGGTGTTGCTCTCCAATACAAAAATAGCCTTTCATTACACTGAAGGCTGATGTTGTCCTAGCAGTTATGAGTGCACATTAAGATGTCTGGCAAAGCAGAAGAAAGCCATTCAGGTGTGCCCAGGACAACATACAATGAACAAAACAGAAGTTTTCATTCCAAATTCTAGTCAGTAAAGGTTCATTGAAAACTATTGGTGGATTTTGAGGAATTTGGACAAAGTCATGAGCAGTCCAAATGAAAAGTAACTATAGTAACAATAAAGTAATTCTCCCTGAACAGTCTCATGAGCAACACTGAAAGCAAGTGGAAGACTATGAACTGCATCAGAGGTAACTTAAAAGGGGAAACAAAACTGCAGTAGCCAAAATCTATTACAATTTTTTTGTGAAATATTCCCATTCACCTATATGAACATTTTTGCACAGCAGTCAACCGTGAATAAACCTTCGTGGAGTTCCTTGTATCACAAGGACAAGCAGATTAAAAGGAGGTTTTGCATATGTCAAAAAAAAAAAAAAAAGGTTTCTCTGTGTTACTGAGCTACACTTCTGCACTAAAGATTCGTTCAAACACAAAGTTAGTTTCATTCCAGTTCATGGGTTTTGAAGTGGATAGAGGTAAAGTAACACAAGCACTTGCTAGGACACATATGCCCAGAAACTTAATAAAAAAGATGCAGTTACATACCTAGGTTAATAATAGATTCATATAAATTCTCTCAGGCTAGGTGGTGTACTGACTTTACCGTCAGTAAATAACTTCATCTCCACTTCTGACACTAAATACAGATTTCCCTACAAGGAGATTAAATACTGAGAATACTGGAAATAACCAACTAGGCTAGATCTGTAAATAGGGCATGTAATAGGGTTCAGTTCCCCTGATCCCATTAGCCCTTGTGGCATCCCTAGAGAAACTGTTTTAACAAAATCTTTGGGTCTGTAAAGATGCCCGTATCCTACTGATTGTTTTGGGTTTTTTTTAATGGAGCTAATTGGAAATAAGTATCTAAATATGTAGATCTTAGCCTTCCAATACATCACTTCCTGCACTATAAATAAAAGTAGCAGCGCTACATATCCTCACAGCACCACTAGAGAGTAATCGCATTAAAGCCTATGAGGGTCTGAGGCAGAGGTGGTGGACACTGCCCAGATGTCACACACTGAAAAGGCAACAGTGTACATTGCACTCACTTCCTACCACACCCTGAGGGGACTTTCATAGGTGCAGCATCGAGATTGTGTCAAATCAATCATTGCTAAGGTCTGCACAGGCAAATTAATACATTTCCTCCTGGTGTCCAAGAAGTTTGGCCCAGGAATTGCTATTCTTTAATTTTGCATGTGATTTTCTGTGTTCTGTGGTTTGCTGTGGTTTTCACCACAGCACTGAAGACAAGGTATCTTGGCAAAACCTGGGCCCTGATGCACATTGTCATGACTCTTGATGTTTTGGCAGTGACAGGGGGAAAGAGGCCATCTTCCCCCGTTTTTCCAGCTTTGAAAGTCTGCGTGGCTACAAGAAAGAATTCTCTTTCTTGTCTGCTAGTCAAAAGTGGGTCATCACCGGCTTAGAGTTGGCCAGTCTTTTTACTTGCATATTTTTTCAGGAGCTTAGGAGGACATACAGTGGCCAGCTTGGCTGTGACCATTCCTGCTGGGCAATGCCCATTTAATTATTGCATCAGCCTGCCTCCACACCATCCTGCTTCTATCCTGAGCAAGCCAGAAAGTGAACACTCCCTTGGCCTCTTGGCAGAGTGTCTGGTGTTTCATCATTTAGCATCCTGTGTCATTGATCTATTTGTTCATATAGATTTGGAACAAATCGGGCCTAAGATGTATTTGTAACCCAAATGAAACTTTTAGAAGGGCATACATTAGCTTTTAGTCATTCTGGCTACACTGTGTACAAACAATGCCACAGGGAAAAAAATCTTGTGATTATAAATTGTGAGGTGTGACAAGCCCTTGTATGTGTCAACAACTGAAACAATTATTTCTGTAATCAGCAAATACAGAAAGTCAAAGAAACAGGGAGATTATCCTTCTAAGCCGTTTCTAACAGGAATTTAATTTTAGATAGCATATCTGACCTCTCTTTTTTCAATCTATGTCATTAATTCATTCATTTGATTGTGTCTTGAAAATTTGATTTATGAAAATAAAATCTTCATTACAGTTAGAAGTGGCAGAGTGCTTTGAAAGTGAGGGCAATGGTATAGCAAACATAAGAAATCTTCGTTCCTAACCTATATAAATTTGTGTGTCTTCACTCATTCCCTATTGCTACATTTATTTACAAATAAACCACCAGGCAGACTGATTCTGGTTATGAGGAATAGGTCCATTTCCTTTGTAACTAACCTGCTTCCTCATTTGGTAATTTAAATGGATCAGTGTAAGTATGTTAGTGGCCTTACCTGAGGAGACATTTCAAGAGAAGATAGCTGAGTGTGATGAGCAGTTTAAGTTCAGAGCTCCCTGTCTCCAAGCAGGCACAGATTTCTATTTTTGTAAAGCAAAGAAAAAAACTAATGAGCTTTAGACATAAAACATTTGGTATCANCCTATTGCTACATTTATTTACAAACAAACCACCAGGCAGACTGATTCTTGTTATGAGGAATAGGTCCATTTTCTTTGTAACTAATCTGCTTCCTCATTCGGTAATTTAAATGGATCAGTGTAAGTATGTTAGTGGCCTTACCTGAGGAGACATTTCAAGAGAAGATAGCTGAGTGTGATGAGCAGTTTAAGTTCAGAGCTCCCTGTCTCCAAGCAGGCACAGATTTCTATTTTTGTAAAGCAAAGAAAAAAACTAATGAGCTTTAGACATAAAACATTTGGTATCATCCTGCAGCTGCTGTTTGCCAGAAATGCTGACAAACCTGTTTGTAAGTCTGCAAGAACCACATGACACAGTATGATTCACGTTCATGTTGACCTTTGTCTTGTTTGTGATTGAAAACAATTAAAATTACCAGAGTCAACAGAGTGAAAACTATGTGGAGTAATTGAGTTTGGTTATCTATGCCTCTGACTTTATTTCCGTGTTTCATCATTCTGGCTTTCATGTGCACAGAAGCTACTGAACCATTCATGCATGCTCATGTGAAGATCTAGATTCAGTGTGTTTGACAGCTCAGGGAAGTCATAAGGCAATGTTGTCAAACAATTGTAGAGAAGATGCAAGAGGCATTAACTAAACTGTCAATAAGCTACAATGTTAACGTAAATGATCAAATCAAATTTGTCGAGTAGAAACATGCATTTTTCTCAATGGAGCAGCATTTGGATATTTGATTATTAAGTCCTCTTCCAAGACAGCGGAGTAGAACAATAAATTGTATTAATGTTTCCTTAAAAACAGATTGTCTTTAAACATTTAGTCAGGAACTATTTGACTAGGACACTTTATTTTTAAGGAACACCTTGATTACACAATGATTTCTTCCTCGCTCACATGGTGTCCTTCAGTCAGGTGTTCAACACCTCCTAGTGCTGGTGGAAGGTGATGACAGCCCCTCAGTGATTCAAAGGGTGAAATTTTTGCCACCAGGTAATGAGAATGTCTAGATGTACATCAGTGTGCATGAATCAGAAGGAGTTGCTGGAATTCAGGTGGCCCCACTCATCCTTGGCGCATCCTTCCCTTCTGTATTCGCAAGATACCCGCAGAAGATCCAGGGACCTGTTCCTAGAAGGGTTCAGAAATGACCCTGGTACAACATATGAATAAGAAAAGCATATACCTTCAAGATAAGGGAATTTACCTTCTTTCTATCAGCAATGATCTTGGAGTTTGGATGATCTCTGTTTGGGTAGTGTTTCTTTAAATGAGAGCTTTAAGACTTTTTTCAATTGTTGCTGTTACGAAAAATGCAAGAAACAGCATGTCCGAAATCTCGTATTTCCCTGAGCAGGGACACAGCATTTTGCTGAGGTGAGTTCAGTGCCAGAGCTTGGTGTGGTGGGTAAGCAGAGAGGCAGCCTGGAGTCTTTAGATGCTGGGCCCCTGAATGCCACCTTACGCTGCCAGGAATCTCAAAAGCGAAATATGCTGCTATTACAAGTACCTAAAAACCAAATAACACTGGCCACATTAATTTATTGCAGTATGAAGGAGTTTTATTACCACTTCTGCACAGAGGGTTATCAGATTTTATGACAGTCAAATATAAGATCTTTAGCTCAGGAAGTCCCTTAGCTGGTCTTACTTTAGTGGTGTAACCCTTCCAATGACATTTTGTGTGGCTAGGCTACACACATGTTAGTCAAACAAGAGAAGAAACTCAATGTTTGGACAACCAAAAACAAAATCAAAGGGAGGAAGATTATTGGCATGAAAAAGTTCAAGAGCTCTCAGCACTTCCGAAAGTATTGTTAAGGAAAGTGGCCTTATAGATTTCCTTCTTTTTTAATTATTTTTTTCATTCAAATAAAATCTTTATTCCATACAAAGATGTTTCTTCATGCTTGAGCGTTTTTTAAAAGGAAGTAAGTTTACACTTAATATTTTATATCTCCATAGCTTCTATTAACTGATACTACAGTGAGTGGATTAGGACACTCTAGATATTATGGATAACATACTCTTCTTGTGAAAGTGTCTTTAAATATAGGTTTTTAGCTTTGACTTAGAACATTTTTTCATTGCAAACATGTGTCTTTTATTTGTCATTTTTCATGACCTTTTCTTTCAAGAATGTCTGCACATATGCTGACATTTTGTATTTGTCATCCCTTAGACTTAGTAATCGCTGTATTTGCCTCCTAGTGCCACAGAGTTCATTCGTAGAGCCATTTCTTTTTATTGCTGTACACTCTAAGGCTTTTCCATCATGCTCCTCCCTGTAGCATTCCATTCACTTACAGAAAAAAAAAAGGTAAAATCTTTATTTTTGCAAGAGTGACTAAGGCATCGTTGCCTTGGGTACTTTTCTCCTTTGCTGCAGAACTAGCAACAACTATTCGTGTCATGAATATATTTTATCTTTACCTTACCGGGCTTTTCCATCTTAATACCACTGTTTTTTGCCATTGTACCTGCTTCTTTGATGGTAATTAATGTCCTTCTTATTTCCTAATCTCTGTTCCAAAGTCACTGACTATTTCTGTTCTTTGCTTTTTCCTAGTGAGAGGAAATGGGAGAAAACAAAGAAATGTATAAAAAAGATATGTTTATGGTTTGTTGTTTTTTTTGGTTTTTTTTTTTTATTTATACCTCCCTCTAAAATCTCCAGAATTATAGTCATGCATACAAAAATTGTTGTTTGCTTTGAGAAAATTAGTATTTTTGAACATTTGTGCTTCAGCTTATAAGCCAGCGATCAACTGATAGGATTAAACAAACTTTCCATAATATTTTTTACATAATTTTCTTCTACATAGTTTTTCTAATCTTAGCCTGAAGCAGCCAGAGTTTTTACATTTTTACAGAACAAGACAAACTGAAGTCTGATGTGAAGGGTTTCCTTGGGCAAATAAAATAAAAACGTACAATGGGAAATCCCAGCACAAAAGTTAATCATGCTGCTTCCTTGAGGCTTTAACATGAAAATGACCTAGAACACATTGCTTCCTAATTCAAGCTTCTAGAATCCTGTTTGTCTGTCTGTTTCATGGGTAGTGACCTCCTCATAGGGAATAAAAATTGCTATCCAGAATATTATATCATTTAGATGCCTAATTCATGGACAAAGACCCATTCTCCTTGACACAACAGGGACCACAAGACATCCTCTCCCTCTGTAAAAGGTTAGGCTAGCTGAAAAGGCTAATAAAAGAATAAAGACATAGTGTTTACTGATCAAAATATGTTCTGAGCATACTGTTGTCCAAAGTTTACAGGCATCAGAGCAAAGGAAATTATACAGAAGGTAGGAAAAAAAAAAGAGGTAGCCTTGTGACTAATCATGGACCTTTCTTTTAGAGTATGAAGCGTGCCAGAAACACAAAGCCTCCATGTTTGAAGGTTAACAAGAGAAATGCAGGCTGGCCAGAGGCTGGTATATTCATAAGAAATGACAATAAGTGGTGACCAGGGTGGGTATCAGCAGCCTTACAGAAGGAAATCGAGCAGCGTGGTTCAGTTAGATAAGGAATGGAAGCCGAGGGATGGGGAGCACGGGGAAATCTCGGTGGTCAGGGTGAGTTGGAGGGGAGCAAGGCTGAGACTGCATTTCACAAAGAAATAAAGAAGGAAGTTGCAGTAGCTGACAAATGAAATGAGGGCCCCACTTCAGGGAGGATGAGAAATGCATTTACTTAGAAATACAATGCACTTTTATTTTCTATTTTTTTAGCTCAAATATGTGTGAAAATTTTGAGAACAGGTGAAGATTATGATGACACTCTTCACAGGCCTAGAAGAGGGGAACAGGGTCTTAGCCATACTAAAAAACGTAATAAGAAGTGGCAATTTTATATCATGATCTGGTAGATTAACATGGGTCTCTGTTGGTTGCTAGGGCTTATTTTATTTTCTATAATGCAAGTCATGTCAGTGTAATACAAGCTGAAGGCAAAGAATGAATAACCTATTCTTCAAGGAGCATGCTTCCTAGGCAGTAGTGTTCCGGGGATTATTAGCTATGCACAGATTTAACTGCTTTGATGCCTCGTAGCTGACATTAGACAGATCTTCCCATCAATGCTGTCTCATTAATTATATTACCATCGAGTATTTTTTCATTGTTAGAGTTTTATATTAAATATCTGCCCTCCTATGGATAAGCATTAATCTCTACCTCTGCCCAAACTAGGAATATATCATACCAGCATGCACCTTAACTGCATTCTGGTAATGCTATGAATAGATATGAAAATACAAATATATCTACTATATATTTTTAAAAATATATTAATATTTTAAATAGTATCCGGGCTAAAGTACATGATCACGTAATTGTTAGGGATTAAAACATCTAGTACATTAGTACATCTATACTATCATATATATTGCAGTTGCTGCATTAGGTCTTTAGAGTTATCAGGTTATATTCATTTTTGAGTCCAGATTTATAACAAAAGAGTACCTTGAATTTTTCAGTTTGTGCAAATGCAAGGGTCAATGAATTACAAAGAAAAAGATCAGGAAAGGTTTTGATTAAAAAAAAAAGCAGGTGTCTCTTGGAAATGTTCCCATTTTCATTCTTGTGAAATTAGACAACTCTGATGAGATGATAGATTTTGTGATTCTCCCTGTTTCACTTTTTTTTTTTTTTAAGGAAGAAAAACAAAGCGAGGTTCAGTTGCATGATCAATTAAAAAAAAGGGTTTTTTTTGGTAAATGTTGGAAGGTCCATCTGTTCGAAGGTCAAATAACAAATCAAAATACTTAATACAGAGTGTTCTGCATAAAATCATTTTTAAAATGAAATCTATAGTATTTCCTCTTAAGCATTAATAGAAGCCATTACAAATCCCGAACAAACAAACAAAAAACCCAAACAAAAACCCCAAAACAAAGCATCAAACCAAAACAAACAGGGGGCTGGGCAGGTAGACTTCTTGGGTAGTATTTACCAGCATGACATAATTTTTATACATAGAAAGGTGTAAAAAACAATAAAAAAGTACAAATTTTCAGAAGCAATGATTTACTAAGTATACCAGCATCTCAATCTAGCTTTTCATGGCAGGTTTTGTTTTTTCAAATATTTCGAAAGTGAAGCAACAGAAAGCATGATCTTTTAACTAAAAGTTGTCAAGCAATATTGAGGTCTAGAGAGACAATTTAGAGGAGAAAGATAATTTTCAGCTTTGATTATGCTTTATTCTAAATCAAACAAGGGCTCCGAACTGCTTAAGAAAATATAGCCCCAAAACTGCAAATCTTTTTTTCTAATCTTGCAAAATTGCAAGACCTTGCAAGGAATTAGAAGAACTCTACTTCAGGTAAAAGGTAGAAAATTTTTATCTGTAGTTTAGGACTGGAAGAGTGAAGTACAGTCCAGATACTGCAAGTTCTCATCTCCTCTTTTAACACTAAAATCATGATCAATTTTTGAGAACTTGATGAGACTGTTCAGAGGAACAAAGTTAAATATATGCATAAACAGCAGCAGCAGAGGAGTGAAAGAGATCACAGCATTCCCTAGAACAAAATACCACAAATGTAAGAAAATTGGAATTTGACATTTTCAGCAGTGTTTTCCATCAGCTTTGTGTTTGCCATGCTTTCAGAGCACGCCAGGGAAATGCAGGTTTAAGAAATTCTGATATAGTCCCTTTGCTTTACAATGCTTGGTATGGTCGTAAAGACATTTAAATTTTATCAAATTTAGGTCTTATTTTTTGAAGGATTATTTTCCATCTCTCATTTAAAAAATCAACTTTATTTAGCTTGAACCTCTGCTCCTGATATCACATCCAGCTGCTTACTAAAAGACCAATGTGCTGTTATTGCTGCCTATGTTTTACATCTGTTTATTGTAGAATAGCAGGCAGTTAATTCTTCCCTTTCAACAAGCATAACACACTCAAAGGTTTTACTAGAAAGTACCAATAAATAAAGATAACAAACCAATAAAACACAATGAATAATGGTAATGCAATAAAACACAAACTACCTTCTTACTTGCTTGCATTGAGAAACAAGAACTTCAACTGATCTTTAAATATGCACATATGAAGAAAAAAGTTTTCTGACATACTGAGCTATGTGATGAAGAGTTAATAGTGTCTTCAAAAAAAGTTATCAGCCATTTTAATTTCTCAGAGTAAACATGTATAGAAATCCGTATTTCCTACATCACTCCCATAATTTTGTTCCGAAATCTTTACGAGGCAAAAGATTGTCTGCTTTTCTTTTTCCCATGCTGTTTCTCTGATGGCACTTACAAGGTTTTCAGAAAACAGGAACTCATCAAATGTTATCTTAAGTGTCCAAAAAATCTTGAGAAATCCTTACTATTTCTACAGCCCTGCATTTCCTGGAAATATGAGCCATCAGGCTCAACATGACAGAGGCGTGTGTACCAGCGTGCCCTTGCTGACTTCAGCAGGGACAGTGAGCCCTGCGCTGGGTGATGAACTGGCCATCTCTAACCCCGTCGAGCTCAGAAACAAAAAAAAAAAAAAGAAAAAAAAGAAAGAAAGGAGAAGAAATAAGTTTTTTAAATGACCTTGTGGATGGAAAGAGGAATACTGTTATGAGGAAGAGGCACTGAGTCAAACCTTAATAGTATATGTTCCGTTTTCTGCTACATCAGTCTGGCAAATCAGCGTTTCCTCAGTTCGACATCATTGCTATGCTACCACTTTCCCTCCAGCCGTCCTCCTGGCCTATTTTAACTGGATGCCCTTTAGTACAGAATCTCTTGGGTGCTCAAACAGCTTCCAGCTCGATGGGGGCTGGTGCTCTGCCAGAGACTCCAGGGACTGGTCTAATAAGCCATTTTTGTACTACTTGCCATTCAAATTGAGCTTTGTCCAGCCCTGTCCTGAAACAGGCAGTGAATTGGACATGATAGTTTTTACAAAACTGTAACTGAGAATTACAGTTGACAAAACAAAGATGGTTGGCCAGGTCTCTTCTCTGTCACTGGAGGACATCGGGGTAACTCAATTAAACATAACTGAATTCCACCGAAGCAGAGGAATGCAAAATCGGAACTGATGCCTGCAAAGATGAATGCCTGGCAGAGGAGCAAAGGCCCAGACTCTGTCTGAAGCAAAGATTGCTGGTGAGGTGTCTGTAAAGCTGGTTGAGAAGGGATGTTAAGTGCGAGATGAAGGTCAAACTGAATCAGCAAATTTTTAGGGAGAACATTAAATATCAATGAAGTGGCAAGATGAGAACAATGCACTTTAGCCGGTGGAGACAGAATTGGTTGTGTTGTTTTATATGACTTGCAAGGGGTGTGTGTGAGATTATAACACTGGATCAGAAGAACATAAATAAGGTGTTTTTTACACTACTAGAAAAATCCAATGCACCCAGGCCAAACAATGTAAAAATGCTGGTAGTATATTGAGTTTATAAGCCCACATTACAGACCTCGTTTCTCATGGTATCACCTTTTTTTAATGGAAAACACTTCTATAGCTATGCATAAGCTTTCTTCTTTCAAAATGGCTTTTGAATGGCAAGCTTTCACCTGGCTCTGAGTTCACACATTATCATAAAAAGCTTATTTTAGAAATATAGTTCTAAAACTATCCATACTTCACGGGGATGTGAGAAGCAGCCAGTTCAGAAGCACTGAGTGTCTGGTACCAGTCTGTCTCTGTTCAAAGGGATGCACCGGCATCCCTCAGCAGTGGCACCCAGGGCAAGCTGTGCCCACATAACAGAGTGCAGCATCTCAGACACCAAATGCAGCCTCTCACATGGACCTGTTGCTTCTTATACAACAGGGCAAGGAGAATGGGGTTTCCTGAGGAACCTCAGCCTTGGTTTGTTTGTGTGCTCAGGGGCGAGCAATGCTGCCAAAATGAAACCTCCATGGACAGCTCCTCCACCCCAGAAAGTACTGGGCCAGGTCGGGGCATCCTGTTGGGGAGAGACTGATGATTTTCCACCTGGTCTTACAGGCTGCACTAGGCTATGAGAAAAAGATTACCTTTTCATTTATGAAGGAGGTTTTTTTGAAAGGCAACCATCTCCCACGTAAAACTAGTGAATTTGCTTCTCTCTTTGCCTTTCTAACTAGAAACACTCCTTACTGCAAAGCTGCTGTCTCAAGAGTGTCTATACAGCTCCCAAACTCCTAGATTCCTCGCTGTGTAATGCTGAATGCACCAAATGCCATGAAACATTGCTTCATCAATAGCTTTCCTATGACTGTCTCCAACAGGACTGAGCCCTCATGGCTGTTTGCTAGATGTTTTAATGTAAAACAGGAATTTGTTCTGTATCAGCTATTTTAATGCAAATTATGGTGGCTGTCGAAGGTGCCAATTAGACTGACAAGCCTATCAGTGCAGGTCTCACTTTGCACAACTTAAGTAGTAACATGTTATTTCTGTTGCTGCATTGAGGCAGCTGTCAGAAACTAATCCCGCTTGTGGGCCTCATCCTACAAGGCAGAGTACCTGCGTGCCTCATACAGCGATTTAAAACCCAAGTGTCATGTCAGTAATGAAAAATGTGCTGATTGAGGAGGGGGAACATGGAGATAAGGATGACTCAATACTACTTAGCCTGAAACGAAACAACCCCGGCTTGTCTGCTATCTGAATTTTAACAAGCACATGTTTTTTGTCTTCTTTAGGACAAGAGATTTTCTTGAAGGAGGGGAATTTTTGGAGGCTCCCTCTTACACGAGAGGAGAGCACAATAAAACTGGTATTACTGGCAAAGGTGGGGAAGGGATCAACAGCAGAAACAAGGGGATAGTCTAGGCAGGTGTTTCACAGCACAGAAAGAGAAAGGGTTTGTAGTGGATTATAGCTGAAGTGACAAGTAGTGCTGCTAAAATTTCTTTTTAGATGGATAGTTCATTCTACCAGTGAATGCAACCCCTCTGCCTTCCTCAAGGCAGTACTGACAAGCCAGGAAAAGGATTGTTGCAGTAGCCTTCTGGTCATAGCATGGGAATAAGAAATTTATCTGTGAGGGTGGAGAGGAGAGGTAGCAAATTTTCAAAAGGTTATAGAAGAAATAATGGGAAAACTACATCTCTGGTGTAGCTTTAGGATTAAGGAGAGAAGTGTTGTAAAGAGGAAACTGGCAAAGAAGATGGAGTGGTTTCTGCAAAAGAAAAAATACTCTTGTCATGTGAAGATTTGGAGATCTGTTTTGTGCCTGTGGTGACAAGACATCCATAAAGAGATTTGGAGATTCGGGCCAACATTAAGATGTGATGAAATAGGGAGTAATTTAAGTTAGCCAAGGTAAGCAGAGGAAATTACACTAACTAGCTATTTGCCCAGTTTCAGGGCTGCAAGTGAGTTGAAGTGATATAAACAAGAATATTGCTGCAGTTAGCCTCTTCCATGCCTAATTTGTCAACTGCAGTCATTGCTCTCCATGGCACCATCACGACCTCCATAGCAAATGACTGCAGTGTTACAGACTGAGGTGTATGTGAGGAATAAGCAGCAGAAAAAGATTAGCCCATCATTAATAATTTTGTTTCTCGGAGACAAGAATTCCATTCAGAATTTGTTTTTACATGCCATAAGTTTTGTATTTTCAGAAAAGTCAATTTTTTTGCAGATATTAGTGAAGGTTTTATCTTTGCCTCTCAGAGACTTCTGTTTAGCTGTGTTCTGCCAGTCCAGCAAGCCTAAGCTCAAGTTGAAAGTAACTTGTGTCCTCTGCAGTAATAACGACCATCAGTTGAAGCGTAACTCTTATCTGCGAATCATGGTATGGCTCAGATAGCTCTCCCATTATCGCACTGGTTTTACAAATAAGAATCTCAAAATAGAGCTTTTTAGGCAGAAAAAATATGCCAGTGGAGAAGACTCATTCAGGAAGAATTACATATAGATAGTAGCAATTTCTTTTAGGACCATAAACAAACTCTCTGCTGTACACGTGATCAGTGCAAACACAAAACAAAGAGAAACTGCAGATTTTACATGGAGACTGCTGCCACAAAAGTCTTCGAATGCCACACTTATTCCACCACCTGAGCAGGTGCTGAAGGACGTATTATATTTTTCAGGAGAAATTCCAGAAGTCTGAAAAGTATCTTATGGGTTTTATAGGAAGTTTATTTATTTGGAATTATGTTTGTGAATTTTCTGTGCACTTTGGTTTTCGTCCAACTATCATGTTATGAAAAAAAATGTATTAAAATTTCTTACAATTAGCTAATAAATTATTCTAAGAGACATACAAAGCATTTTTTCTTCAGTATATTCTCTAGTTAGTGAAAAAGACCACTTTCAAACAGGTAAACATTTCTGCAGGTGAGCAACTGATTAAGTTGTGTGCAGCTCTCTTATTGCAAGTCAACAATTTCTCAATTTCTGTGTCCTTGAAACAAATTGTCTGGCAGCTGCTTGCGATCTAGCGAGTGTGTCAGCAGAAGTGACCCATATGTCAACCTTTCACTTTGCAACCCTCTGCTGATTGAGAAAGAAGCGTGAAAAAGTTCCAAGAAGTTCCAGTTCCCCCACTCAAAGTACTCCAACATGTGGGTGTTTTGGATCCACAAGTTCTTGAGCTATTAAAAATAAAAAAAAAAGCTGAAATTTCATAAGGACAAACATTTGCATGGTTTCATGTAATTTTCCTTTGAGGAGACTGGGTGCTTCACTTCAGTAATCTTACCTGAGGTGCAGTGGGCACATTTTAAAGTGTATCCCCTATTTACTTCATTCCTTAGGATGTTTTAGGATCACTTGTAGCAAAACTGTGATTTTCAAAGGGTCTCCTTATACTTTAGTGCTCAGCTCCAGCTGAAACAGGACCTGAGTGCCTAACGTCTTTTTGATGGTTGTACTGACATTTCTAATTCTAGTCCGAAGAATGATCAAATGATATGCAGGAGTTAAGGGAAGAAAGACAAAAGCCTAGATTTTACTTCTTAAAATCAAGTCACAGTTTATCTAGATACTTTTATGTAATTCTTCAAAAGGAGAAGGTAAATTTTTTAAACTTTCTGCCCATTGACACTAAACTGTGTTGTGGTGATAAGTAGGTAACAAGGCTAGTGTCACACTAAAGTCTGTTTCTCAGAAAGGCAGGAATGACAAAAGTTAACAGAGATCAAAGAAGAGCTGCTGTTCTATTGAGTAAGATAGTTTTGTAGTGCTAGTTTCCTTGGGTAATTACTGTGTTATATTTCGTTTTGAAGGCTGATGTTCTGAAAATTTTGAAAATCCTCAGCCAATTTGAATGAAACTATTCATGTTCTGAATCTTTAAAAGCAATGAAATCGGTGAGTACCTCTTCATTTCTGTGTTTCTTTGTTGGTCTATGTAAGTTTTTCTTTGCAGAAGGCATCGTAGACACTTCATAATCTTTTCACAGACTGTAGATACAGGGGACTGCTTCCTGTCAGCAAAGTTTCCTTGGCTCATCAGGTTAGATGGTGACAGGCTGGTGTATTTGGTTTGTGTGGAAAGGTTTTGGGGATGGGAGGGTTACAGGAGTGAGTTCTGTGAGAAGTTGCCAGAAGCTTCCTCTGTGTCCAGTGAAGCCAATGCCAGCCGGTTCCAAGACAGACCTGCCACTGGCCAGGGCTGAGCCCATGGTGGAAGAGCAGCTGGGATAACATATTTAAGGAAAAAGAAGTTACTGTGCAGAGCAAGTGCAGCTGGAGAAGAGAGGATTGAGGGTCTGTGAGAGGAACAGCTCTGCAGGCACCAAAGTCAGTGCAGAAGGAGGGGCAGGAGGTGCTCCAGGCACCAGAGCTGAGATTCCTGCAGACTGTGGTCATGCAGGCTGTCACCCTGCAGCCCACAGAGGACTACAGTGAAGCAGACATCCACCTGAACTCCTTGGAGGACCCCATGCCAGAGCAGGTGGATGCCCAAAGGAGGCTGTGGCCTTCCTTGGGAAGCCTCCATTGGAGCAGGCTCCTAGCAGGATCTATGGCTCACACTGGAGCAGGTTTTCTGACAGGACTTGTGACCCTGCAGGGGACCCACTCTGGAGCAATTCACAATGAACTGCAGCCCATGGTAAGGACTCATGCTGGAAAAGTTCAAGGAAGACTGTATCCCCATATGCCATGGGAGTGACTTCATACTGGAGTGGGGAAGAGTGTGAGGAGTCCTCCCCATGAGGAGAAAAGAGCAGCAGAAACAGCATGTGATGAAGTGACCGTAAACCCCATTCCCCATTCCCCTGTGCTGCAGTGAGGGGAGGAGGTAGAGAGAATTGGGAGTGAATTTGAGTCTGGGAGGAAGGCAGGGGTGAGAGAAAAGTGTTTTTAAGATTTGATTTTATTTCTCATTATCCTACTCTAATTTAATTGATAATAAATAAATTTTTTCCCCAAGTCAAGTCTGGTTGCCTGTGATGGTAATTGGTGAGTGATCTCTCCTGTCCTTATCTCAACCCACGACTGTTTTGTTCTATTTTTTCTCTCCTCTGTCCAGCTGAGGAGGTAGAGCAATAGAATGTCTTTGTCTGGCACCTGGCATCCAGCCAAGGTCAGCCCAGCACAGCTGAATTTCCCACGTGCAGATACTGGACCAGTATTACACTCGGGGCACCTCATGATAGCAAACAGACCTCGGACCTGAGTAAGAAGAGTTCACTGAAATGGTGCATCAGCAATGGTACCCAAGTCTGTCTGATGTGTAAACCCAATCCAATGAGAGGACAGGCTTCTTTGATATGACGCCAACAGTGAAGTGGCACATAAAGGAGTCACAATAACAGGGTGAAGTATGATTATTGTTTCTGCAGTTTTGTCAAACATAATACTAGGACAGTGTGTGTGTTGTGTTGCCTCACTCTATGCATGGCACTCCCGGGACTGCGTATTGTTTCTCATGGCATGAAAAGATGTGATCTTTACTAGTAAATGGCAGATGATTTTCTGCCAGCTCACTGGCAAGAGTGACTTCTCCTCTGTGAACTTTGAATTCTTTCTGTGAAGCTGTGTCCTTACTAAGGATGACATTGGATGTGGCAATACTGACCACAGACCTACCCCTATAATGTATGCAAAGCTGAAAACATACTCAGTCCCTTTGGGGTCTTTTCTACAGCAGATAGGAGAAGCTTGATTTTTTCCAGGAGATTTTATCCTCCCTTTTTTACCTGGAGCTCTTTTCCCCAGAGCATTTATTTCCTCTGGCTGCATGAGAGTACCCATTCTGCATGGATACATCTGTGACCCTATGAAAAGGTGAGTGTCAAACAGACAACCAGAAATTCTATTTAAGGATCAGTGGCAAGGAATAAAATGGAAGCAACAAAACTGGCCAGAAGGCACTCACATTAGATGGGAGTCTTAATATTCCTCCTTCCTCATCTCACCGATGTTTTAAAGTCTTGGAAATTATCCTTCAGGGTAAGTTTAATGTGCAGAAAGTAAAGAGTTATCCACATGACCCACATTAGCATTTATGGGGAGCTGTTTTGACTTATGGTCTGGGAACCTTGCTGCTGGAGCTTGCAAAGTATAGCAGTGGAGCACAATTTATGCATTACAAGTCCGAGGATGGCAGAGGCTTCTTGTTGTCTTTCACAGGAAAGAATGTTGATGGACAGATATGCAGGAGAAAGCTTGCCTGGAGTTACTGCTGAAGGAGCCACTGTAGTGCTGACTTTAATTTTTTTTTCTGGAAAGCAGGTTACAAAGCACCTGACATTGAAAAGGCAATGGACATTTCCTAGCTACTCCTGTTGAAGATGCATCCACAGTTCATATAAACCTCTCTGAGGTAACTACAATAAATAAACACTAACGATAATAATGAACATCACGCAGGACACGGAGCTCTACTGGGTAAGGCCGCAGCAGTGAGCCTTGCTCTGAGCTCCACTCCATCCTGTCAGCACTGCTGCCTTCTAGGCGGTCAGTTCAGCTTGGCCTCAGGGACAAAAGCAGGCAGAGAAAACTGCAAGGTCAGTTCAGGGCAAACCCTGGATAGAACGAGCAGAAAGATCTACCAGAAACAGCATCTCCTAATGGGAAGGCAGAGCTGTTTGGCCTTTGAGATGTGTAAAGAAAAAGCTGCCTGAATGCAGCCCCAGCTCCCCCTCTCCCCAGCAGGATCTGTGCAGGCACTGACTACATTGCCACCACCACAACGATCTGGAAGGGAGAGCCCTCAGCACAGCCCTGACACTGCTCCAGGAAGATGACAACCATGTGCCTGTGAACAGTGCAGGGCTCTCACTCAGCACCACTGCTCTTCACACCTTTTAACTTCCTTTATTCTTAAGGATCATTTTTTATGAGCTGAGCACAGGATTAGGAGTACATGTGGACTTGAGGTTTATAAGGTTTGGTACAGAGAAATAGACTACCTTCTTGATTTGCATTCTGCTGTAGCAACAGCCTCTCACTTTGCAATGGATGAGAACAGAAGATCAAAAGTCTATTTTAAGACTGTCTGGAATTCACTCTACAGATGTTGCTCTTAACATGATGCTTTTAAATTAAATCAATTTATTTTTAATTTCACACACATACTACGTTGTTTCTAGAGCTTGCAAGTCATAACTCCAGCTGAACATAAAACCTGAAATCTGTATGGAGGAAAAGAAACCTTATTTAGTTTTTAATTTAAAAAAGTAGATTCTGTACAACAGACATCTTGCAGAACAGTTTTTCCAACTAAATCTTGCTAATACACATGCTTATCTAATGAGAATTTGATAGGTGTAGAAGATACAGTACTGTGCCTTGATTCACAATCAGTAACCAGGATAAAACTTTCCAGACTGTTTCCCTGAACTAGATAGTTCCAGATATTTTAGGAGTCCCCATGGACATCTAAAAGTTATCCATGAAAACAAGTGACACTTTAAGATTTGAATTTGAGATCATTTGCTGTGCTTGTATATGTAGCTCTCAGTGGATGAAATTTAGTTAAAATGTCATGGCGTTATTAGGATTATTGTTTTTAAGAGTGTCTCTTAAATGCCAACAAATAGCCATCTGTTTTGCAAACTCTTAATTTTTAGTGTCCCATGAGCTTGTGACTCCTCAAAACTTCAGCAATTTTTCCCCAGGCATGTAAATATTAATTTATTTAATGTTGACTCATTCCACTTAATACACTGAATTAAGAGAATATTGCAAAGTCAACTTCACATAAAATGCAAAAAAAAAAAAATTCCAAGGGACAGGAATGTGCCTCCCTAGCCGCCCCTTTAAATTTGAACAGTTGGGTAGGATGTGAATCCTTGAGATGTCATGGTTTGCCACTCTGACTGAAAGAAGAGTATTTGCAATTTGGTATGAGAGGCTGCAAGAAATGATCCTTAGCTGCAAGGTGGCAAAGGAGGGAAACAAGACTCTGCAAGCAGCTGTGCAGTGGGAGCAGGCAGGGGGACCTGCCCACACCCTCACAGGGAAGCAGCGGCAGCAGCTCCTCACAGGCAAAGGAGGTTGCTGGCTGGCTCACTGGCCAGACTGCCCTGGGCTACTGGGACAGCCTTCAAAGCCCCAGTGCTGCCATTTTTACCAGTTGCTGCTGGCTATACGACTGGTTGGAAAATTTCTGACAGAATAATGTTTCCACTAAAGACACAGTTCTATTAAAATTGACACGTTTCAAAAAAGGAATGACAGAGTTGATTCACTTGGACTTCTCCCATTTGAAAAATGAGGCTTTTCATTTCAATTCTCTGCCATGAAAACAGTTCATCTCTACTTCTACCACTTTGATTTACTGTGCATTTAAATACTAAATGAGCTGCTGTATACACATAATATAGATTGATAGTATTCTGACATTACAGTGACCCAGTGATTTAACTTCATAAAAAAGGTTTCACAATGCAACCCTTTTGCTAGCAGATTCACGCTGCAGTTTCCACAGTCTATTCATAGGAAGTTTGAAAGATGAAGCTTTAAAAAACAAAACGAGAAATCAGATTTGCCTATGCAAGGCAGCTCGTCAGGTTCCTGAGCACCTTTGCGTGGAACCACTGACCCAAGCTGTCATGTACTCCAGGGCAGATGCTTGGAGGAGGCTCCTGATTTCCATGGGCTCGATCACTGTCCCCAGCTAATCTGAGAAGCCAACATGACTATTGCTTTCTTTCCTCTCCACTTGTATAAGTTAGTACGCTCCACTCTGATGGAAAGCCAAGGCGTGCAGGACTGACCACAGCTGCTCATCAAGCAGCCCCCACATCCTTCTACCTCCCCGGGCTTTCAAACTGGGATGCAGCCTTTGATTTAGTGGCTGGCCAGACACAGCTGTTAGAAATGTGATATCACAGCAAGGCTGCAGGACCCAGCAGTGTGGGTGTAATTGAACAATTATGAGTGAGGTGTAGGACATTTCCTGGGGAACTGCTAGCCAGCCGGGAGGAGTTAATGGCCCACATTGTGCTTTGGCTCATTAAATGCCAGTAGATATTAATCCCCAGAGGACATTCCTGATGGGAGCTGGTGTTGTTTGAAATGAGATAAAGCTGTATTTTGTTTTCTGTATGCCAACCTGTTTGTTTCTCATATGTATTATGAGTTTGATGGTGATCTCTTTCTCTTTGCCAGAATGAGCCAAAGGGGTTCTAAATCTCCTCCATAAGCCCCGGTAAAAGTCCTGAAGTCACCAGGTGGGAGTAGGCTGTTCCTGCACAGCAGTGCTGAGTTGTGTTAATTCCTGGCTCATGGGCCAACTTCAGATTCCCTTATGGAGTCTCAGTTCCACACCGGCATGGGAGTTTTCTACTTTTCCATAAACAATGCAATAAACCGTGAGAAAGGGAAATGGAGAGAGAACAACTTAGGATGTTTCTAAACCTATTCAGGGAAACTTCAAGGAGTTCTGTAATGTATAAGTTAAAATTAAGTATTCCTTAAAGGGAGCTGTTCCACAAACTGTTTCTGAGGGGGAAAAAAAAGACATAAGGCAAACAAGCAGCTATTTTTAGAGGACATAAAAATATAATAACAGAAGTTATTGATGGGTATACCCTTGTCAGAGAAGCTCAATAACATTATCAACTCAATCACATCCCTAGTCTTTTACAGCTTCTCAGCAGTAATGGGAGCCCAATAAAAAGAGATTGCATATAGTTTATGTCACTTTTTGTACATTTTAAAGTTATTTTATTTTCTACTCAGAAGGGAAATACTTGCTGGGAACATCATACTGAAAAATCAAAACTCCTCTTTCCAGCTTTTCTCCTAAAAAGTAACAGAGACAGCTTTGAGAATCAGCATCAATGTAAGCAGCTCCTGCTGAGCTGTCCACTGGGAATTACCTGAAAATTATTTCTTATAGAACTCCACTGACCATGATAAAATTACACCAAAGATGAATTTGGTCCTGCCTACAAGGAGGAAGGACAGAATCACAGTAGGAGCTGTGGTACTTACATCTCAACCTACTAGCGGGTTTGGAATTGTTCTCTTTGTATCGGGGCTGGGAACATGAGGGAAAATCATTAAAGACAGAAGGAATTAATGAGGCAGAGGCTAAGGGCAGCTATGCAGTGAGATGCAGTCGTTATCTCTGTGCCCAGAGCACTTGCCATGAACTCATTAAAAAAACCTCACTGTTTTATAGCTGGTGAGAAATGCTCATTTGAATTACTTTACAGACACAGTGCTTTTTAAATTAAAACTTGAATAAACGTAGGTTCCCATTGCAAAAAAATTCCACTTGTCTCTGGATGTTTGAGAAGGCTGTTTTTGTTCAGTTTCCTTCTACTGGCAGTCTTGGCAAGAATAGAGAAACTGAGCAAGGCTGGCCATATTCAACAAGACCAGGGTGGTCGTGGAAGGCTGAGCGGACTCTGGGCACTGGGGTTGTGTTGGGCTGGAGGGGGTGTAAGCACTCAGGTAATAACTCCTTGTATAAGGAGAACAACCAGTCAGCCTGCCCAGGCCTAGCAGATCACACGAGGAAAGCTGCAGATGTAAAAGGAACGTTTTACTGGGTAGAATTTTGACCCTCAATAAGCCTAGCAGATATTAAGACTGGGATTGTGGACCACTCTGTTGGTGTGGGTTTTGTGCACTTTTACATATATGACTATATTGTATATTTTGCAAATAAAGTTGTTTGCAATTTTATCTTCTAAAAGACTCTCATATGATTTTAAAAGGCTGAAGAATACCTGAAAAGCTATTAGGAAGGTCACAGATCAGTCTCTGAACCATGAGAATACATACCTTTTTGGACAAGGAAGATTTGAAGCAAGAATGTTGAAAAAACTGAGTCTGGCTCTGGCAGTAACCACTGACATGTGGTATAAAGTCACAAAATGAAAAGGGAGAGAGACTGAAACATATGACCTCAATGAAATAACAGTTCCTGTGGCATGGTGGAATAGTATGAGATAAATATATTTACAGCAAGAAAAGGGAATAGATTGCCCAGTCCCCTCAGGATGCTACGAAATGCAATATAGTGGTATTCCTCTGTCTTAAACTTTTTAAGTATATTACAAGTAGAATGCGGAATGAACCTGAACAGAATATTAGTTTAAGGGACAAATAATAAGAAATTGGTTACTTTATTCTTTTTGTTACGCTGTCTCATGCCACTTTTATTGTTCCTCTTCCAAAGTGCAAGAAGGCCTCAATATGTGTGTGATGCCAAAAACCACTTTGGATTTAGAAACAATATTCTACCCTTATAGCAGAACAGTCATTCAAAGCGGCAATAAATTATATACCTGATATGATAAAACAGTTCTGAGAGTGGGTAAAGTGAGGGCTTGAGACTTCTCTTTTTTAAAAATTTCTGCAGTGCTTACGGGGCTCCCACTGCTGCTAATACTTAGATGGTATTAGTGAGCTAAAGGAGTAAGTCTATGAGAAGTGACAACTAGTTACTTCTAGAATCCTAGAGTCCCGATGGTGCTCCTCAAATTTCCTTCTTATATCTTTGAGAAATTAAAACAAAAAAAATTTTTTTGCATTTTCACAGATAAGCTCCCTGGAATACTGCTGCTTTTTAACTCCAGAGAAAGTTCTTTATCTCATAGGCTCAGTAAATTTATTTAAATCTCCAAACTGGACAGTCTCCTCAATTTAAATGCTTCTTGGCCATAGTGAACCAGACCTAGCAGCCATCCTCAGGACACTCTGCAGAAAACACATACACAGGTAGATTTGACCCCAACAAAAAAAAAGTGTTGGAAGTTGGAGTTGTTTAAAGTTACAGAGAAAGAAAGGGAAGAAAGGCGAGAATTATATTGAGTATCCCTTTCTCATCATATGAACACGTACATATTTACTCCATCCAGTAGCAAGGAGTGTCCTAATTACTGAGTTAATTCAGACATTAAGGTTGGAGCTGCTCTCTCTAGCCTTGGGAAACACAAAACCTCCCAACCACTGGACCTCAGCTAATATAATACTCTCAATCCTGACTTTCAAACATGGCCCTGCAGCATACAGATGTGAATTCACTGGGCATCAAGAACACAGCTAAACTTTCAAAAACACAAAGCAATAACTCGAATTCAGTCCCCTAAGACCTGTTAATACTTTCCATTCATTCATTATTTGTCATCAAATAACAAATGAATAATACATGCCTGGCTGAGATTAGTTCATACTGGTGGGACTCTCCCAGAGACGGACGTTTCAAATGAAAAAGAATTATGCCTTCTGAGTCTTTTAGGGTCCCAGCTCTGGGAAGTGATTTGGTACTCCAAATCACCCGGCCAAGTGGTCCAAGTAACGCCTGGAGGGCTATATCAAATGAAACTGTGTGTGATTCAGACCATGATTTAAGATCCAAACTTTTGTCTGAAGCATTTCCTATTTACAGCTTCAATGCTGAAGCTACTGGAAACACCCCACCAAAGTGCCAGCTTCCCCTTGGAAGAGAAGCGATCCAAGGTTTTTGCAGTTTAAGCACCAGATGCATGACTGAGTTCAAAGAGTCATGGAAAACCAAAGGTGAATCCTTTTGCAGCTTTAGCCCTATGTGACTTTTCAACTGTCCCAGCTGGGTAGGAAACTGAGTGAAAGGCTACATGCCAGCTACAGAAATTACTGCTTTCAGAATGAACAAAGGTGTTCACTCTAAGGGAGAATCACCTCATTTATGGTTAGCCATGTTAAAGTTAGATATCTGGTCTTGTCATGTACATACCTCCTTAGTTGGTGGGAAGAGAAAAAAGCGGAACAAATTATTTGGAAGCGGTGCCTGAATGTTTTATGGTAAGAGCCTAGGTGAATGACCTGGAATAACTTTTTGATGGCTACATCTGGAAAGGACAGATCTCTTTTTTTTTGTTTAACATTATCAAGAGGAGATGCTAAAGCTGTACTGTCAAACACCTGGTTTTCATCAAGAAGAAAACTACCCCTGACACATCAGTCATACGTAAGCTTATTTAGGCCAAGAGCCAAATGATGCAGCCATCCAGTCAGGAATATCTTCCTAGCAAGAAACGAGCCTTAGTTTAGAAGTGGCCATAGGTTAGGTAATAGCACCTGGTGTCACTGCCTTTTTTTTTTTTTTTTTCACTATTAAAGGACATCAAAATGCTTAGGGAGCTAAGAAATAAAGCTTGAAATATGTGCAATATACCTCTTTGAGCCTTCACCAGACAAAACGGGAGGGTAGGGGAGGCTTGTGTTGAGCTTTCACACATGGTTTGCTTATAATGTGAGAGTAACTGTCAGTGACAGCATTTAGCTGGTTGAAAGAATGTGTTTTTCCAGCATCTTCTCACAAAATTCTGTTTTCCAGCAAACTCCTTAGATACCGAGTCTCTCAGAATAGAGCAAATGGATTGCCAAAAACCATGAAAACAAAATGACTGTCACCACTGATTAATGAAAATAATATGCATGCTAGTAGGCGCGCACACACTAATCACATTTTCCATATACAAGCCCTAATCTCGTATTTACATTCAAAAATACTTATTTTGCATAAAAAGGAACAACAAAAGAAGCTGAAAGTAAATACTCTGTGGGAGAACAGAGTCTGCATCTCATCTGCAACAGCCTGTGTCTGAACTGAAGACGCAACGGTAGCAGTCTCCAGCTGATACCAGATTCCTAGTGACTGAATGGGGTTACACAGAGAGAAGATTCTGATGTTTCTTACACATCATCACAGTCTTGAATTCTCCAGACTAGGAAAATATTGCTTTGATAAAAGTGACAGATTACAAATTGATGAAAGCTAAGCATGAGGAAGTAACTCTTTCTTCAGCATTTTCGCAACATTAAACCCTCCAAATCTCTAAAGAAACACGGTGAGGAGGACAGGATTGCTGTAATTCATTGCATCATGCATGTTTAGACACCAAAAATTGTGCTCCAGACAATTGTTCTCCAGACTCCTGCTTGCAGCACCAGGTTCTCCATCTTTCTTCTTTCCTAGCAGCTTCAGCAATTTCCAGATCCTGGGCATGTCTCCTCTGTAGCTAGGAAAACAACAAAAGCCAGGCACACAGAACCGTGGTCATCCTCTCCCCTTTTCCATCCTTTAGCCCTGGGCCCAATTGGCAATTGTGACCTCTCTGTGCAGATGGTGGCCTTCTCACCCCTCCTGCAGTCCTTTCTCTTCCTTGGTTCTGACTGCCAGCTTTCTGGTGAGAATCTAAATTAATTTATCTAGCAGGGTGATGTCACCTCGTTAGTTCTATCGTGAAGCCCTGCTGAACGGAAAATAAAAGGTAAGGAGTCAAGCCTGGAGAAACGTGGTGGGATTTTTCCTTCATTCTTTAATTTCTGCCACAAGACAATGGGTGTGAGAACCCAGGTAAACGGTTTAGGTTTAATGAGCATCCAATCTGCACCCGAACCTATATTTGTATGGCACATAGCAAGAGCCTTTTTTTTTTCAGTACTTGGCTGAAACTCCGAGCATATGGAAATGACAAGTACTACGAGCTGAACAGTCAGTGCTTCCATAGCTGGCTGGACCACTCTTAACATTCAAAATCAGACTTCCTTTCACAGTGCATCCAAACCAAAATGTCAGATCTAAACTTCCTCTTGAACTGTGCGAAGCTGAAGCCTGGTGCTGAGCTCAGCAGTGGCAGACCAACATGGGAAAATATGTTGGAAAGTCTTGGCCTGTCCTGAAGGGCTAAAAGCCAAGCCTTATGCTGTTTATGTAACTGCATCCAGGGAATTGCTCTAGGTCAGGGGCCTGGCTTTCCTGACCACTTATAAAGTAACTTTATCTCTGAATTACATCTCGGTAACTGGCTCTGTGAGTCAGAAAGGAACGCAAACAGCCCTCACACAACAGAGGAGTCACAGCATCTTCCCTCCTGTGTGCCAAGGTTTCTGCCTCCACTGCACAAGTCAGTGAGACACAGCCACGAGATCAGCTGTCTGTGGCACCACTGAGATACTCAACTATAACTTCAGATTAAGATGGGAATCTTCTCCTTTCCCCTGCCTTTGAAGCATGATAAAACAAACCATGAAATGTTAGCCAGCAGGTTTTTCTCCACCCTTTTAATAAACCTATGTCCATATTTATTGAGATTTTTTTTGCTATTTGAGAGTTTTCTTTCTTTTTGGCCCCCAGACCAGTAATGCAAAGACTTCGGTTTCTACCAAATCATGAACTTGACCTAAAAGAAACTCTGAGAGCTCAGGATGTGCAGCAAGATTGTTGTACCCATCCTCTGCTTAGTGGCCACAACAAAGCCAAGGCTGTCATGAAGAAAGTGGCTGGTTGGGAGTGGTGACAAGGTGGGTGTTTTGTCATAAGTTCAGATGTCTTGGCTACAGGGATGAGGAATGTACTCTCACTTCACATAAATATACATATATAGCCACTGACTTCTTCCCAGCATGCAGGTTGTCTGAAATCAAGCTAGTGAGGAAGACTTGCATTTTTGCTATTGTTGGAAACCTGTCTGACATTTATAGCCACTTACTGCAGGGAGAAAACAAGAGTCTGCATTTTTGTAAATAACTCCCTGAGGTGTGAAGCATCAGAGGAACAAGCTCGGTTACACTGCCAGCTATTCAGTCATGCAAAGAATCAGCTTTGTGAGAAATTATATAATTAAGTCTGCTTTGAAATCAGCATTTAGGGAAGGACTTCAAGTTCCTCTGGTTTCTGTTTAAAAAAAAGAATTTTATATTTTGCACAGTCGTACTTTTTAGTAAAAAAAAAAAGTTATTTTTCTTCCTTTTTGAAAAAAGACATGTTTTCTCATTTTCTTTGAGCTCTTCTAACTTACAAGATAAATGCTCATGAATTTACATCTCAAGTGGCAATTTTTCTCTGCAATATTTTTGACCAAGACAAAAAGAGCAGAAATATTAAAGGTGTAAAGTTATGGCTAGAATTTTTCATAGGCGAATATCTCAAGGAAGCCAATATCAAGTAAACATTCTGTATTTCTAACACAGATTGATTTTGAAGCTGGATTCCCAATTGTGCTGAAGAAATAGTAGGGATGTTGGCAAACACAGGCTATAAGCAAGGGAAATAATTCAGTTTTGAATAGGAAGGAGCTGGAAGAACTAAGGTCATCCAGGGACATGAAGGTAGAAAACCTGGGAAAGACAGTGAAATTCCCCATAATCTGTAATTTTCTCTTTTGAATAGATAACAGTTTAGAAGACAACATTGATTTGGTTTGACCTTAGAAAGAACACTAGCTCTTCTTTTGCGAAAGATCACCATTATCAGTTCATTAAAAAACTCATCAACTCAAGCACCAGCCAGCACTCTGAGGGTGGTACTGGTCTGACTTAACAACAAATTAAAACAAATACTGAAGGTCCATTTTCCTCTACTTTTTGGTAGAATTATTATTTTCTCAGTACTTGAGGTTAATGCATTTTAGTGGGAAGCAGAGATGCCATATGTGCACACACCATGAAATATAGCAGGTGGGAAAGGAGTGAAAATTGGATATGGAAGACGATTGATGGCCTGGACTACATGTGGTCATTACTGGTTTGAGGAAGAGTGACCAAAAGCAATGTTTACCCAGGCTGGGAAGCTTGGAATGCTTTCTGGGTTCGGTTTTTTTTGGTGGGTGGCGTGTGTTTGGAAGTCAGCAAGCATTACCACATGGCAAATATAGAAATCAAAATGTCAATTTTATTTGGTTACTACTTGAAAGGCTCTCCTCTTCCTGCACAAGAAGTAATGCTTTTTTCTTTCTCCTCTTTCCTTTAATCAATAATTATTTTTTAGTTTTAGATTACATAATCCTTTAAGGCTTTGCTGCTCTTTTAATTAATCTATTATCACTAACTTTTAAATAGCATTTCTGAGCAATCCTGCATGTCCTTTAATCCTGTCCATTCAGTGTCGCTTGTGTAACTTGTTTTCTACACAAGTATTTTCCAAATGAAAACCTTTCACCAGTTTTGAGACTTAAATCATCCCTTCTGCAGCAGAAAGAAAGTACAAGCCAGTAATTGGTGCAATTCTAACCTTCTCAAGTTTTTGCACTCTGTGAAATATTGCAAAACATCAAAAGCACTTGAGCAGATATTTTAAAAGCATGCAGAGAACATAAGCTAATTTAAAAAATTTGCAGTTATTGGTACATCTAACAAGCAATACCCTACCATGACCTTTTAAAAGCATCAAACACCTAGTGGAAAAAATACTAAACAATTTTCTTCTTGTCTTGTGTGTGGTTTCTCTTTGTGAGGGAGGGGAAAAAGAGGAGCCATTACCTTAAAAACACTCCCTTAAGAGGCACTCAGCAGCTGCAGTTGTGCCCTAATGTCTCCATCTAAATTAAACTTCAAATTTTTGCAATTACCTAAAGTGGTAAATACTGAGTTTTAAAGCTTATCCAGGTCTTCTGTAAACTACTTTTCTTTTTCTGCTTTTAGTGAGTATTGTTTTCCCTTTAATCTAAAGGTGAATTCATTTTTTTCAGCTCTAACCATGAAGCCGGGCTAGAGCTGCAGATTTTAGAGAAAAATAGATACAAGACTAAGGGTAGGCTTAAGACAGGATTTTTCCCAGGAACCTGTTTCTAGTGGCTTTATTTTAGACTGAGCATATGTTAGTTGGGTTAGTTTTATGGAATGATAGAATCATTAAGCTTGGATAAGACTCCTAAGATCAAGTCCAACCGGTTACCCAGCACTGCCAAGTGCACCACTGAACCATATCTATAAGTGCCACATCCACAGACCTTTTGAACACTTCCAGGGGCAGTGATTGCACCACTTCCCTGACCATTCTTTAAGTGAAGAATTTTTCTAATTTTTCTAATATCAAATCTAAGTGTCCCATGGTGCAACTTGAGACCATTTCATCTCAATTGTTACCTGGGAGGAGATTGATTCCCACCTCACTACAAGCTCCTTTCAAGCAGTTGTAGAGAGCTACTCTGGGCTCAGTTACAACTGTTAGAAAGATCCAGACTTTCAAAAACCATTTGCAGGGCGAACAGAAATTCTGAGAAAGAAGATCCCTGTAGGAGTCACAAGTAAAGTAAATATTGGCTGTGACACAGCATTGGGAGCAGCTTGGGGTGATAACTCTCTGGAGCAGTTAGCATATACATTTATACATATATACATATATACATATATACATGTCTGTATCACAGCTCAATCTAACTAACCTTGTGCTTTACTTGGGAAAAGTCTCTGCCCCACTGTG
The DNA here is from genome assembly GCA_013398855.1 of Mohoua ochrocephala. Taxonomy (NCBI): domain Eukaryota; kingdom Metazoa; phylum Chordata; class Aves; order Passeriformes; family Acanthizidae; genus Mohoua; species Mohoua ochrocephala. The sequence goes on along the minus strand of VZTA01008820.1, from coordinate 88,318 downwards.
CTCACGCACACTGAGCCCTGCAGACCACGCTTGCAGCAGGGGATCCATAGGTACGCAGGCTATAGGGGCTGCTGTGCTGTAGCTGTGGCTGCCACCCTAAGGCCGAGCTCTTCTTCTGAAAAAAGACCAAATCCAGATGAGGGCATGTAAGTGGGCTGTAAGACAAGCCTTGCTCCTGTGCAGGCTGGCACCCACCCTCACCAGCAAGCATGATTTCTTCTTCCCAGCTGCAATCTGATGCAGAGGCAGCAAACTGGTTCCTCTGCAGCTGCAGAAGAGAAAGCTCTATTCTAAAAACAGTCATGGAGCTACACTGAGCTTTAAATGGGCTGCACTTTGTGTACATACTTCTTTTGCTTTCATATATTTTTTAAACTTGAACGCTTGAAGATTTTTCTTTTTACACTGTTTTATTGAAGTATCTTCCTGCTCTACTGCTTCCCCATCAGCCATGCAGTCACCAGCCCTTTTACCACGCAAGCCACACACACAGCTGGCTCAGAATTTGTGGCTGGGAGCTAACCTGCTTCTGATACTCCATGGGAAGATTCTAGAAAGACTTTGACAGTTCAAACTGGTGCAAAGCGCTATGGTCTGATTTGCTCCAGGTTAGTGCATTCTACCCATTTTGAAGCCTGTAGCCTGCTTGGCCTGTATTATACATGACATGAGCACCACCGGCCTCCCCTCCAGGCAGGGCATCGGCTCAGCAGGCTGCTGGCTCGGCTTACATCCTACATCACGTTGGATTTGCTGCTTCGAGTCTGATCTGAGTTTAAAGTTCAGGTCCTGTGGGTTTAAGTTTAAAGCATTTTGTTTTTGTTGTTTGTCAAGTCTGAAATATTCTCCTCCCTGATGTTCATGAACTGACTTCTTGTTATCTCTAGTTAAAAGCCCACAATCTCTTGCTAAAACCAGTGAGAATAATTTCAAAACATTGCTTATATGTTTGGAAGAATATGGTGTATTTTAATCCACATCTTTTCACATAAGTGAAAATTCGCGAAATAAACCAATTATCTGGGATGCCAACAATTCTGCAGTCATGACTTGTCACATTAAGGAATCTTGGTTTTCCTCACTGTAAACACTTACCCCTTCTCAGAAAGTCAAGCATCCAGAAAACCTCTAAATACATTTTGAATATTTAAAACTTGTTTGCATTAAGATTTCACTCCTACAGTTCTGTATCAGAGCTCTCTTTCATTTTAGCAAATGTCTGATACAAAGTCGGTTCTTTCCTCTCCTCCTTCCATGTCCTGCATCTGTAACAATTTTAAGCTCTTCAGCACAGAACCTGTCTTTCCACACTGCCGTGCTGTCCACAGCACAGTCTGAACGCTGTGGCTGCACACATGACACAGGAACAGAAGCACTGATCTTGGTTGTGCCCATATCCAATCCTCCCTAGACCACTCCCAAAAAAAAGCACCCTGCTGCAAGGTTCAGTGCTGAGGACACAGCTCTGACATTGCAGGTGTACTATGATTTTGGCAGGCGAGCTACCAACTGGAGCAAATAAAAACTTCAAGAAGGCGAATTGTTCTTTCTCCTGATTGGTGTCCTGACCCTGCCCTACACAGATATGGCTGTGTAGTATGGCTTCTTACGTTAAAACCTAGTAAAGCTTTTGTGTGATTGCAAGTGGCTGACAACAACATCAGTGAGCAGCCAGGTGGCTTTTCCATGCTGCTGCTTTTTCCTCTCCTGCTATCCCCGTGAACGTGCTATAGTTTCACTGGACACGCTGGCAATTGAGTACCTGGAATATTACAACTCCACAGTCCCCCAAACACAGAGGCACCACCCCAGCTACAGAGACAAAGCTTGCGCTGTAAGAGGTGTCAAAGAGAAGAAGACACATCATGTTCTTGTTTAACAGGGCTACACAAATAGACTTTTGGACATTTTCTTTGTGGGATCAGCAGCTTACTTAAACTCTTTTCGTAGGCACTTTGACAACAGTAACACCAAGGCTTGTTAATTTGGCATCCAGTGCTGCCTGTGCACTGAGACATGAAGAAGGTTTCCTCTTCACCTATGCTACCTGTGCATGTGGAGGAGCAGCAGGACCTGGAAGGCACGACATTCCCTGCCAGCTGACATAAACCAGCTCTGAGGCACTACTGCTCCTGAGGCCGTGCGCTGTCGGTCACTGCCTGGAGAAGCAATTTTTTCTGCAGTCAACTCAGCAGAGCAGAGGGCAGGGAGCCAGTAGTCCAGAAATATTAGAAACAATTGCTGCAAGAGAATTTTAAAAGCCATTGGAAACTTTTGAAGTTGGATCATGCCAAAAATAAGACAGAACAGCCTAGTACCTAGAGAAGATGACTTAGAGGAAGCTTGTAACTCTCCAGAGATTTATCACTGATTCACATCTCATTAATTCTCTCCTCATTCCTCAACATCTTCACAATTTCTCCTCTTGGCAGTTTTCTAGAGATAGGGCATGACCTATGAGCATGAGACAGCAGAAAGCCTTTCCCCTTGCTAATATTGTGAGACAAATATTGGTAAGCCTTTGCTGGATATTTGCCACTGGCCAACCCTCCTGCAAGTTCCAGTTGGGGGGCAGCAGGACACCCACAAAGCAGAGCATTAAATAAGCCAGAGCTCACGACACCACTCCCATCTGGCAGGTGCCAGAGTAGCTAATAGCACAGCAACTCTTCCCTTCAGACATGCAACTTAACTTTAGGAAAGCAGCTCTTGAGGAGGTGTAGTGCCACATGATCCCTAGCCATGGTATGTGCTTAGTTGCACTGCCCCATGGGCACAGCCCAGGCAGGGCAGCCCTGGCCATGCTGCAGGAAAGGGCCCTGCACATCCTCCGGCTCGGCAGGGCCACTCTCAGGGCTGCACTGGCATGACATCCTTCTCTGGACAGTCAAATGCTGTTGACATCACTTGCCAGAGGAGGATCACATCCTGCTGACTCAAGATGTTCAGCAGGGACCTGCCATGTTACTGCTGGCTCCTGATCTTGGATGTGCTATAAATGTGCTCATGAGAGTTTAGGGATCAGAAGAGAAACCCATACTATCCTTACCCCTACAAACTTTTTGCCTGCTGTACCTTACAATTCAGTGTCAGAGAAACCAGTGTCCTTTACTCCCATCATGAGCTTGCTTGCACAGAGCAGCATTGCAGTGACCACCAAACCACCAGGATGCTGAAGGAATAGGAGGCCACCTGCACTTGCTGAGAAACACACAATTTTCCAGGTATCAACAAGAAGGAAAGATGCGACGTCTCTTTGAAGAGAAACTTGTATCTGAGGAAGTCATGTTTTTTTTGCAGTGAGCTCCTGTAGACGTAAGCCAACCCAAATCTGAGTGGAATTTTCCCACTGAAGCTAGGGGAAGAAGTAAAACTCATTTCCTATGAGCTAATCTTATGAAAAGCACTACTCGGTGTGGGATTGGAGAGGATTATTTCAGTTGAAGTACTCTTAAGAAACATTCTCTCATTTATATTTGTGTCAGATGCAGAATGGAGAGGTAGAAGCTCAGAGATGTGGCTGGTGGGCTGCCTCAGAAACAGAGTCTCCTGTTATGAGTGACCTGGTGAAAAAACAGTTCCCCAGAATGGCTTGATGACAACCTATTTTCCTCGTTTTATTCCTATGTTGTTGTTATCTGGGAAGTGTGTCCTTCTAAGAGACCAAAGACTTTCGAGCATTCAAGATTCAAGCATTTGAGACTTTCAAGCATCAAGATTCTTTCAAGCATTAAAGCAGAACTGAATGTGAGTCAGAACTGGGATCTTGCTGGACTGAGAATGACAATTGAAAAACAGCACTAGAGATTTTTCAAAAAAAAAAAGGCTTCTGTTTTTCTTATGGAATATGCTTTTTTCAAAGGTGAGAAAATTCTTGTCAGGAAATCCAGCCATTCCATCAGATGTCATCTGCTACCAGTTGTGCTGCTTTGACGGATTTATCTTGATAATGCCTGGAATATGGCACTGGAGTTGGAAGAACAGCCGCTTTCCTCCACCTCATCTGAAGGACGAAGTGCCGAGTTGAGGCAGGAGAAGCCCTCACCAGGGAGCAGAGGCAACGATGGTCCCAGTGCCCAGATATCCGTCACCCCATGAGCTCTGAATGCAGAACAGATTACATCTATGACTAAAGTGTCTTCTGGGCCACAGTTTAATGATCTTTTCAGTAATTCTGGATCCCTCTCAATCATGCTTTCAGTAACCATTGACTAACCATTTACCTCTTCACACCAAAATATGAGTATTTTCCAACTGTTCAATATACATACACGCATCTCGGAATTGGATCTACTTTAAATTCCCAGCTTCCTTTTTTTTTTTTCTATATTGTCAACACATTGTTTGCGGATGTCCTCAGAAACTTTGCTAGAGAACAGTCAGTTACAGTCAATTCTGAATATAAAATGTTTTCCCTTTTGTTTGAAATGAAAAATAACCCAAAAGCCTTTTCCTGATAATAAACCAAGCTTTGTAACATGAATTTTTAAAGGAAAAAGAGAAATTATGACTTGGAGTATTCACAGCTCATCATGGTATCCAAATGAATGCGTACTCCTAAGCAAGAATATAGCTATTCTCTTTGATGAATAGGAATTGCTCTGTTTTTAAGCAGGAAGTGCCTAATGAGGGAAAACAGGCTGGCAAAACAAGCTCTCAGTGTATTTGCAGCCCAGCCTCAACTTGCCAGCAGGTTTTACCCACACATTGTGTTTCAATATGCAGTCGTGACTGATAATTAGATCAAATTTCTCTCCATCATTTTACTCTTGTTCTTCCTTATTTGTTGCCTTAACTAACGGACATTGGTTTTATTCTTAGACTTATTAAGGGGAGGAAGAATTTTGTTTTTAATTTAACACATTAAACCAACAAATCTTGTGATAAAGTATGGCACCTTAAGAACATCTGTCTGCAGCCTTCTCCTGCACTTTCATGCATCCTACGTTCTCTTCCAGAATGGGGACATTTCACTTAATTTAAAAAACTCCACAAACAAACAAGAAAACAAACAAACAAACCCAAACCCGACCTCAAACCAGAAAATACATTCTGTTGAAAAAACACTAAAGAAAATAACGTGTCTATTTAGAAGAGATTTCACTTGCGTGTGAGGAATTCAGGACTCCACACAACTGGAAGAGGCCAGAGGTGTCTGACAACCTGCAGACCGCTCATTTCAGTATCACCTTTTCTTTTCAGAAAACTGGCTGTTCCCTTCATGTAGCATCATCGAGTTGGCTCTCCTTTCATTACTTGTTCTATGGAATGTTAATCTCCCTTAGGTGACTAGCAGTAATACATGAACACAGCAGTCCATTCAGGTTGTGCTGAGGCAGGGGAAGAGAGCTTTAGAAAACAAACCCAGACTGATTAAAAAGTTGAAATAAAAAAATTCTTTGCTACTTAAACACATCTAATTTTTACTCAGTTACTAAAACTGGCTGAAAAATCTCAATGCAAACAAAATCGGATTTTATCGGATGGCAGGGTTTTAATGAAATTGGAGAGAAAACAGTTTTCAAATCACCAGACTTACTTTCCATAAAGCCTTCATTTGAAGACAGAGATATTAAACTTAAATGCAAAATTTTCTCTAACAACAGACTCCTAGGTATTTCTACTTTCACAGCACAAGCTCAAATTCATGACATCGTACAATTATACCAGACAGAAGAAACCAAAATGTAGAATGTGATTCAATTAAGCACATTGTTTCTATGATTCTTTACTTTTATCACTTCTCCAGTTCCCACCTGTAACTGCTTTTAAGGCCTTAGAAGTCCTGATCCAATTTACATGTCTTTAGAGATTTTTCTGCCGTACCTTATTTACACACCTATTTAGCTCAGACCCCGTGGACAGACTGTGCCACCTTGAGACAGGGAGCTCGCCAGAAAATCACTGGAGGTCTGATTCATTCTGTAAAACAAGACTTTCACTCCCAACTAGCTGTAACAGCAGCCTGTTTCCTAACATAGGCTGTTGTTTACTGGACATGATTCTGCAGCTGGGTTTTTTCCCCCAGGCTGTCAGGCAGCACTGACCTTAGGAGAGAGCCCACCCTCACAAATACTGAGTTCAGTTCTGCAGCCAGACACACCATCAGGAGAGCACGGATTTCGTTTGGGATGTAGATGACCTTCCTTACTCTATTATGTTTTAACTATAAATGCAGTTCACCAGTCTCAAAAGGAACACCTGAAACCAATGGCATCTTCAAGAAAATAGGATATTTGGAAAGGATGGAGACTATTACTATTCTGAAAAATCTAAGTTGCATTGAATCAGAGGTACAAAAGAGCAAGGCAAGAATGAAAAGCTTGAGCTCAAACTTACTTATATTTGAGAAAAGCTTGCAAGTATTTGGATACATATCCAAGAATGTTAAAAGTTAAGTTAATTTTTAAACTCTTACTATAAACAAAGAAAGATGTGACTGTCTGATCTTTCATGGACTGGAATTATTAAAGCATTTGTGCAGACTTAGGGCAGGTTAAAATATGAGCCCTACAGGCCATAGAAGTAAGGCAGATTAATTTCTGGACTACTGCTAAACTTCTTTTAAAGAGTTCATCTAATTTTGATTCACTGTTCACTTCTGATTTTCTCTCTCTACTCTTACTACCAACACAGATTCAGAAATCTTACAGTTTCCCTGTTATTTTAGGTAGATCATGTCTTGGCTAAGGAAAAGTGAAGGCTTTTGTTTGTTTGTTTACTTGTGGACATTTAACTAGGACAGCATCCTACAACCTGTCAGTAATAAAGAACAGGTTTTGTTCCTCCTCTTTAAAACTGCAGCTCATCGCACTAACTCTTTCAATGTGCATTTTAATCAGTGTTATTTGATCTTCAAAACCCCTGCAAAGAGGAGCGCCACAAAAAGTTTAAACCCAATTCCAGTACAAGCTCTTATCAGCTTCAAGAGCACATTGCCTTTGTCAACTTTTGGAAATGAAGGTATGTGAAATATAGGTCAATTATTATCTGGCTTTAACAACAAAGCTACACTTCTGTTTTGCTCCGAATGAAAGTTTCTAAATGCCTTTGAAATCCTGATATTGTCAAGGGGAATAGTTTATTTTATGAAACTTAATATTTATGAAAAAGGTTTATAATGCAGCCCCCAGCCTTTGGAAAGAGCACCACGCTAGGGCAAATGCATTTTTTGCAGAATCAAACAGTTGGAGATAAAAGAGATGTCATTTTAATGCCAGGGCTATAGACATCCGAATGACACTGAGCAATTCACAGACTCTAGAGAAAAATGGCATGCCTTTTTTAAAGTACAAAGTCTCATAACTAATATGTTCAAATGTGAATAGCAAATGGTACCTCCTCCCTCAAGCACTAATCAGCATCCTGATTTGTATACTCAGAAAACAATTCTCCTACACTTTTACACACAAAGTGTTATATTGCCCCTGTGTACACTCACCCACCTTGCACATGTGATCTGGGTTACTGAAAGTCAAGAAAACAAACCCAGTCATAATTTTCCTGTGAATGTCAAGCCAGACATGTCTCCTCAGCTATGGAAGTCTGCCTTTATAAGGCAGATACAAGAAGCACCTGCATGTACATCCTTTCCCAACTAATCCTCAAACAGGGGCTCAGTCAATAAAGCAGTAGTTTGCCCTGAATGACAGTTTTGCCATCCGCACCTGCTCAGGGCTTGCAAACCCCTTTTCACATCTGCCTCCAAATGGGGCTGCTTGGGACAAATCTCATCAGAAATCTTTCCTGATCTTATTCATAGTAGCTGTTGACATATCTCCCTTCAGTCTATTTGGAAATAACATTTTTCAATTAATTTTTAGAGTCAGTTGCAGCACATGCTCAGAAACAGACAAAACACTGCATCTCCAAAGCTCTCTTGTATGTGCCCGGCAGTCCCAGCACAGCTCCACAGTTCAGCCACAATTCACCAGGAGTCGCAGCCTGACGATAAGACTGGGCTTAACTTCAGTGAAGCTTGACCAAATTTGCTGCAATATGTTTCTGGGAAGAACTGGGGTTTATGTCTGGGAAGAATTGCTGGTAATAGCTGAGTTTTGATGCAAGTTTTTGAGTTTTCAGACTGGACTCTAAAAACACAGTATAGACTAAAAAGCTCAGCGCTTTGAAAGCTGAGATAACAATATTTCTACTGGAGCAGCTGTTTGTTGTAGCACATGAAAGAGACCCAATACTGACAGGTTGCCTTCTGAGGTGCTAAGGACCAGAATGAACCAAGTGCCCCTTCCATCACACAGTGGAAAAAAACATTTTCCATATATCTCCAACCAAATGTTTCTACCTTACTTGATAACCATTCAGCAGAAACACAGATGACAAGTTAAAAAAAAGGCCTCAGAAAGAATGAGCCACACAGAACATTAGGAGGAGAAATATTAACTGAATGTATCAGACAGAGGAAAGTCAAGATGTTTGAGATTTTGAATACTGCAATATTATGACTTGAAACTAACAGTGAAGTAGCTCTGTCTTATCAAGGAAAACTTTCCTCTGGACAAGTTGGACTGTCAGTAGGCATCCTGCTCACCTCCCCTGCTCTGTACTTACGTGTGCATAATTGTTGTGACACAAATCTTGTATTTATACCTGAAGTATTACCTCTTGTGGATTATTTTACTTGCACAGTCATAAAGAGAAAAATAAATGGGTCACGGTGTAGGTGAGGTTTCTTAGCTTGTTAAGTGCCGATGTATTAAACCCTTGAAGAAGAGTAGCAAAAAAATGTTTCTCTATCACATCAGAGTTCAGTTTGGCCTAGAAATTTCAAGTCCACTGAATATTTTCCCCCCAAATTCAGAAAACCCCTAGCAATCTTATACCACTGATCACTCCTTCGCAAATTTGTTCTTGCGCACAAGCTCCATGCAGGAATGCAGTCTTTTGCCACTTCCATGAAATTTTTCATTCCAGTTTTCTCCACTGAAGGAGTGTTCTGACTGTCCAGTCTGCTCAGCGGTCTCACAACCACTGTCAAAAAGGTCACTTTGCTAGCATTTTGTTATTTAGCATCTATTCTAAGTCTTGATTTTTTAATTCAACATTAAACTCATTTTGTGTTCTGCAGGCCCCAAAGGTGGCCAAACTGCTTTCTGAGCAACTGGAATAATTTATTTTGAAGATGATGGCTGAGAGTCTTTGCATGCACTGAAAACACTGAATTGTTGCTATTCAGATGTCTGCCCATGGAAGAATGTATATGCTTCCCTTTTCCTCTCGTATTCTAGATACAGGTTAAAATAAAAATAAAATGCAAGGGAACACTTTTATTAAGTAAAATCAAAGCTCTCCATGGGGAACTAGAGTTTATTCAGAGCTGTAGTCTTATGAATCAATCTCACCATATTAGAGAAGTAAGGTGCTACCCTTCACCACTTTGGTCAACTTCCTGGGCTCTCTGCTACTGTTTGGGTTTTTTTCCATTCTGTTTTTAATTCACTTTTTATAATAAAGCCAGTCTTCACTGCCCACCCTGAATTATGTTTTAGTACTGCAATTAGGCTCTTAAACAATTGCACCACGATCCCCTCAGGCAAGGGACGCAGCAGATCAACAGAGCAATCTGTGCTTATTGTCTTGTATATCATGCTACTGTGACACTGAAGCTTTTTGTTTCTGCAAAAGAGAGGCTTGCAGGAGGAGCCTACAGGTCGTTTGGTTGTGCTTGAAGTATCATGAAACAAATTCACACTGCTGGTGCTTGTTTTGATGAGAAAGAAGCCCAGTCTTGCCCTCTCAAGAGGATGTCAGAGAGACTGTCCGCTCCCCACATCCTTCTCCCCCACGACATTGGTCAAAAACATCCCTAACTTCTATTTATAGAAAGAAAATTACATTTATCATTTTAGGTAGATTACGGGTAGCCTAAAAGCTCAATTTCTGTCAGATTATTCCAGCTGAAGTAGGTTTTACAGCTTCTCAAGGAACTGTGCCATATTCATATAAGGCTTTTCACTCTGAAACACTGCAGACCTTTGCCCAGAACTGTGCCTGTATTAGTTGGACTTCAGAGCACCAGAAGAGATACAGTCTCTACTGGTTATATGCTGGAACAGATTTCAGCTTTTGTTTTTGCAAATGTGGAAAGAAAGTGAACTGCAGACTTATTTTTATTGGCCCAGATGTATTCTACTGTCTCTCACTGAGACTGACACAAAGACACAGTGGCACATCCCCAAACAGACACTACCTATCCCCAAGCCCTTTTCTTCTTTAAAACAAATTGACTTTTTTCTTCTTTATTGCCTTCGTACTTTTAAGGCTGGGAAAGGTCAGCACATGGGCTCTTGCTGCCTACCGATGTTTGCCACGGATACTCCTTTAAAACTGGGTAAGAGCAGCAGTTGATGCCAGGTTTCGGGTTGAATGCCTTCATTCAGCTTGGAGTTGAGAAAGAGAACCTCCTCCACCTGCAAAGGCTTTCACTGAGCTCAGTTTCCTCTGGGATTCTTCCCCAAGACGTGCTATTGAAATCCACCAGCTGAGAGTCCTTCCTTCAGCTGACTCAGTGCCTACAGGGGGGAGCTGCTTTCCTGAGCCTTTTCCTGAGCCCTTCCAGAGCCCATCCACCCTGCCACCGAGGGACATTTAGGGTGAAGGCATTTCAACTGCGGTCCCAAAACACTAAGATATTACTTCAAATTTGCATTAAGAAAAAGCCAGAACGGGGCACTTAGTGTATACACATGAAATACCCTCAAGCCAGGTACAAGTAAAATACTTGAAAAAGTGATGTACTTGAGATGAAGCCACAGGGCAATTCACATCCCAGAGTTTTGGGGAAAGCAATGGTCAATATGCCATATTTACGTGGGAAGTGAGGGTCAGCAGTGTTATCTGACTGGAGAACAGCAAACACAATATTTTTAATCCAATCAAGGTGCCATAAAATATGTTAGCAGCAACGGAGTCACTTATTTTACTGTGCTTTTACCAAAACTGATGTGGATTTTAAAGAAAAGAATTGTTACAAACATGGAAGGAATTAGGCAGTAGCAAACACAACAGGACACAATGTGAATTTGCCGGTGTTAGAGCAGATTAGACTGGTTTTCTTCCCTGCTAATTATTATTCACACAGGGAAAGATGTGGTTGATCTAACACCAGAAAATATTTCAATAACTAGCATAGGTAGTTATTAAACTGAAGAAAATAGGGAATACCTGTGAGAATCATAAGCTGCAGGAAATGGGCTAAAGAGGGTGGCTTGGAAAGAGTATGAAGCTGGAAGGAAAAAAAGGCGTGCAGCTTCTTGGCAGTTGGTCTTTTGGTCTCATCTTACGTAATGTTCTTGTTAGTACTTGGAGCATGCTGGTGAAGTCAGCGTTCCTGTGAAGTTGGGAGGCATTACGGAGATGTAATAGGGTTAGACAATTGTATTGGAAGAAATGGATGACCTTGCCGTCTGGAGTAATAGAAATTGTAGAAGTGAATGTCATTCCACAGAGAAAGCTTGTTCACTTCAGGATGGATAGCAAAATCTTCTGCTTTAAGGCACGGATATCAACTAGAAATAATGGGAGAGGAGAAAGATCTGATTGTTTCCAAGTGTGGAACAGTCACTTCTCACTGTGATGATCAGAAAACATTTCTGTAACGCTGCCACAGTCAGCCACCTTTGCAGAAGGGCAGAATTTTCCCTACCAGGCCTTTTCCATACACTCAGAAAAGGAGCACATTAGGAGGCTGGCATTTATAACACTGTCATAGGGCACTGTGGTGAATGGAAAAGCAAAGCCATTCTCTCAGGTTCCCAAAAATGCCAGTGGACATAGCACCCCAGTGCCACTACTATACCAGTGACATCCAGCTTTTAGAGCTTCCTCGGTGGCCATGTCAGAGACTATTTAAAATGAAAGGAATCAGATTCTCGGGAACAAGGTGCCAGTGAGAAACAAGTGCCAGTATGTCATTCTGTGTTAGGTCAGCTGAGTGTGAGCCTTCAATGAGATGATATCCAAACATTTTATGCATCTGGACAGTATGCTTACTTCGGAACTAATTCTTCTTGGGCTCCTAAGTTTTTTTCATTTGTCCCACTTAAATTCAGCTTAAATAAAAACACAGAATGTCGAAGAAAGCCAAACTGCAGGACAAGTCTTCATAAATTATTAAGGATTAGGGATGCCACAGCAGAAATTCTGTCTTTGTACCTTATAAAGTTGTCACCTTAAACTTTATGAAGGGCCAGTCTGAAACTGGGGAACACATTTATTCTGAAATGAACTTACAAAAAAATAATAAAAAAGAACATCTTGTTTCCAAGCCAAATAGAAGGCACATCTCAAACTTGGTCTTCTAGAGCACAATCACATAGTAATTCAAGTATTAATTCAAGTAAATTTAAAATACATCCCTAAAATGTAAGAGAACTTTTTCCTTCACTTCAGAGCAGAACAGGACCCATCCTTCTGAAATAAGAAGCTTCCTAAACACATTTGTGTCTCAAGAGAGGATGTGGGAAAAAAATAGGAGACACTCAATAGGGATGATCACATTGCATAATACATTATTAAAAGGGTCCTCAAAGTGAAAGGTATGGAATAAAAAACCTTCAGAAGCCAACCAGAGACAGTATTGCCACCTAGCAGAATTTGAAAAAAAATGGATAAAATTGACTAAAATATCTTTTAAAGATTAGTGAGGAAAAAGCTCTTGATTTCCTAACAGAAGGAAAAACCTGAATTATTAATGAAGCTGACTACTGACTGCTGTGGAAATTGAAAGTAGCCCTGCAGACTCAGACATCTGGCCCTGAGCATGGCTCCACTCCAAGTCTGGGAGAAGACAAGAAGAGAGAAGCCTTGGCAAACAAAAATATACACCATTCATTGGAAATACTTCCACCACAGCAGAGGATCAAAAGTTCTCCAGTTCAGTCTACCCCAGGGACACCCTGACAAATGTCCCATGAATTACTTCATGTTTGAAAACACTCCACATCTGCTAAGGAACAGAATCTGGTGAACTGATCAATCAACAAAAAGATCAATTTGGTTTTTAAGAAACACTCTTAAAAGAAGTAAAAATAAAGAAACAGCTAGGGAATGACCACAGTGTTTAATTACAAACCTGTTTATCTGCTAGACACACTTTTCTGAGATGCACATTCAAATTTTGCAACTTTAACAGATCTGAGCAGATCCCAGCTTGTTCAGGCATGGCTGGAGCTGAGCTCTGCTTCATCTTCTGCACAGTGGCTCTGTCCACAGTGGGACATGACATCTCTGGGTATCAAATTAGGACAGCTCTCCAGACGACAGGCTGTTGGAGTGGCAAAGCAGCCTACCATTCACAGCCTGCTTTGTCATTGCAACAGGTGGAAGGGCTGGCACCTCCTCTATTGTCAAGGAAAGGCTCAGAGCTTGTGCAACAAGCTGTTGCTGGGGTCTGCAGCAACAGTAAACTCCTCTTCCCACATCCCTTCCTCCTTCAGCCTTGGAAGAAGAAGTAGGACTAGATTTCCCAGGACCTCTCGCAGCCACCTTCCATCCCAGCCCTGCTCCTCTCTAAGCCCCTGCCTCCCCATTCTCTTCCTACAGCAGCAGCAGACTGGTCTCTGTCCCATATACTTTTGAAAGCAAAATTCAATTTTGCCTTCTCTATCTAAAAGTCCAAACTAGTATTGAACTCTGCAGAGCCTACAGGGTTTGGTATTGAGGACTAGTGTTGGTACAGTTTAATGACCTTTTTGTATTTCGAAGGGAAGGGCACGACTTTCTGAACATACTCAGCAACAGAGAGAGATTGAGTCTTAGTCAAAGGCTGCAGGATAGGTCATGGTCAGTTGTGAGTATCCCTGGGAGTATTCCTGGGAGTGCACTTTGGGTCAGAAAATGTTTCAGAGCTCTAACCATTGCTGCTCTCTGTGGGGCTACAGGGCAGGAAGCCCAAGTTTCCCTGGGTGCCCTATAGGGTGGAAAAACCCCTTGTATTTCTAGCTATTAAAAATAGGACGAGAACCCAACTTACAGCAAAATACCAAGGACATAAAACATTCTTTAAAGGACAGGAAAGGTTGGGAGCAATTGACAAGACTTCAGTTTCCTGTGAGGAAGTTTCTCCTCTTTGAGCTTGGCGGCAGTGCTTAGTGCCAGAAGCAGAAAGACTCTTCTGGAGCCCAAGTCACTGTTGTTGAGGCTGCCCAGGGTAGAGAGGCAGCGTGGGGACTGGTACAAAGTTGCACTCATGTAGGAATTGAGTTATTTAGCAGTGGTCCTGTGACAGGTTATGTATATCTAGGCTCTGAACCACTTCTGATTTGAGCACAACTGTATTACTAGTTTGAATGCATTGGGCCAATTTAAATAGAGAAAGCAAACACAGTCAATCTCTAAGGTCACATGCCCAAGTTGTGGTACTCCTTCTGCTTCTTAGTTATTCACTTAAATGGTACATACCATAAGGAAGCTTAGGGGAAAATGACATCTGGAAGACTTAAGGTTTATAAAAATAATTAAAAAATGCAAGTTATTATCAATAGTCCTGCAATTATGAGAGAGTTGCTGGTCATTACACACGGTTGTCAGGAGAAAAAGTCAGTGGAAAACTGCAGTAGGGCTAAAACATAAGAGTTTAGCATCAACAAAAATAAGGGATAATATACAATTCCTGCCTCTAACCCTGCCTCTCACAGCTTCCTGGCCTGGCATGTGGTTGTGCAAGGCAGTATAAGTTGTACAAACTACCAGTTTGTACCAGTAAAGGGTAGTGCAGAATGAAACTGAAATGGGCCAGCTCAGAGCCAAACTTCTAATCAGAAAGATGTTAAAAACTATAATTATAGACAAGTTAAATCGGTGCTTAAATCTCAGGGAGCATATTGAAAACTAAAATATACTGTAAAGCCCCGGTCCTCACTCGGTGAATTTATTTAAAAGGCTCTTAAGGTACTACTTTTCCCTGAGGTAATGCAAAGGAGAATTGACAAAAGATCCTAATAAGTTAAAACCCAAACTTTATTGGCAAACCAGAAGATCAGGAACTTGGCAAAATTTAAAGCAACCATTTGATCAAAATAAAGCATTTCACAAAGCATTGACTTGGCAAACTCTAACCCATCCAACTTTAAACTACCCAGATTTCAAGAAGAGGAAATTAGAAGAAAAGGAGAGAAAGAGAGAAAAAAAGAGAGAGAGGGAAGGAAGATAAAGCTATTGCCTTGGATTCAGCTTCCTGTCAGCTGCCATTAGATCCAAAGACAACAGAGAGGTGACCATGTGTGTCTCAGGGCAGTGAGTTTTATCTGCTCTGGCCTCCTGTGGCCATCTCTCCCCCAGGTGGGGCTTCCAGTCATCTGGCCACTCTGGCGCTAGGCTGGGACTCCAGGGTGGGGTGTGGGACATTGCTGTCCCCGTGTCAGTGACTGACAGCCATTCTGGGCCGGACTAGAGGCTCCAGGGGGGTGGGGGAGTGAGCAGTGCATCATCCCACCTTCGCAGAACTTGCTCTAGCCCACTCCCCCCCACCACACTTCAGTTGTTGTGAGCCAACAATCATTTCCTCCAGTCTCTCACGGATACTGAAAGAGCTCCTTTACACCTAGAGACTAAGACAGTTGTATTGATTTCACACACAGACATATAAATTATCATCAGCGCACATGCAGAACAAAGCACCACAGTCAACATGAGCAAACACTAATTTTAGGAAGCCAGGCTTCTCAGAAACCTCGGAAAATCACAGATTAGCATCTACTTTCCAGTCTACCCAGCATCATGACTGAAAGTTCTGACCCTCGCCCCTCATTTGGAACTCAAGTATTTTGCCTCTCAGCAGCACTTAACAAATTCAGACTTTCCTTCTAATCCCATTGTTGCAAGTTTCATAAAAATCCCGGTATCACTGCCATTTACAATCACATCTGGTTTGAACTGAGCTTTTGATTTTCCCTGTAGCTCAGCAGCAGAGCTCAAGCAGCAGAACAAGGACTGCAAAGTTGATACATGTGAATGGATGTTTTTACGAAAGGATAAGAACATTTTACAATTCAATAGCATACTCAACTATATCTGGGGCTTTGATTATACTAAGATGCCAAGTGATGCAAAACACAATTTATTTCTGTTTCTTTCCCCTCAGAGACCTATACTGTATGAGTGAGATTATAACTACAGGGTTGGCGTGTAAATCATTTATTTGAAGGATTTCATTAGCAACTTGCTGTGTTCTCAGTTGCCTGCCTCTTCCTATCCACCTCAGTATTTGTTAAGGATTGTATATTGGTCTTGTTTTAGAATATTCCTTTGTGTAGTTGTCTATAGGATGCAAATTTGCAATGCATAGTAGCCAGATTCTTTAGCATTAACATACATTAGTTCAAACTTCTTTTCTAAGTGGAGTGTGAAAACAGTTATTTCTTCTCTTCCACACTCTTGGAGGGGGTGGGAAGGCTAGACAGCTCCTTAGTTAAACTGGAAGTAATCTGTGCTTTATGGAAGTTCTAACGCACAAGGAAGGCTGCACACCATGCACAGAAACTAACAGGACTTTTCTTGCAGGAGTCCTCAGCATCGACGTTGCTGTCGTAACACAGTAGTAATATCCAACCGCTTTCTGGGTTAGTTCAAACATAAACCAGTTATTTTTAAAAATAGGATTCCAGCCCCTTCAATTACTCTTCTTGAATAGATGCAGAGTCCTATCACATTCAAATTTTGGTTGCCAATTCATCGATAAGTCCCTTGGTAGTACCTGAATATATTTCATAAAAAATGGGTTGCAACTCTTTCAACAGATTGCAATTCTTCTGCCCCGTTAATTTTTAATTTTTTTTAATTTAAACAGAAACCATAAAATATAAGACAAAATCAGTGTACCAGGATAGAAGGACCTTGCATATTTGTATAGAGTTCTTTTCTGGGTGTATCACTACAGTGAGAACTGTAACAAAAATATCACCATAAACCCTAAAAAAAGTATATGCCTGCAGCACGTTAGCACCCAGCTCTCTCAAGGCAGTTGCATTTTGCAGAATCAGAAAAAGATCATGAAAATCTCTCCATCCTGAATATACAGCTGCTCTGAAGCCACACCAGACATTGAGGCTTCTATTACTGACACAGCTATCCAGCCCCTACTCGGAGAGTTTACAACCAGCATACCTTAGTAGTAGTAAATGGCAGGAAAGATGGCAAAGGGATTTAGCTAAGCACATTTGAAATCCTGCTGTGAATCTCACCCCACCAGGAAGTGCAGTAGTAAAACAGCATGTGCCTAGGAGTACTGCAGAAGTTTCTCTCTGCTGGAGGATGTCAAACTCGTGTATAGGCATTTATGTAGCCCTTTGAATACCTGCAACACATCTACATAGAGCTGTAACTTTATTGCATACTAAGAGTCATTTGAGTGTATGACATTGCTTAGGTGGTCTCGTACAGGTGCACATAGTCTTAGAAAGAAAATGGTTTCTGCACACAGGTCAGAGCTTCACGAATAGCAAAGGAATTTAGCTTGTAGGAGTGACTAATGTGATAGTATCATGGTGCTGTTCATCTAGTATCACCTCTATCAATTACAATGCACACATTTCCAATGCACAGATATTGCATTATTATGTTTAACCAGCTTCTTTAAGAATATTTTTCTTCTGGTTATAAAGAAAAGTAGGAGGAGAATGGGTACTTCAGAGGAAGAGAAATACAGATTTTCTGGAAATGCTTATGAAAGATTTTATGTCTCAAGATGTTCTCTGTAAAATGAAGAGGAAGAGAGGATGCACTTCACATACTTCCTGACTGAAAAAGGAGTTGTTTATCTTTAAAAAAGTCTCTCTCAAAAAAAAAAAACAAACGGATTTCATTCTTTTCAATTGTAACAACATTAGCTTTTAGGAACTTGCTATTTTCCTCAATTATTATTGGATTGGACAAAAGGAAACCAAGTAGATGTGTCACGTAGTACAGCAAGAACAAAATATCGCTCTAGAGGCCTCAATTCAAGACGCCTGGCTTTGTTTTTGGACTTCCGAAGAAGGAAGCAAGACGTGCTCGTGCAGAAGCGCACTGCTGCAGACACCCTCTCCATCAGCCTGATGTCAGCGCGTTCCCTCTGAGAGAAGGGGGCATTAAAGACCAGTCTATCTTACAAAAAGATTTCTGTGGAGAGCAATTGAACATCTGTTTCAGTTGCACAGGGTACTAGACAGAAGTTGAAGCTCTTCCAATTGCTTTTGCTTTTTAGGCTGGAGGGCCAAGCCTGAACATTTCTGGCAAATAAAGAGAAACAGAAACACTGTATGTTTAAATGGCCCTGCAAACGAGCTGTGGATCACTCATCACTGCTTCAGTTTAATACAGCATATAGGACTACCAAAGCCATACATGTATTAATTTTGCTTGTAACTGGCTTAACAAGAAAAATAAAGTGGAGATACAGAACAATGAGGACCGGTGAGCCTGTATGTACCAGCTGAAGCAAAATTAGTGAAGAATTAGACTAGTTGTGTAAACCTAAAAAAACTCCTTAAAAAAAAGAAACCCCAATCCCTCTTAATCCCCCATCTCTCTAGATAGAGGAGACAGTTGTTAGTATTGACAACTGTTGGGCTGATTATATTGCTTATTACCAGTAGATAGCACATCTTAGCACACTCATCTCTTCTCCTTCCCTTACACAGACGTCCCTCCCTGTGCTAAAGCCCGGTGAAAGACAATGTTGTCTCTCGACGTCAACAGCAAAACAGCCATTATCTTCATCGAGGTCAAGATTTCACCAGCTCTTGACTTTAACTAGTCAAGACAAAGTCAACTCTCAACTTCAGCTAGCCATTGGACAAACAAATTAATGTATGGCATTTTGTATAAAGTAAGAGTTACAAAAAATTAATGCGTGAGAGAAGGGGGAACAGAAATCCAACCCAGACAGGCATCCTGCACAGAAGACTCTCTGATCTTCTCTGCACTGGTGGTTAACACAAAGACTGAAGCCGTGTTGAACCTTAGCTCCAAAACTCAGCTTGAGGACTCACAGTCCTAGTGCTAATCCCAGCAAACTCCCAGACGGCTTCCAATTAGGAAAAACAATTTTAGTGTGAGAACACAGGATCTAGAAGGCTCAAATATGAGAAGAGGCAATAAATATTGCCTCTCTTTAATTGATTAAAAGCAAGGTCTTTCCAGCTGAACAAAGTCTGATTCTGTACGTACTGAGCCACCCAGGAAAAAACTGAAGCTACAAAAAAAGCTTTGTAGAGTTCCACATTAAAATGTTCTAATTCATCTCCACATTTCAGGCTTTTTTTCATATTGAGAACACACGGTTATCTATTTCAATTTTTAAATAATTTGAAATAAATTTGAATAAGTACTTAAAAAGAGTTTAAAAAAATACATTAAATGGTACATAATTTAATAAGTACACCCAGTAACACAACAGGGTGCTTGCACTACCTGTTAACCAGAAGAGAAACTGAAGGACATTCAGTAGTCTGACACAGTACCATAATTATATATACACTATATTTGTATTGCACCAATAAAGGAAGTTAAACTAGGCAAAATCAGAGTTCAATATGACAAAAAAAAATGTTGCCCTCTTCCCTAAAAGTGAGAAAGGTAATATGCATTGTGTAATTACGATTAGTGTAAATGAGCCAACTTCAAAACATTACTGAAAAAACTAACTTGATCATCATTTTTTTTCCTGTGAATTTCTTAAAACCAGTTCTTTCGGCTTGGGCTCCTCACACCCTCTAAACTGGGTACCAGAACTCGACTGTGGCCACTTCTGAAAGTTTTTGGTCACAAAAAAGAAAAATCAAAAAGAAGGCTGTTGCATTAGGCAACACAGAGCCTGTTGTTTGAAATCAGCAATGTGCACTCCACCAGATCACAACTGTAGCCGGTAACAGACAGAACACCTGTGTCTCTCTCTGTACAGACTTATTTTATGGCTTTCAGGTCCTCTTGCCTTTGTCACAGAGCAGCTGTCCAGGGTCTTCCTGGACCACAGACAGCTGTTATTTAATAGGGACTCTAAGCTGGTCAAAGGATGAAGACAAGTGCTAAGAGTTGCAAGCTGGAATCTACAATTCCCTGAAAGGAGGTTGTAGTAAGGTGGGGTTTGGTCTCTTCTGCCAGGAAACAAGCAGTAGGACAAGAAAGGGCCTCCAGTTGCACCAGGGAATGTTTAGATTGAATATTGTAAAAAACTGAAGCAGTAGACAAACAGTGGGCTGCCCAGAGAAGTAGCAGATTCACCATTCCTGGGGTTGTTCAAATGGTGTGAGGATGTGGACATGGTTTAGTGGCGGAGTTGGCTGAGTTAAGGACTGGACTAGGGGATCTTAGACGTCTTTTCCAACCTTAATGGGTTTATGATTTTAAGTTTTCCAGGAAAAAAAATTTCCTAGTAAGCAAAGAGCCTGGTAGCAATCAGATTCTTTGTACGACTTCATTACATTGCCTTGGAATGAACGGCTTTGGAGCTGCTTGTACAGGCCAGGAGGCAGTTTGACAGGAGGGGAGGTGCTGCTGCACTGCCGTGCATCACAGTGGCAGCAATGCATCATTGGAGTGATCAGCCCTGGTTTCAGTGCAGCAATGTCATATATTAAGCCTGTGGCAAACAATCCCCTCATAGAGGCAAACATGGGAAACACACTTGTGTGCCAGGTAACTGTAGGCAGAAGGAGGAAGGAGGTTGTTGCAGTTTCTAATTTAAAAGACATCTGAGAGAAAAAAAAACCAAAAACCTGGCTGATGGGGATATGTTTGTTCTACCCTTAAACTGGAAATGTTCCTATTAGCCTCACTCCAGAAAACTGGCTGTTTCTTGTTTCATTAGAGTGATTGAGAAGGAGCCCAGAACTCTAAAAGTGTATTGATTCCCCGCCTCTTAATTTCCTTCAGATTGCATATTTCCAGTGTGCATATTAAATATAATGTGGTTTTAGATGCTGATGTAAAAGTTATTTTGTGGCTGGGTGTTCTGAGAAGTTAATTAGCTGTATACTGTATCTGGACTCAGACCAGCAAATCTTGCTCACCCTTTTCAAGTAAGACCCTCCAAATAACTTGTGAAAAGTTATTAAATGGGCCTGATTTTAGTTCTGTCTAATATATCAAGCAGTGTATGGAAAATTAAAGGTTTTTACTACCAAACCTTTTCTGTCTTCTCAACTGTGTTGCACTTGTGACACTAATTATTTAGTTGAAATTGAAATTTTGAAATATAATTGAGAATTTTATTGTTGGTTCATAAAGTCTATTCTCTTTTCAGGTCTGACTCATTCTTCCCATTTAGCAATAATCTTGAAAGAATGACTTGAGTTGCAACTGAAATACAATTTAATTTACATGTAACTTATATTAAGTATAATTATGTTTTATAATTACCACTTGCAACTGAAAATGCCTCTTTCAGAAACTCAATAGTAATAATTTGTCAGCAATATTTTCTTTGTAATTAAGAGCAACTCGGTTAGAAAAAAATCATCCTGCTAGCTAGACGTGCCTTGCAGACAGTACTTGTGTATGAAATTATATCATCTGCTGCACAGTAATTTAACTCACAGCATTTTACACTGAGCTTTCTGCTTTTGAGGTTTCTCACCAGTTAATTTGCCTAATTTCTGAGATGGCTGTGTACAAAAGCAGACTATGGGCAGTGTGTCCTGGGCTTTGGTGGTGGTATTTTTAAACCTCAGTGTCAGTACACTCAGACATTCCAGCCCTAACCCAACAGAACTACTTGGAAATGATCACTTGTTCTGTAGCTGGGATGATTAGAATGAAGGGGGGGGGAAACAAACAACAAAAAAACCCAAAGTAGCAAGCATTTTCTGCTAATGATTCCTTTCTTCTGTTACCACTTCAAGCCACAGCTAGCAATAAACTCTAGAGCTGGCAGGTGCTGGAGAATATTTCCTTCATCTTTCAGATGTTCACAGGCCTTCCTAAAGGACACATTAGTGCCAGATCAAGAGGGAAGCAGGAATCACTTTGAGCACTGAAATCCCTGCTGGGAAGAGGCTGAAAATATTTTCACATTTCTGCATAAACAGGTGTAAGTGACAAAAAATGTTAGATATATTTTGTCTCCTTCCCTTTTAACCTCAAAGCTTATTTGCTGCAGTTTAACTTTAACAACAGTCATAAAGCAACGATTTAACCATTAAATAACTTGAGACCTATAGGGAGAGGAGACAAAAATATAATTGTGAAAGCAAACTATCAAATGCTAACATTGCAGTGTCATTCAATACCAGAATGTGTTTTTATGGGAAGCTGACATGGCAGACAAGGTGGGACTGTGACTCCCTAAGGTGCCTTTTGTTTTTATCTCCAGAGTGGAGCCAAAAGGATACGAAGCATCTTTGACCTCTTTTCCCAAGATGCAGCCCCCACATTTTGAGCGATTGCCTCAGGTCATGCAAGGTTTGGAGTGTCTCCCATATTTTCCATTTGTCTCTGAACACTTTCAGTCCTTTGCTTCGTAAGGGAGAAAAGTTTTTCCTAGTAATCCAAGTAAATAAATACTCAGACTGTAAGTTATTGCCTCAGAAATATCGTTCATTTGGAGAGAAGAACCTTCTTCCAGAAGCAGTTCAGCTTTTTAGAAAGAGAAAAATGGTGCAGTCATGCATCAGGAAAGCTCTGACGTGTTTAAAGAAGCCAGGCATATACACATGGGTAGACATTTTATATTTAGCAAGTAATAACTGTTTTCCTGTTTGTCAGATACGGCTGACACAATAAGATGCAGCTTATAAGGAAGTCTGTTGTGGGTTATACATTGAGAGCAGTGGACAACACTGTTTTTGCACAGATCAAAGGTAAAGAGATGGTATAGCCTTACCCCACACCTGAGCAAATAGTACGGCTTAGCTAGCAAATGAAAGAAGTAGAGGCCTTTTGACCTATCTGAATAGATTAATCCCATCAGAGGATTGCTGAAGTTTTAATCCTTCAACTATACTTTTGATTTTAAGCACCCATCTTAAAGCTATTTATGAGCTGGATATGTAGCCGATGAAAAAACAAAGCCTGCTCCACAGGACAATCTGTCACATCCGAAAGGAGGCAGGCTCCGTGCATGGGAGAGCTCACGAATTGAAAGAACTTTCCTCTCTGCATCAGCTACATATGCCCAGGCCAACTCGCCTAGACTTGTTTCAGAGAACAAGGTTCAGGCAGAATAAATCCTATTTCACCATATGTAGTGCTTCTTATAAAGGAGCAGGCAAATTTAACCTCACTGAAAGTCTTGCTCAAGAGGCTGAAAATGCCACGCAGTTTCTCACTGGTCTATCAACAGCTGCAAGCCATTAAGGCGTGCAACACAAAATTAAACAACCTCATTGAAAAATAAAATGTTACTTGCAACAGCATTTATGCTGGTATTAAAATTAGAACACAGAAGAAATGTTATGATTCTACCACTATTGAAAGAGATAACAAAGTCCTTGTAAATTAACATCTGATCAAGGAAAAGAAAATATGACAATGATTGCAAAGTTTTCTATGAATGTCTACACACTGTATTATATAATAGAGTGTATGCACATGGAAGTGCTGGTCATATTGTGTCAAGACGTATTTACAGGGAACAATCATATTCCTTCTTCTCGGATGACAGCAGTAGCTGGAGGGACTCAGGCATATTTGCTTTGGTTTGGCACTGCTCTCAGAGGGGTGCCCGCAGCGGGTGTCCTCTGCATGACACCCTGCCTACTATTCTGGTCACGGCGCAGCACGGCATTAAAAGCTGGATCAAACACTAAAACAGAACTTTTAACATTGAGTGTAAGAGACGAGATTGCTAGATAAAATTGAGCTAAAATGCCTCAACCTTATCACAACCAAATTTTCTTTTGACCTTCCTCAGATTAAGCCTTTCAACTGAATCTGAATTAAAAAAAAAAAAAAAAAAGTTGGTTTTGGCAAGTGAACCTTTTTGGATTTTTTTTTTGTGATGCATTCTGACCACTTTTAGAGCACAGACAGGGCTCAAAGCTCACTGCAGTGGGCCAGTAGGATCAAAGCATTAGATGTAAAACCTGTCATCGCTAGGAAGGTAGCAGCATGCCTTCCTTTACCCATCTCATTACTAGGCATTTTTCTCATCTTTCCCAGGAAGAAAGGATAAATGCACAGTGCACAAGGATGTGCCCACAAGTCAATTGGACTCACAGATTTAGGAAAGCAGACATACAATGAGAGGGTTTTAATTGCTTTTATTAATAACATTTAAAACTAATATGCAACTCTGCTAGTGTTTTAATCAGCCTTAAAAATGTAATCGCACAGAACCCTTATGGTTCAAATGATGTCAGTATTTCAGGATGCCCACATGCAGAGAGAGCTGCTACCAGCAGATAATATTGCTTGTGTTTCTTAGTAACTGATAAAAATTGTTAATTTATAAGGAGGAAGCCTCTCTGAGTCACCTCATCTTTATGTTAAGATCCCTGTAAGGACACGCTCCAAGACATGCCATACACAACCAAAGGAAGCAGAGTGCAGGTTAGACCTCTACTCTTCCTAATTGCCTGTTTTAGAATGACAAAATCAAGTAATTTCAAAGCAAATCATGCAGTTAGGGATCAAAATAATTTCTCGTGCATTTTAAAATTTGCACACTTATGTTTTTCTTTCTACTGAAGGCCTGCTTGGTGCTTAGCAACTATGAGCTATCTGAACTGTTCATTACAGTCACTGCAACCCAATGAAAGAGATCTACAGAAAAAAATTTAAAAGGTTATGGAACAAGCACATTGGGAGGTCTATTATATGAAGACACAAAAATGATCCAGAATTAGCCAGTTCATCCCATGTGCTGCTATGGATTCAGAACACAACACAAATTCCCTTTCATTCTCGTGCATGTATATTTCATATATACATAAAATATATGTGTATACATATCCGGGTATGTATATATATGGGGTTTTTTTTGTTTTTCTTTGGCTTTTTTACAATGTTCAATGAGCACATGGAGAATCGAAGTGGGTGCATACCTATAGCTGATACCCAGAATAAGCTTCCAGGTAAATAAACAAGGAATCCCTGACCCAATCACTCAAGAGTTGAAAAAATGAAAAAACTCTTCTTCCTCATAACAGAAAAATTACTCGCAGAAAGCCAGTACTCTTTTTTAAATTAAAGAAAAACTTGTTAAAGACAAGAATCACATCCACACACTCAAAGCTGTGTAAAGCCACAATACTGAAAGCATGGGAGCAACAAATGCCTTCTACTGAGAGATCCTTGAGAAAGGAGAAAGGGAGCAAAACGAGTTCAGTATTGCTACCTGATACTTTAACAGACGCAACCCTTAGAAATTGGAAGATGTGTGTCCAAATGAACAGAATAAAAAAGATCATGAACTCCTACAGAGTAAAACCTAAACACACAGTGAGGCAGACATAAATACTTCAAAGCAAAACTGATAAAAGTAACACATGCACAGAGATGTGGATTGATTGCAAATTCAAATGTTAATAATGTAAGAGCAGAAATGTGTGAAGAGAAGACAAGTCATTTCTTGCACAGCTTTTCACTCTGGGAGAAGTTGGGAAGATTCCCATGTCAGAACAAAAAAAAAAATGGTAGGGGTCTTTTGAGGGAGTTTGTGTTTTTTTTTTAAATGAGTGACTCAGAGGAGCTGTCTGAAATTGAAGTAACTGTAGAATAAGTTATGAAACAAATTCACAAAATGAACTTAACAAATTGCCAAGTCCAGATGGTATTCACCCAGGAGCTTTAAAGGAACTCAAGGATGAAATAACCAAATTACCAAGGATAGTGTGCAGCCTCTCATTGCATCAGTATCAGAGGACCATGAAAAACGTGATGTCAATTTTCAGTGAACAGTTTCAAGGGAACTTCAGGCCTCTTGACCTGTAGTGGGCAAGTAAATGGCAACTTCAAATAAAAAAACCCACAGAAATAATAGGCATCTGAATGATCAAGTTCAGGAGTCAATAGGCCTTTGAAGAAAAATTATGCCTTGCAAAACTATATTTTGAAGGAGGCAAGAAACTCTGTAGGTAAGTCTGATAAAGCTGAAAATATCTACTTCGATTTCCAAAAGGAAAGCTTATTGGAGTGGTAAAACCAAGCAAGTACAGCATAAAGGAGGAATGTGCTAGCATGGACAGATAATCAGTTGAAAGGAGTAGAAACAGAAGTTGGAAGTAAATGGTCATTTCTTGCTGACTAATTGTTCTACCTGAATTTATGCTAATTCCCATCCTGGTGAAGTACCTGAGAGAGGGTGAGAAATGCAGTGAGAAAGTTTTCTTATTTTGTTAAGTTATTAAGGATGAGGGCAAACAGAAAAACAGCAGGGCCAAAGAGCTGAGTGGACAATAAAGGAGAAGGAGAAATTCAGTATAGATGATAATAAAGGTTGCACAGAAGACAAAGCACAATTCCAGCTTCACATATAAACAATGGTCCTTACCGTTTTGCTGACCATTACCACTCAGAAGTGGTATCTTGAGACTATGACAGAAATAGGAACATAGGATATAGCTATATAAATGTAACACAGCAGCTCAATTCTTTGCAGTGCTTAAAAACTTTAATTTAGGCACCATTGGGTGATAAACAGAGAAAAAAATAAGACCTACATGATGCCACGGTTCATTTGGTTCATGAGTATTACGAGACAAAGACTGCAGTCTGCATCTCTTGTGGGAGTCTGGAACAGATTCACAGGTGGAAAGCAACAAAGAGTAAGGATACAGGATTGGACAGCTCAGGTACAAAAAGCAATGACAAAAGGGAGTTAAGGTAGAGGTGTACAAAATCATGATGTTCATGAATGGGTTAAAAAGGCATCACTAGTTTGCCCTCTTTGCCAATCAAATAAATGAGGCATTAAAGAAAGCAATTTGGAGCCAAGTTCCAAGCAAACAAAAGGATAAAGGCTCTTTTTACAACATTCCTTAAGATAATAATAGCTGTAGCTGGGAGAATATTCAGGGTTACCCGCGTTTCTACTCTTTTCCACGTGCCTCCATTTGTGGCCACTACAGTAGCTAGGATATAAGCCAATCCCTTAGTCTGACCTGTAGTCTTTTTTCTATTGTCATATTAAGATGCATGGCACCTCACTTCCAGATTAATTCAGATACATCTGAACTACAGCTTCAGAACAGCAGCTTATCTGGATTTCAGAATAAATACTGTTTACCACAACCAACAGCTTTTCAAGAAGATATCATGAATTTGAATACCATCTCTACAAAAACAGGCATGTAACAGATGAAGAGATTTTAAAAGAAGAGGGGTCTGTTGTAATTCTTTCACTGCAGTTTCCTCTTGGCGATTGACAACCGCATTTTTGGTTGCTAAATATCAGTAGAGCTTCTGCCATTTCACTGCAGCTCCCCAGGAACACCCAGCAAGGAATCTTAGAAAGTAAATACCAGTGCTCTCTGTCCTCATCAATTAGATAAAGCTTGAGACTGTTCCTGGGAATAGGGATGTGATGGTCTATACTGCTGTTATCATGGTCCTATCAAATAGCACCATACCAAACCCCATAGAGCACAATCCTAAACTGAAGATGTTCCAGGGACCCTTGCCAGACCAGTTTGCACATGGACATGCTAGTTTGAGATCAAGGGAGAAGACAGGACTTTTCCATCAAACAAAAGAGTGAGGGAAGGGAGGAAGAGGGAAATGGATGTGGGAAGGAGATGGTTAATATTCTTTCATTGCCAAAAATCTGTACTCAAACTTCATTATACTGTTGCAATTTCCATCCCACAGATTTTTCTCTCAGCTTCCTGCCTTAGTATCCTGGCAAGCCCTGTTGTTTAAACACTTTGGTCTTTCTCTTCAACTAGTTTAAGGGCAGAACCCCCTCCCACATTTAATGCTCTTCTTGAAATCCCCAAAATCCTTCTCTTTTCCACATTACTTCATCACCTGCAGCCTCCCCAGTGGAGAAGAAGCTATGGGTATATGAAACAAGACCAATTTTTTCATCGGTGTTACCTGTGCAAATGCTAGAAAAGCTGGCAAGTTTCAGGAATATTCCAGTCTTTATAGACATGAAGTACTAGGAAGCCATGTTTCTAGGATAAATATCCATTCAATTAACTAAGTTTTCAATGCCCTACTGTCCCTTGCATTTGAGGTAGCATGTATTGAACTCTACAGTAACCTATATAGGTGTAAGCAGCCTACTCCCCTCTCCAAATGAGTGTATTTCTGTCTTGCCCTTTTCTGTAACTTACAAAGTGGAAAAAGTTTTAACTGAGACTATGTGCTGCACATGTGCTGTGTGTCCAAAGCTTGTGTGTGCAGGGAAGGGCTGGATGTACAGCACCCACCCCCTTCAGGAGGCAGCTGTGAACAGTAAGTCACTGCTTTGTAGCAAAAAGGCAAGACATTACCAGTCTCAGCACTCTGAAATGCATTTCCTCTCGTTAGAGGTGAGCATTAAGGGATCTAATGATTCAAAGGAGCTGTCTAGGACCCCTGCCACTCTCCTCAATCCTCTAGAAATCCCATTCATGGAATGTGTGACTCCCTCAAGGCCAGTGAGAAGCTGGGGGTGAGTGAAGGTGTGTTCCTCCGATTTACATTCTCCAGTGGTTTTGGTGACAGATTTGAGCCAACTGAAGTCCTGACTGTGATAGAGACAGAAGTGTTTATGCTATTAATATTTCTGTTGGCTACTTTGCAGCAAAACAGTAACACAGGTACTTCCATAAATAGAAGACAGGACAGCAAGATGGGTTCAGTCCAAGCTAATCAAGTAACTTCAGGAATAACACCACATGCCACCAACTCCACACTAAACAGCTGAAGTAAAGAAGTACACATGGTCTCCAAATAAAAAATGAGACAAAAATCATCCCAATAAAACTTTACTTCTCCTTAAAAAAAACCCACTTTAGATTCTGTGTGAAGATGCTACAATTTTTTCTTATCTCATTAGAGGAAATGCTAGAAATCTTTCCCTTATTTCCGACACAGTTATCTCAGTGTCCATTCAAGCCACTTGGACATTGACTCAATACTAGCCCAGCTGAGATTCTTTCCAGCTCTCCTGTTCTCTTCTCTTAGGAAACTCCATCCAATTAACACAACTCAGTTTATGAGCATATGAGGCCATTATGAGCGTTGAACTTTCTGTAATTCTTACATGATGTAGTCTGGCATTTACTTGTTCATGATGAAAGTCCCTTTTACACTCGAATACAAATATTCCAGCTAAGTCATGCAGAAAATCCACACGTTTTGAGGTAGCTCAGAAACAGCATGAATTACGGGCTTGCTCCCCAAAGATAGCACTATAGGCACCTGTACAAGTGACACTAGCCAGAATAGAAGTTGTTTATCCTCTTCCAAGATACATCAATATATACCAATAATATAATCCCACCTGTAGGCAAGACCTCTCTCCAGTTGTTTATTCCAGTGCCATGAGTAACCTGCTCTGAGCAAATCCATTCCCTCCCTACTCCCTGCAGCAAGAAGAGCAGCGAGACCTGTCAAAGGCTGGGGGTCCGTATCTAAAACAGAGTCCAGGGACTCATGTCAAGACAGCAGGATAGCCCCACAAAGCCTCTTCCTAACCTTGTGTGCAGGGAATACAAGGGAATTCTTTTTCTGCCAGGGGTACTGCTTTGCACATATACAAGTATACACCTTGGATTGTGTTGTTTGTTTCCTCTCCCCTGCTTCGGAGCTGAAGAATACACTTCAGTCAATACCTTCCCAACCCAGAGGCAGCCTGGCCCAGGGCAGTCTTTACACTCTATTCTGCATCTTCTGTTCTCAAATGGGCAGGAGAGCTCTTTGTAGATGCAGTTTTTCAGTGGGAAAAATAGAAAGAAAAAAGATTATATCTACCATCTCAAGACTCAAATAAATAATTTTTTTGTCAGTTTGGTTATATTAAGTAGAAATGCTGAAATGGAACAGATTCAAATAGAATTGACCACATTACGTCAGATTTCAAAATCTGTTAGCTCTGCTGTAAGCACATGAACCTTTATATTTACCTTTGGAGGTTTTACTTCTTTTGCAAATTAAACAACAGTTGGGAAGTATAATTTCAAAGGAAGTGATATTTGTTGTTAAGGGGGATTTTTACGTGCATTCCTGCAACAAACGGAAATTTAAAGTCAACATTTTCTTCCTGGCAAAACAGC
Organism: Mohoua ochrocephala; assembly: GCA_013398855.1. Taxonomy (NCBI): domain Eukaryota; kingdom Metazoa; phylum Chordata; class Aves; order Passeriformes; family Acanthizidae; genus Mohoua; species Mohoua ochrocephala. The sequence continues at coordinate 58,181 of VZTA01008820.1, read as the reverse complement.
CCTGGATAAAGATGAATAAAACCTGAGATAAAAATAAAATTGAGATATAAATGGAAAAAAATAATAACATTTCCTCTCAGAGAGTCTAAAGATTCCCAAATCAGAAGTAGTCAGTATGTAAATAGAGAAGAGGGCCAAATACCTGCTCTGGGAAAGAACTGTAAATCTCTCTTAGCCAAAGACTTGATGCCAGGAAAAAACACTGTCAGTGGTGAAACTGAGGACTGAGAAAGGATATAAAAAATTGCTTTAAGTGGGGACTGGGTCTTTTCAAAAAATACTCCTAAAGCAAAACAACTCACCTTCATGTCAGTTGGATGAGTCTTGAAATGATTGAACATCTCCCTTCTTTTGAGAGCAACATGGTTTGTTTTGTGGTTTTAAATATTTTTTAAAATAAAAAAAAATGTTGAGAGATTCTGGCACAATGTCATTCTATCATATTAACTTTACTGTAAAGTTAATGTGAAGAGACTATAAAACCACAGAACTATGTTGAACATTAAGACAGGTCAGGGAAACCAAAATTTTGGAAAAAGCAATCCCTTCAGTAAACAAAACAATTTAAATATAAACAGGAAAAAAAAAAAAACAAAACCAACCACCACTGATTTGGATTCCTCTGTGATAAATGACATTCAGTAGATCCAAACCCTTTTTTTCCCACCTGTGCAGGAAGTGTCTTAGGGTAGCATGACTGAGACCTCTGAACAATATTATAAATATGAAGAGCTTCCTCATTGCACCACAATTTTTGCAGCAGTGCACCACTTTGCTTCTTGTACGTGTCAAGATTTTTGTCCTTCTTACCTCTTCCCAGCACCTCCCAAGTATTTAAGAACCAGAAACCTGCTGGCAGCTGGTCCACCCCCCACAGCCTGCAGCACCAGTGGGGCAATTACTGACTACCCACCTGAATCACAAGGGTTTTCACAAGGCAGTCTGAGGGCTTGCAGATGATAATTATGGGCACAGAGAAAAGCTTGAGAAACATTTGGGAGGAAGTTTAAGAATTAACCCCATTGCAGTGCCTTCTTAGCAAGGTGATAAAATCGGGAGTAATATTCACCATTACAAACAAAACAACTCCAACCCTCAGTCCCATATCTGCAATCATATCCAAGTTGCTTATCTGTATCAGAGAGCCTGGGCTTTATCTTCCAAAAAGCTTTCTGGGCACAGCAGTAGACATTTAGGTGCCTTTTCATTAAAGCAGCAAAGGTCTATTAGCATATCTGTACTACCGAGATTTTTTTTTGCCAGAGAACAATTACATCCCATATCTCTGAGCTGTCATCCAGCCTTACAAAAACAGCCTCCCGCATGTGTCCCACAGAGTTTTCTAAGGGAAAAACTCAGAGTAGGGAGGTCAAGCCATCACTTCAGTAGACGATCAATTCAGTAGCATAATTATTTCCAGACAAAGCATACAGTTCATATTCGTGTCAGACAAAATCATTGTCAGTATTACAAAGCTCCTCCTAAGATTTGCAGTCCCACTGTATGGGATGAGGTACAGAACGAGCAACCCAGGAAGAATACAGCAGAAATGGGGTACCTGTAAGGTGCAAGAAGCAGGGAACAGAAAATAAAGAAGACGTTTTTATTTCTGCCATCTAGGAACTAACTCTGAGTTGCATCTATTAATGAAGCATGTGATTTCGAAATGTCATATTATTGGGGCTATACTCACTAAAACAGAAAGCAAGAAGATACTAATGAGAGAGGTCACCTGCCTACACAAACAGGAATTCTGCCTGGTTTGGCCCAGTGTTATTAATGAAATCAAGACAGGAAAGACTGGAATGGCATATGGCTGACAGATGCAAGCATGTAATTCAATGGTGCAGTGGAAAGAATGACTCAGTACATCATTATCAATTTAGCGTTTTTCAATTTCTTGGGAGAAAAAGACCTCGCTTCTGGTTCAGCCACTTAGAAGTTAACCTTTCCACGAAGGCAACACGTGTGGGGTAGTTTTCAAATGCAAGCTTTATCATAAGTTGTAGCACAATGCCAGGGATGAAAGGTTAGAAAGGACGAAAGGTTAGAAAGGACTTTATGAAGTGGCATAGCATGTGCCCAGCTTCAGTCTTGTCATTTCTGATTAATGTTTGTCCAATCTGTTCTTAACAACCTTCTCAGCTTCTGAAGTGTAAGAATGTATCACATTACCCTTACTTTCAGATTGTTGCTTTGTTTGAGTTAGGGTTATTTTCCTAGCACCTGATCTCTACCTCTGCTGCTGCACTTAAAGCTCACTGAGCAAAATGCTCCATGAACTCAGAGGTTTTTGCTCTATTTTTGAAGTGTTGCAATCACATTATTCCTTCATGCTATGTAAAAAACAAACCAAACCAACAAAACAAAAAAACACCCTTTCGTACAAAGAATCCAATTTGATATCTCCTTCAATTTTGGAGCTGTAACTTTGATAACCACATCCAGAGAGCAGCTTATCTGGAGATAATAAATTTTTCATCAACCCGGTTTCTTAAAGACCACATTTCCCTAGTTGATTCACAAAAACTTCATGTGAAGTAATGTCAAAAGAACTATTTCCTTTTAGGGCATCATCATGCTGTCCAGGCAGAACTCTTAAGTTCACAGATAAATACTTAATGCTCTATCCAAGTTAACTGCAGGCCATGGAAGATGGATAGTAGATCATTCAAACTATTTTTCATTATTAAAAATTGTAGGCAGTGACCCTGCATGACTTTTTTCTTGCTCCATCTTTGTTTTACAGCATGCATCTCTTGGAGGAAAGCCCAGAAAGATTATGGGATGGTGGTGTACAACTAAACAAGTCCACCTCCGTTTTTTGCCAACATAGTTCAGTCCAGCCCAGTCCAGTCTCCTCTTTCACATCAGTGAGGCTGGTGCTTGACTTTCACTTGGCATTGCAAAATGAGCAGCAGCTTGAATTCTGAGTCATCTGGCAGGAATACTCTCTCCAAAACAGTAACCTCAAAGTTTTATCCTCTCTGCTTTTCCTGTGTATTTTCCCATCCTTTTAAACACGAATGGTTACGGAAGAGCGAAAAAAAGTATTCTTCTGTTCCGAAGTGAATACGCTGCATACATTTTGTTTTCAGAAAAGTGTGAACTGTACCCTACAGTAGCAGTTTAGATATCAATAAAAGGTATAGGTGTTCTTGCCTGGTAAATCACATACACCCTGGAGGATTAAATTACAACCTAAAAGCATAGGGAAATGAGATTTGATACCTGGAGCCAAGGTCCAGTATTAGTTTGCTTAAATTTAAATTACCTTAATCGATTGTTTTCCAAAGACAGATTTATCACAATTAGCTGCAAGTACTTGCTTTACTGGTAGCTAATATACACGCCTAGCAATTAGAAGAAGAGCACTCTACTAGATGTTAATTACTTGGGAGTTTTTTTTCCTCTTCTCCAAAATGTAGTTTTTAATCAGATACTTAGCCGTGTTTACACCAAGCATTTGATGCATCCATCCAGAAGCTCACCTGTAGGAAGCCAAGAGGTGATTCTGCAAGATCTCTCTGTAATTAGAAATATCTAAAGGCAGAATTGTAAGCTCTGTACCCTTCACATCCCCGAGGGAAGCAGCTGAGTCCCTATGCATTGTTCTAGACTGCAGTGAAATTCAAACAAAGCCAAAGGGACACATCTCCTAAGGATTTTCTTTATTCTTAGCTGAACCTTTCCTCATGCAAGCAACCCACACACATGCACCAGCTCAGATATCCATACTTCTAAGGTAATTTACCAATCCCATGCTTTTACTGCACCCCACACCTGTTTCTAACATGATTTCAGAAACACAGCCTCTGCACCATTATCTCCTGTGCAACTACAGAATCCCATGTTGCCATGTGTTAACCCCAGTGATGAGAGACTGTTTCATCACCAAGCAAGCAGCCCTTTTCAGCCTGGGTATACAGCTGTGAGAGCTGTAATGAACTTCCCCTGCATGACTCACAGGCCTGACTTCCAGCCCCCCACGCCCTCCCCACTGCCACCCTCCCTCCCCTAGCCACCCTCACATTAGCAAGCTGCCCCAGAGGGAAAAAGGGTTGGGAGGAAGAAGTGGTGATATTTCTGCCTCACTGAATTCTGCACATGCCCCAACTCAAAAGCATTAATGGAGAAGGAGAGAGGTCTGGAAAACGCTCTGGCACTGTCCTTGTGCGCTGGTTCAGACTGCTGAGGGATGGGCCAGGCATTGCTCTTGTAAGCTGTTACACTCCCCTTGCTGAAGCACAATTATTTTCTGATCACCGCTCGCATTTTGGCAGCTCCAGAAAGAGGCTCTGACTGGAGTCTGAATCGGAGGAACAGCCTTGAAGGAATTTGCTTGTTTGCCTTCCATGCAGCAAATCAGATTAACTCTAGCTTAAGTCTGATGATTTACATTAACATGTCATTTGTCTACATACCATTAAAAAAATGTTCCTCAGGTTAGAAAAGGGCTATGTTTGGGGTCACTAGTTTCCAAGCCTGGAAATGAATCAGCAGTTCTGAAATTACACAGACAGACTAACCAAGCACTGCAGCAAAATATGGCCTGGGACAGCTCCTCTTGCCTCTCCTATAAAACACACCATAAGCTAAGGCTCTTGTTTAAAATAATCCTTGTGTATTTCAGTAGGAAAGAAGTCATTTAGGACCACCTGCCTTTAGGCTGAGGTTTGCAAAAATCTGATAATACAAGGCTGTGCCAAACAGAATGGCTGTGAACAAACCTCCCCTGGGAAGGGAAGGGGCTATATCACAAAACGACAGAAATGGGAGTGAAGCCCTGTGCCTTTATCCTAAATTTACAGAATACCTCTGCGAGAGATCTGCCTGATTCAGTCAGAAAGGCTGCTCCTCAGCCATCTCCTTGGATGAGCTAGCCCTCTACTTTGCTTGGTTCCAAATAATGACATCTTTGAAATCCCAATCAGAGGTGTTGACAAGAGACAAATCCCATGCCAGGCCTGTAAAAAGGGCTACCAGTACCTAAACAGATGTCTCTGTCAGCACATCTTTGATGAAAATAGTCTCTCTGGAGAACCATAAAGGGCTCGCTTTGCCCCGGCTTTTACAGATCCTAGACCTAGGCCTCCACACTTCGTATAGGGAGCTTCAGCCTCCATTTCTGTGGTGTTCCAGAGCCTTGCCAGAAACTACTCCCTGGCTAGAAGACAACAGTCATCCTGGCAATATGTGACACTTCTGCTCCTGCCAGCTGCAGTGTGCTATCCAGTGTGCTATCCAGGGACGTTCGTGGAGAATAGCAAAACCAAGTTCCAAATCATCAGCCCTGTTCAACCTCCTAACTGGGACTGCCCAGGCCAGCAGGTATTGCTCAGTGCAGAGGCAACCCTTGCAGCTGAAGGACTGGATTCGCATCTCTATCCCCTTGCATCACAAAGCTTGGTCTTGAGCTCCTAAATAATCATTTTTATACATATTATGTCTCTTCTCCCAACTAACAAGCAATAGGAGAAGAGGAATTGGCCTCGAGCTGCACCAGGGGGAGCCTAGATTAGGTATTATGAAAAATTTCTTCACCAAAAGAGTTGTCAAGCACTGGAACAGGCTGCCCAGGGTAGCGGTTGAGTCACCATCCCTGGAGGTGCTTAAAGGATGTGGTGCTTAGGTTTAGTGGTAGACATGGCAGTGATGAGTTAATGGTTGGACTTGATAGTCTTAGAGGCTTTTTCCAACCCAAACAATTCTATAATTCCCTCTTTAAATGTGGGGAGGGAGGAGAAGGCAAGATGGTTTAAGAACTCCCCTTTAAATTGCAAGCTGGCTTTGGCCATGAACAATTCTCATCAACCCAGAAATAACCTGATACACACCCAGACAAAGCCTTGCTGATAAATTGTCCCAACTCTTTATTGCCCAGCACATAACAATCCAGAAATGAGTACTTTTTCACTGAAGTAACGCAGCCATTCCTCTTGTCCTGCAAGCAGATATTCCCCGAGATACCGCTCCATAAACAGGCAGCTATAGCAAAAGGCCCAGTAACTAGTCGAGCTGGGTCCTATCAATGAAACCCTTATAAAGCCTAAACAATCAAGTCCAAAAACCAAAGATAACAAGAAAAGTGGTCTCTAAATTCATAATACTCCACACGATATGAAATGGCTGCTAGTTAATAAGGTGATGCCTTTTTTTTTAACTGTTTCCAAAATATAGACTGAAAGGTTTAAGCATTATTACCTTGCAATTTTCATCCAAATGATTACACAAGAATCATTATCTACAATAATACTTCAGTGTAAAAAAGTGTGCTTTCCCCCTACCCCTCCAGCCTCTTCGTTTATGCACCGGAGAACTGCATTTCTTTCAACTAAAATTATTGAACCTACCAAAATTCAGTAGGAATACAAACCCAGAACTGGACATTGACTGAATAGGATTTTAAAAGGTTTTCCTTTGTGGCCCTTCGTTCATTGAAATAGAAGACAGAGATGCTGAGAGTTTAAATACGTAATTGCCTAAAGGCCTATGAAGGAAGCCAAGCAAGTGACTTGTTTCCAAATGATTTTAGCAGGTCTTCAACCTTGCTGCTCTTACTGAACATATGCTCAGCATATTATACAGGAGTGTTCCTCACATAATTTAATAATCTGTAAATAGAGATCTCTCTAGAATCCAGTTCCCGCTCCTTCATCACCTGGATGGAGTTTTCACTCATTAATTCAGCCAGTAGTTAAAGGAAGCTACAGAGAAGCCAATGTAAGAAAATACGAGTTTGGGTGCAAAAACCCATGAATAGAAGTCTGTTACACACTGGTGTTTTTCTTTCCTTTTGTATATTGCAACTCAGTCCATGTTACCAGTTTTTCCCATTGTCCACCGCTGCCTTAATCAATGATGGAGCAAATAATGATTAGTGCAGGCAAACCTAGGAGAGATGACACAAGCAAGCAACAGATTTTTGCAAGCAGATTGAGAACATAGCCTCTGCTCCTCCTGCAGTTTTAAAAGTCATTTTTAGTGCCTTTGATTTAGTAAATTTTATAACTGACAAACAATTTGACTGCAGAATCTAAGAAAACCAAGAGCCTAAAGCATAACATTAATCCAGTCAACCATTACAGGAGTCCTTATTTACTCTTTTTTTTTAAATACAAAAAACCCCAGACAACACGTCTTGCAAGCCAGAGAAAACTATGACCACTACGGCAGCAACACAATAGTTTATAAACAGACTATAAATAGACTGCTATTTTTAGAACACTGTGTTTCTTAATTGCCTATAAACTTACCCAGTTGTGAGCACTTTGTGAAGACTGATGAAAGAATGCATTCTCCAAATGTCCACAGGGCATAGAGACTCTGTATTGTATCTTGTGGATGGGATGCTGACATTAACTGACAGAAGCAGGAACGCAGCAAGATGGATATTTTTAAATGAGAAAGGAGAGGAAGAGGGAGCCCTATTAACTCTCCTTGTGCCGCCACCTGGAGCTCCCTGCACCTGGCTCAGCTGTGGCTGAATTTCAAATGGTCGCTGGTGGGGCCTGGATCGCTATGGATTTACACGTAAAAAGAATTGAAGCCAGATGGGAACATCCTAGTGAGATTCCTATAATCCAGCTTTTGTCCTCACCAGGTACGGACCCTGCTGACGATTTATGCATCATGCAGTCTCAGTCAAATAGCAAAATCCTTTTTACCTTAGGAACAGGCATTCTGAGATGAGAAGTGTCTGTGTGTCTGTATCTGTGAGCCTGCTCATCATTAACAGACAGACTGAAGTGACTGATGTCATAATAACAGAAGCCAGAAACACCAGTGAAGTATTGACAAGTGGAATCTGTTCACAGAGGTTTTACAAGACTCATAGGAGAAAAAACAACCTTAATGAAGACAGATGCAGTTATTGAGAAAATTACTGGGTGTTATGCACCGTTTCTTTCCGTCCGTGGGATCAGTGTGGTAAATAGTTCAGACTGGACCAGCAATCTCCTGAGAGATGCTGAGTCTTCCCAGGGAATTAATAACCATCACTGAGGGCCCCGTGGCCTTGCCTTTGGGCACACTTCCAGTCTTGCTGCCCCTGCAATGCTCTCTATCTGTGTTTCTGGGTTTTCAAGTGCTTCCACAGTTTTCTTGCTGGTGAGTCTCCTCTTGTTTCCAAGGCCTTCTTGCTGTCCTTTAAAGTGCCTCAGCTCTACAACAGCTGCCCCCTTCACCCTCTCCGTTTGTGCTCAGAGCCTTCAAGAAGGACTCCATATGGCTCATGCACCAGCATCCTGGAAAGCATCAACTTCCCAGCAGACAAGCCCTGACAAGGATCCTATTCCCTTTACTTAATCCTTGTTTTTCAGCAGAGGTACTCAGAGAGCATGCAAACAATCTCCTTTCTTGGGAATCCGAACAGTTCTCTAAGGCCAGATCCGTCTAAAGCATTTTCTGTGGTTTGATGAGGTGAGGGGGGGAGCCAGTGTCTACTTTTCGGCCAAGGACATTTCGTTAGAAAATGAGCAGCAATGCAGAACTTACTCAAAAGCGTAGCAAGTTTTGCACAGCTGTAAAAAGAAGTTTTATCACTGTGAGTAACAGTGCCATCTGCTGACTCCCACTATAACCATATTGGGAGGATTCCATATTGGATAATTAAGCAATAAATTTTTCCAAAATCCAATATCTTTTCATAGAAAACAGCTGTTGTTAGGGGGTTTTTTAAGTCATCTTATAGGATTCTGGGGTAAAAATAATTTTCAGTATGACTTCTGAAGTCAGGGAATCTCAGCTGTTTTCCTATGGACCTGAGAGACAGCAGTGTTTTATTAAATATTGCTCTGACGTCAGTAGGATATTTGGATTACTTTACAATATTACACAAAGCATCAGAAAGCTCTGCATAGCTCTCCCTGATTTGCCCCCTCTCTAAGTTATTTTCTGGGCCTGATGAACTGAGTGCCTACCTTTCCAGATGGAAGCAGGACCCTTGAGGTTTACAGAAAAACTCAAACCAGCAGCATCTGAACTCCAGCTCTTTGGAAGAGAAGCTGTTGATTTTTGGAAAATTAGAAAAAAGAAAAAAGAAAAAAAAATTCCTAGTTGTTATGTACACTGAGTCGGCTAGTCTCAGGAGCCTAAATCCCAAACACTGGCCCCAAGGGATACAACATAACAGCGACTAATGCCAATAAGACCCATTTTAGGTACAAGTCTCCAAAATCTTGGTCATAGTCTTCTTCACATTCAGGCATATTAGCTGTTTTTATTATGATTTTTAAGATAGTGGTCCATTTTTTTTCAATCAAAACGCACTTGATGGAGCATTCCTTTCTAAATAAGGAAAATTACTTCCATACTTGTATCATCCTTGATCTTGTCAGGGGAAAGCTTTTTTTCTACCACTCTCTTCACTACAGTGCTTTTCATACAAAAGGTGTTAAAAATGAACCCCTAAGTAAAACACAAGGTAAAGGGAAAAAAAAAAGATCCTAGTGTGGGGAAACAGTATAGCTGCAAGATGTGGTGAGTCAACCTAAAGCCTCCTGCAAATGGTGCTTTATCACATATTTCTCAGCAGTCCAGAACTTGCTTTTCAGCCCACCATTGCTAGGCTGATGCTGGCTGGTTGAAAACAGAAGATGTGATTTGCTCCTTCCTCAGATGTTCCTTTCCTGCCACCTCAGATGAGTGAGCAGAGCCTACAGCTTACACACTACAAAGACCTTTGCTGTGGGGCTGACATCACTATGTAATGCTACCATCAATTCTAAAACATTATCATAACATCATATCACTTTCTAGACACAAACTGTCAGAAAATGCAAGAAAGGCAGATTTACTTACATAATCTTTCTTCTGTGTTAATATGACAAAGCTTGGATGGGCTAAGCATATGTAAATTAAAATGCTGAGAAAAAATGCAGAAAATAAGAAGCAAAAACTACATACAAAGTCTACTATCAAGATTAAGAAGTTTTGGGCTTGTACAGTGTTGGGTTTCGTGTGATAAACCAAATTCTGAGATTACAAGAACCATCGCAATGCTAGAGGTGAGTGTGGGAAGGTAAATGAAAGCAAATTTCTGAGACCTATGTCTGCCAAGGAGGGATTTCACTGAAGGCTTTGGCAGAGGTACCTTGAGCCCTGACCGAGATGTTGTTAGAGAGTTTATATGAACCAATTAAATAAGAGAAGACTGAAATTAATAATCCATTGAAGAGAGGCCTTTGTAGCTGTGCACGATATCTTGCAAATATGCTGGGGAAGGTTTATGCAGTAATGTCTTCTTCTGGGCCTGCTCCGCTCAACTTAATGAGAGTTCCCGAATTTCTTTAAGCAGGCATAGGGCAAAACTGTCATCAGGTTAACATTCACATGTATATATTGCTGCTCCCATCTGGTAACAGGAAAGGAGGCTGTCTGCTTTTCCTTTCAGGCTGGAAAAGCAAACTTGGGAGGTAGATTGAACTGTTATAACAATTTTGCTGGTAAACGAGTCCATAACACGATCTCTGGCTTCACTTTGTCCCTTTTTGGTACTGTTTGCTCTTCACAGAACTCATCCCAATTTATCAGTTTTACTCTGGATCTGTCTTGCTCTTTCAAACAGGAGAGGAAGGAGGGTTTTGATGCTTGAAGAGGCCCAGCTGAGTAAATCTTACTTGAACATCCGCTTCCAGTCCAGCCAAGAGATACTTCACGTGCCTTTCAGGCTGTGCTCCAGTGTACATCCCACCTCGCAATATGCCATTTGCTTTTCAGTGTCATGTTTCTGACTCCTGGTCAACTTGTTACGTTCTGAAATTGCTAGCAGAATTCATCCCTGGAAAGCTGCTATTCATGCAATTCATATACATTCCTGTATTTCTGCATTCGTCCACCTCACTCTTCCACGTTCTATGTCATTTTGAAGGGGGTCTTCAATTAACCACATTTTTCAAATTAATTTTGATTTACAATCCTGTCCTCCAGCATATCCACTGTTCTTCCCAGTCTGGTGCAACCTGTGAATTTAATACACTTAAAATTATGTCGCCTGTGACAAGATGCTGCTCAAGATGTCTTTTGTGCTGGCACTTCAAAGATCCAGGCTGGACTGCCAGACCGGGAAATGAGTTCTGTTCAGCAGGAAGTAGTGGGTAGGATCCAGTTCTGCCCACACGACCATATGATAGATACTGGTCATGCTGGGAGCTGTGGCAGGGCATCTCAACTGATCTGTGATAGATCCAGGAGAATGGTTCTGGAGTTCCTCCCAGGAATGCAGGACTTTGATAAAATTCAGTCTGGACTTACTCATGAGACATATAAACATCATTCTGCTCTTTATTATTCAGCAGTGGCCCTGGGACCATGTAGGAGTGTGTGTGGGCCAGGTGTGGGGTGGCTCTTACAGCTGTATTTGTACATGTGAGGTTCAGTGTGCGCCCCAGAGGCTGGCCACGTACCCACAGAGGCTTCCAAGGACTTTGTCAGTGCATGGAGTCTATCTCAACATCTTCATTTTTGTGATGAGCATATGATGCCTCTCATTCATTATTGTTTTTTATATATATTTTGATAGGATAACAGAGTTAAACACTTGTTAATTTAACTATCCTCTCAATTCCTCACAGAAAACTCTTTCCTGCTAGAGGTACTTTTATGCCAAGGAGCTTTAATGCTCCCTTAAGCATGACATTTGAATCCTTGCAAAACTTCCTCTCTGTGGTAATTTTCATAGTGATTCACTTATTTGCTCATAGTGGTAAGACATGTTCATGTCTCCTTCTGTTAATTCACCTGGTTCAAAGGTGGCTTGCAGGACATCAATGTATACTATTTACTTTAACAAGAAACTGGTGAGCAGTCACAATGATTTTAGGCAATGGTAATAATTTTTACTTGTTGAAATATTTTTTCTCCTTGAATGAATTACAGATAGGATTTTATCATGATGAAAACTAATAATCACTTGAAAACTAATAACCCTTTTTTAACCAGAAATAGAACCCTGTGGACCTCCTGTCAACCTGATGACAGGACTGCTACTGGCTGCTTTGCACGAGGAGTGAAATCAATGCAGTTGTGGCACAATGAATCCTAGTACTGCCATACAAAACAGGCTCTTGTGCAGATGCTTATCTGCAATAAGAGTGGCAACACTCAGTACTGTCTCTAAGCAGTGAGAATTTTTCTGTGGAACCTTTGTAGCAGAGTAACATCTATGCCAATCCATTTCTCCATGTGGGGCAAAAAAGCGCTCAGTGAAGAAGTCAGCCCTAATACCTACATGATGGATTTGGATCTTCAAAGCAGACAAATAGTATTAAGCATACAATCCTCACCTGGAAAGCCTCACTTGTACCCAGGAGTGGATCTTGGAATTTCTTTCCACAGTTGTGGTCACTTCACACACACTACATAGGAACACTAATGTCTGGACGTCTGAAGAGGTTTAGATGTGGGGTTCCAGTTCCATCACACATTAGTTCTTTGATGTTGGATCATAGTTTTGCCCATCTAGAGATAAAGAAATTTAGGACTAGATCTGCAGTCTGTGTTCATTATTTTTATTTTCATGACTGACTGAAATTTAGATTTATCAGCCTGAGAGGGCCACAGATTCCTGAACTAGTAACTGGAATTACTATAGAATCATAGAATATTCTGAGTTGGAAGGGACCCACAAGGGTCCTTGAGTCCAGCTCCTGACACTGCACAGGACAGCCCAAAAAGTCACACCGTGTGCCCAAGAGTATTGCCCAAACCCTTCTTGAACTCTGTCAGGCTGGTGCTGTGACCACTTCCCTGGGGAGCCTGTTCCAGGGCCCAACCACNAAGTCACACCGTGTGCCCAAGAGTATTGCCCAAACCCTTCTTGAACTCTGTCAGGCTGGTGCTGTGACCACTTCCCTGGGGAGCCTGTTCCAGGGCCCAACCACCCTCTGGGTGAAGAACCTTTTCCTAACATCCAATCTAAAATTCCCCTGGCACAGCTTCAGGCCATTTCCTCAGGCCCTGTCATTGGTCAGCACAGAGAAGAGATCAGTACCTGCCCTTCCGCTTCCCCTCACGAGGAAATTGCAGTGAGGTCTCCCTCAGTCCCCTCTTGTCCAGGCTGAACAGACCACAGCCACTCCTTACATGGCTTCCCCTACAGACCCTTCACCATTTTTGTTGCCCTCCTCTGGATACTCTCTAAGAGCTTTATATCCTCCTTATATTGTGGCACCCAAAAATCGTCTATCTTTTAACAGAATATTGCAGTGGAGAGATTACAAAAGACAAGGCTGCAGTCAATATGCTGCAGAGGTGCTACTGTTCCAACACAAACTTTTTGTTTTATTTTTGGCTGTTTGTTGGATTCATCCTTTTGCACTTCAGATTACACAATACAAAAAATTGCCAAACTGACATTCTTCACTAATACCACTGTATGAGCTTAATCCTCAAATTTCTATTTGTGAAACTGAACACAATTTAATCAAAAAGGAAAAAAAAAGGCATCTACAATGATGAATAAATTGTGAAAAGCTATTTCAGCTACTTTGACTAAGAAACTACTCAACCTTCAAGATGAATCCAATGTATTTACTGCATGCAAAAAAACTATTCGAGACTATAAAAACAAACCGCTTATTGTGGAGATTTAACAAAAAAAAGAAAGTGAGTCAGAAACATTTGCAACCCTCTGCTGGCTCATTGCAACCTACGAGTTTGGGATTCCTTGTTAGTTCTGTTTCTTCATGGCATCTTCTGTGGCAAAGCTTGGCTGCCGTTGAAGGCGGCATGTGGTGCTTTGCAGCACCTCCCCCAGGTACAGGAGTACCACGTCCCCACATCCCTTGTGGCTTCATTTATTTGCCATTATCCATGGAGCTAGCAATGCTCCTTTATAAGTCAAACTTCCCAACTGAGAACTGTGGGCAAGAAAGAAGACAATGGTGGGAAGACATGGAGGCAATCGCCATAGCTACCAAACTGACCCTGTTCTTTCAGTGCTGCTCCTGCTCCGCAAGTCAACAGCATTGTCCATGTGGGGATGTTGTCCAGCTGTTCATGTCCAGTGCTGCATGCAGAGGGTCTTGTCCTTAGAGCACAGCTGCATCAGAAGATGTCTGTAGCAAGGAACTGGCAAGCACAGCCCCTTGCTGCAGGTGACTTCAGATAGAGCCATGCTCCAAGGCAGCTCGGGCCTCTATTTTTGTCCCTTTTCATTTGCTAGCAAAGTCATGAACACAAGATTATTTTTTCAGATGTCAGCAATACACAGTGATTATTCCCCTGCTCACTTACAACTGTTTAGTAGCTGAATCACTTCCCAGCCAGCAATTGTGAGCTCAGAGATGGAGGCATCTGTTCACACAAACTGAGGTGTGGGAACAAATTAACTCTAGGTTTGGAAAGGGGCGACGGGGAAGGGGGAGACTCATTTTAAATACAAGCATCTCAGGCCCTAAGGCAGGCAAGACAGTCCAGGAAAATTCGCCACGCCACCCTGCAATGCTGTTTGAAATGGACGTTTCCAGATCACACAGAAGCAGCTTCTGAACTCACTAATAAAAAAATAATGAACAGCAGCAAAGCTCCAGGGTTACACCTTATTATTGTCTGTTGCCAGTCTGTTTCAGATTAATTTTGTAGCTAGGCTGAAATAGTTTACCAGATTCTGTTGCTGCGCATGGCAGTAGGATTTGATATTTGTTCTGGTGCAGAAAAGCTTTCATCTGTGTGCAATGATTAAGGAATCATCAGTCTGGAATTGCTGGATATTGCTGGGTGAGGTGCCCCTAAGCCTTTGAGCCATTAAACAGAGAGCCGTGTTGGTTTTTTTCCATTTCTTTTGCTCTCCTATAAGGCTGTTTGCTGCATTTCCTAAAAGCAACAGACTGCCTCTCAGCACCCGAGCTGACTTCCCACCCCTCCTCTTCTGATGGAAGCCTATTCAAGAACAGTCTTCACAAGCTTTCCCCAAAGCTGTTATGTGGTCTGATAACAGCTTCATGGACAAACACACAATCAGCCACTTAAAAGCAACTTTTCCAGGGGAATACTCTGCAGTCCTGATGGCAATATTCTGGAGGTTAATTAGAATATACCCAATTTTCATTGTATTTCCATCATCACAGCTTCCCTGCAAGCTGCTCGAAAGCAGCACAGACCTTTACAGCTCTTACCTCTTACAGTGACAGCTTTAGTCTTGGCAAGGAATGAGCAGGGATGAGAAGGGAGGAGGGAAGGGGAGAGAGGAGACTGGTCACTCTTGGCAGAGGCAACAGTAAGAGTTTGTAACCTTGCAGAATTCACCCTGGAATCTCGCCCCTGCAGCCTTTCACACAAAACCACCTACCCACTGTCCACACTGCAGCCAGAATTAGATAACAAAGAAGACCAAACCTCAAAACAACCAAAATCCCTGAGGTCCAGCATGACTCAGAATAAAAGAATGGTGCCTCAAAACCAGATTTTGCAACCTATTTCTTGCAACATGGCTGATCTGGACAGCTACAAGCTCTTTTGGAAAGAACTGCCACATACACATCTTCAGCGTGTGACTGCCCTCACCAGTGAACGTGTCAGCATTCCCGCAATCTTTCATATCTGTGTGCATTAGCCAGGAGCTCTGAGAGATGGTTAATGATTTCTTGCCTCCGAATCCACAGGAACAACAAACACAGACATTGTGCAGTCTGGTTTGGGCTTAGATTTGCACACATGGTGCTTTGGATCTGTGTTTGGTTAGGTTTGCTGGTCCCAGGACATCTGGAGTCAGAGCAAACTGTACTCGCCAGCTGTGATGCAATTAACAGTTACCACCTTTTCCCTCTGAGGTTAAGAAGAAGAAGCTGCAAATTAAATGTTGCTCCACTGCTGCTGTTTCTAAAACCACAGGAAGACTTGCACATGCAGCTGACTGAACCAATTTTCACAGCAGCTCATGAAAAAGGGGAAAGGCTGATGGCTGCTTGTGTGTCCTGATAAAGGCTCAGGAAACACAGCAGCTAAGCAAAGGCAACAGGCCCTACGCTGCTGCACTTTTTGCCACTTGTATCCAAAGGAAATACATAATGGCAACGCTGAGAACCTTCCTACAATGAAAACTCTGCAGAGGCCTCATTTTCAGCCCATGCTTCAAGGCAAGATGGGAGAGCTATAGGATTTGACTTTGGAGCGACAACCATGTAAAGGACAAGCGTGTGGCATGTAATAGGACTGGAGATGAAAAGTTACTGTGACTTAATGTCTTCCTTCTTCATTAATTGGCTTAGGAGTAGAATGAACCAATGCAAAAGAAAACTAAACCCATCTTCCCTTGCCAGTACATTGTACCTTCAGTAAGCAGTTCAAGTGACTCCCTGACTGACAATTTTTGAAAGCATAGGACAATGATAATTTTGTGAACTTCATGTTTCCAGCAAACTTGGCCAAAATTGGCCAGACAATGAAAAAGTCATGGCCAACCTGCAGGCCTTATTCTCCACAGAAAACTCAAGAAATTTTCTGCCCAGTGCAGGTATTTGGGTAAACTCCAAACTGAGTCAAGAGCACCTGTGAGATCACAGCACTTTGGCTGAATACTGCAGACAGACACCCAAGCACAGGATGACTCAGGAGTATTGTGAACTAGGTGGACTTGAAATTACATCCTACAGAAAAGGACTTTGCAAACAGGCAGCTCTAAATTCCCATCAGCTGTTGTGTGTCTGCTCAAAGGTCAGGCACCAGGACAAAGTCAAGGGAGAAACATAAAACTCTTAAGGTTAAAAAATTGGGGTAAGGATTCATGTAGGATTGGTAGTATTATAAGCAAAAATTATTATCTTACTGGCACCGAGAGACTAAGGCATTTATTAATCTTTCAGTCTTGATAAAGTTAATTAACAGATCTTAGGATAAATGGTTTATTCATGAAAGAGCCAGCTATTTATGTGATAATCACCCCTACTACTCCTATTTAGTTGATTCATCTCTAGAATAATCTCAGGTCCTGTGTGAATTGATAGCAGTGGGTCCTCATGCTGGGTGGGACGCTTGTCATCCCAAAATGTCAGCTGCTCTCAACCAGCAAGATGAAAAAGAAAAAAAAACCAAACAAAACTACCAGAAAAAAAACAGTTTAGAGAATGAGAAAGTCAGCACTCTGGTAGACTTCACAAATCTTTTTCATCAGGAAAAGAAAAAACTATCGTCTCTCCTTGATATCTTTGCAAAGGTTAGCAGTTAATGAAGGTTGTGCTGATAAGCCGAGCCAGAACAGCACAGCACCACTACAGTCAAAAGAGCAAGAAAAACGTTACCAGTTTTCAGGAAGCCTGCTTTTTGTTAGATTGCTTTAAAATAAAATTATATCAGAGAAGTGAACGGGAGACTTTACGAGTTAGTGCCAAAACGGAATATAAGACAACTTCCTGGCGCATGCTTGCTCTGCAAAAATGCTGTGGTTTCCTCTGTCCAGATATAGCACAACAGCTTCAGCTGCACCTAAACCACCACCAGCACCACCAGCAACAAAGGCATACAGGAAAAAGCTGATGTGAAACGTCCTGACATTTTGAGTGTGCAGTTGGAGTTGCAGGAGATGATCACTGGGCACATTCAACTGTTTTTGGAGGAGCTGTTCAAAGTGCATTCCTCGTTCAGCATCTTGCCTGTGCGGAGCTGGGCTGCAAAGATTAATGCAGAAATATTCCAGGACGAAGAAAAGTCTCAGACGATAATATGCTAGCAATTAAACTTCTATTGATGAAGTTCATATTGGATCACATATACATTGGATCACATATACATTGCATACTGGTCTTCAGAGAAGAACAGAAATGAAATTATTTAAGTCAAATTCATCAATTTATTTTATTTCTGCATTTAACAACATTGCATATTTCAGTACACTGAACAAAAATATAGGCGCATACAAGAAAAACTCTACAGTTAAGAATTTATTTTAGTTACTTTTTACTGTCTTCACACCCTCTGGTCACTATACGATGGAACAGAGCAGTCACCGTGCCAGCAAATTTTGCTAGAATGAGGAATTCCACCTGTATGGAACTAGGAAAATTTAGGTTCCCATAGACTGATGTCAGGTAACCCCTGACTGCTCTGGCCATAATGATTCTTGCTTTCTATGTCTTTACGCTGTTCCCACCATGGACCATAACTATTCCCTATGGTCATATATATTTTCCCACTGCTTTCATGCTTGGAGATAATTGTTTGCATTTGCCCATAAGGCATTCCTCTCTGCTGACTTGGCATTAGATATCACTGGCTCTCAAAACTGCCCAAGCACCTAAGAGGAGACAGGACTCCCCTATCCTCACTAAACCAAAAATACAAGTTGCACGGTAGATACTGCAAGTTCACCTTACCATGGAATCACCACAGGCTGCAGAGCATCTCTTAACTGAGTATGAGATCACCTTTCACTCTTACTAACAGAGAAAATTATGCCAATTAGTCAAATGTATTTTGTCAAACCAAGTGGTTAAGTGGTTGAATAAAGAATTGGAAATTGAGAACATCTTAAATGTAGATACCTATCTTTCCTTGGTTTTGAGACTTAAATATTTCCCCCTCTTCGCCCTCATTTCTTTTAAAATATATTTCCACTGCACTCACTAGAAACAACTGTTTATGTGAAACATAAATTACGAAACATCTAATTAGACTTACTGCTTTTAATTCACTCAAAGTTCTACAGAGAAAAAAAGACAAGATGAGTTAATATCATAGGCAAAGTTTCGCTCTCTGGATTCCCTCTTCTTTTCACTAACTTTAGCTGCCGTACTCACACATATTGAACACATCCTCAGCCCAACGAGAAGTGCTTCCAGTTCTCTAGCTCCACTTCTACCCCTGCTGCAGAGCTCTACCTCCTGCATTCAGCACCCTTCTAATCCCTCCGTGCCCTTCCTGTGTCCCACTCCATCCCACTGGCAACACAGGTGTTTGCCCTCTCAATTGCGCAAAGAGCAGAAATCATTGGACAAAGAGCAGCAAATGACTGCAGCACCTGGGAGCCATGTATGTAATGACTGGATGCTCCCCCAGCGTGGGCTCCAGCAGGGTCTCTCTCTGATTTCGGCAAAAACTGCAGGAACTTAGTATCTCTGAGATATTATCCCTCGCTTCCTTTGCCAAGTTTGACTGAGGTGACGCTGCTGATGGAAAAGGAGAAGGGCAAGTGGAAGGAAGGAAGGAGAAATTTGGGCAAAGACTGACAGGCAGAGCTGTCACATCATCTTTGTTTTGACAGAACAACAGACTACCACTGCCAGCCAACTCTAAAAACATTATGTCCTCAGATGCTGTGCTGTGTTTGGTTTGTCTTCTCCTTTCCCAGTCTTACTGAAAATGAATACCGGGAGGAGAGACAGATCCCTCAGCCACACTGCAGGATGGGAAGAGAAGCCTCTCTGGAACAGAATGTATGCACGCTCCTCCATCCACCCAGCATCCATCCTGGCAGTGCTTGAATGAGATGCAAAAACAAGTGGGTCTTAAAATATCGTTCATACATATAAATTATCACAGCCCGATTCCATTCACCACATAACTGTTCTATAATTTGAAAACAAGCTATTTGGTGGCATGACAAATACAAGACGTCAAATTCTGATTGCACAGATATTCATTGTTCTGTTGCCATTAATACTCCTAATCTACGCCAGTGGAAATTATGTGCTTGTATCAATGACACATGAACCAGACAGCTGTGAGGATTCCTTCTAGCAAGGCACCTGCTCCCCAGCCCTAGTGGGACATCTCCTGAGAAAGAGGTGCTCCCAGAACTGACCCTCAGGTGTGTGTGGAGGAGGAGGAGCTCTAACTGTGAGGCAATCTGAGACAGAGAAAGTGCTTGGAAACATGAACTGTCCCAGTATCTACCCATGTTACTCTGGGCTTTCTTTTCTTTATGGGGAGGAACAGGTGAAGATGAAGGGAACCAGTGAAGTTCTTCCCAAGTACCTGGGAAGGAAAGGGTCCCACTACCCTGCTCTGTTACTGCTCTAAGGGCATGGCAAAGAAATCATTGTGTGGCTTTCCTCTCCTGTAATGGCTGTTCCTCTGTGCTTATCCTCAGAACTTCTTCCTGTCACCCCTGGTCTGGTTCTCACTGAAATGAATCATGCACTGTGTACACTGCACATCCCTAGGCAAAATATCTCATGGAAATGCAACCACAGTTTAGTCACATTTTGAATTAGATCCACTCAGGCACACACTATGGGGGGGTTTGTTGATTTGTTTGTTGCATATATACTGGCTGTTAATTTTTATTGCTTGTAAACTTTCTCTCTATAAAATCTGTGTGAAAGCTGGACTACCATGTTAAAGGAAAGTTACCAGATGGGGAAAATATGGTTGATTAAAGTGGCTGTTTCCATGTTTGCTCAGTGTTGTGATACATCTTCACATTGGGTAAGGTGATTGGCAGAGAAACAACAGCAGCGAGCACTGATGAGTGTGTGCGTCATGTATAAATGCCTGGAGCTGAGTAGGGCTTGGTTTTGCAAACTTCCCAGAGCTTCTGAGCATGATTTATTGTAGATTCTTCTGCAATAATGAAGAAATTTTAAAAAATAAAATCAAATAAGTGTCACACTTCCTGCTTTAGAATACTGAATGTGAAATGAAGAAAAAGCAGGGAGACTGTCTCATGCAGGGAATTAAGGTTATTTTAACACTACAAATACTCTACAGAAGGTACAATCCCATCTTTCCTGTGTGTATTAGCTCCCTTCTTTTCATTCCAGGAAGGAAAGATGGTTTTCTCCTTAAAGCTCAGTTTCCTGATCTATCGCAGACATTGAACATGATCTGGAACTCATGTCATCTCCTCTTCCTTCAGCACCCCATCTATGAAATGTGGATAACACTTCTTCTCCCTCAGTCTTCAACCTCGCATATTTTCAATACAGTTTATTCTATGTGCGTATGTAGATATATACTGAGAAATATACAGACTCTGATTTTCCTGGCCTCTAGCTGGTATCATAAAATGAGAATAAATATCTTTCAGTAAGTAGCAAGTATGGTGGACAATTCATTAACTCACCCACTGGTCTAAAAATGGACACCGATTACACCTGTTAGCACTGATTCTCACGATGTGCCACAGGTAGCAGAGATGTAATGCACAGGTTTCAAGAAGTTTTGCACCTTGGGATATTTAAGCATTTGAAGTTTCCTTAGAGAGGGACAAGACTATCAGCTGTCCCTAGCCACTGGGATGGAAAGCCCAAACACAATCCTGTCTAACCTGTTCCCTGGGTGCAGAAGCCCCTGTGCTGGTTACTCTTGGACATCTTCATCTGGTGACATGGAGAATGGGAGGTGGTCCTTAGAGATATGGAAATGTATGTCCAAAATTAATCACATGTGCAAAAAAAAGAGCAACACATGGATATAAATCATTACAGTATTTGGTTCTAGATATGCTAGTCATGACACAACACTCATTAAAAAAAAATAAAAATCTCATTCTGCACTGTAATACTTGTTTCTTCTCTGGTGCCCATGAAAGGCAGCTTTCTAAGCTGAGAATTCTGGTCTGTGGCTCTGTGACCAGCCCAGACTGGTGCTCTGGATACATGACTTTCCTCTGAGGGTCACTTTGTGGCTTTTGGGAGAACCAAGCAGCTACATGGGGCACAAAACCAGACAATCCAGGGACCGTAGCTCCAGATGCCATGCAGCATTTGGAGATGGACAGTCACCCTGAATTTACTGCCACATACAAAGAGCAGAACTGATGGGAATGAGCTATTTCACCTTCTTCCCCAAGTTCAGAGCACAATCTGTTCTGTTGCCAGGTCCATTTAGGTTATACAGATAAAGATTTTGCAAAACATCCTTGACCTTGCCACAGTGCTTTCAAAATGTTTGCTGAATTTCAGTTGAAATAGACACATTCCGTAGGGAAAGAACCAGAAGAAGGAGTATAATGCTGCTCTAGTGGCAGCAGTGGTTAAAATGCAAAGGTATATCAAAAAAATTTCAAATTAAATTTGAGTTTTACAGCACCACAGGAATTGATTAAACGTGTGCCTTCTTTTGACAAAGCACTCTGCTCTGTCTGCCGTCGAGGGAGTTATTGGGGACTGGTCTCCCGCTGGCTGCTGCGCAGTGAATAGCGCTGCTCGCACGGCCAGGACCTCCCTGGGTTTCATCGGACTGTGGCACGGCCTCTTCTCATTAGCACTGTTCTCATGGGGAAAGGCTGCTCCAGATCTCAAGCAGAAGCTGTGCGAGCAAAAAACTTTCCACTTTTCTCTGAAGAGGGAAAGCCTGCACTGAGCCCATGCAGAAGTGGCATCTTTGAGCCCGCCCCTGCCTCCTGCCACATCTTATCTGTGGGCAAGGGGACAACCCAGCCTCTCAGCCCACCCACTTAGCTTTTCTGCAACTCAGCCGAATGCCAAGTGCCCTGTGGCAACCCCTTCATTTCAGCCTTGAGCCTGCTAAAATCCCAGGGAGACCTGCTGCTATCCCGTGTGTCCCCACAGCTGGGATTGAAACGGCCCCATCTCCTAAAAATACACTCCCTTCTAGCTTCAGAACAGCCTGTTTGAGGGTTGTTTTTTTCTGATCTCATTTATTTCCCATCACTGTGCCTGTGATTACTCTCCCTCAAGCCCTCTCTCTCCCTCCTACCAGCATGCCTTGCCTAATTCCTCCCGCGACATTATCAGCTGGGATGATGAGCAGCTGAGCTCGGTATTAGTGCTGACGCAGGCGGGCTGACAAATGAAAGCGCGAGCGCGATCGCCGCCGGGCGCGCTTTCCCGGGAGCGGGAGATGGAAGCCGACGGGCTGGCAAAGAGCGGGAGCTGGCGGCTCTCGAACCCCTTCCCTTGCTGGCTCCGGGCG
Source organism: Mohoua ochrocephala (assembly GCA_013398855.1). NCBI lineage: Eukaryota > Metazoa > Chordata > Aves > Passeriformes > Acanthizidae > Mohoua > Mohoua ochrocephala. The sequence continues at coordinate 35,369 of VZTA01008820.1, read as the reverse complement.
CGGAGTGACACAGGGGAAAGACCCATATGCTTCGCTGCCCTCGGCTTGCCAAGAGCCCCTGACTACCTGGCTGATCCGGGCCCTGCCCAGCGCCCTATTCCACAGCCAGCTGGCAGCTTTGCAAAGGGATTCATTGCTTTTTATTAGGCTTTTTTTGGCTGGTTGTTTTTTTTTTTCCAGTGCATTCACCCTTAGGATCACCAAACCTGCATGGCATGACTGCCCAAGGCCTGCTCTAGCAAGAAATGGTGGGAGGTGAAGCACCATTTGAAAAACAAGGCATGCCCTTAGTTTGTCTCCCTAGAAGAGGGACTGGATCCTCAGATTTTCACTGCCCACTGCTCCAGGGCTGTGTAGCTCCACGTCCTCCATCCACCAGCCCCTACTCAACTGGGAAGCACTTGGGATTTTTCTAAAGTTTCACTCCTTGGCATCAGCTGAAAATATGGTAAGTTACCCTTTGTTCAAAAAAAAATGACGGGTTTCCAGTTCTGCACTTGAAAATGTGTACTGAGCAATGACTGGCAGTAATTTTACATGATGAGTTCTAGCTGACTGGATTCAAAGTCTGTTTTCCCTCAGAAGACCTGCACAACACCCTCAGCTGTTCCATTACAGTTACTATGATGAACTGCCAGGAAGTCACATCAGGAAAAATTATACATAACCAACCAGTATTTCTCCACTCCTCTTCGTTACCAACTCAGCCACCTCTCCCTGCAGGTTCCTCTGCTAGTGATGCTTCTGGTGAGAAGATGTTTCCCCTTTCATATTTGATCAATTACAAGAGAATGACTATGTTTATGCTCTGCTTCACTGATAAATCTGGATTTATGTGCGAAAGAAGGCAAAGGAGTTTGGGAAAAAAATCTACTCTAAAACACAGATGTCCATTCCTTCAACGGACACCTCACACAATACAAGTAAATAAAGCTTTAAACAGCCCTCTGTCCTGCAAAATTCTCACTTAACTCCTGGGGAGCTGGTGGTCACTGTTCCCAAGGAGACCAACCCTTTCTGTATCCCATCATAGGGACAGAAGAACCTCAGCTGGAGAGCCATTAGTGTCTGCTGCCTGCTTAGCTATGGGCTCATATTATTTTCCATCAGCCTGCATAAAAGAAATCCCACCAGGATGAAATCTAAAAGAAGCATTAGTGCACACATTCTGCATTAGGTTGTTAGAAACAAATCGTGTCACCCGGTGCCCTGTACGGAAACCAGTGGGCAGATGGTGGCCCTCAGGGTGTGATTGAGTGGGTTTGTTTCGCCACTAGATGACACTCGTGCCTCTTGAAAAGGTTCCTGCCACCCCCACCGTGGCTGCAGGTCACAGAAATTTTGAAAACAGATTAACCTGGCTCCAGGTGGGAGCTCCCTGAGCCCCTCTCAGACACAGTCACTGTCTGATTAATTGCAAGTGGTTGCACATCAGGAAGCCTCACCTTATTATTTTGCAAAAGCAAGGTAGAGAAAAAATGACGACTCAACTTTTGAAATGTTGGTTTCCCTCCCAACAGAAGCAAGCTAACGTGCTCACTAAGAGGGCTTCTCCTAGGGACTCGTGCAGCATGGCTGTGGATTAGCAAGAGAAGCATAGAAGCTGGTTTTCAAAAGTATTGTGAGCTCGGGGCCCAGGTCCTGCCAGACCCCAAACTCGCTCTGAAACCACGGCCATGCTGTGCCTCACTCCTAACACCACCTGCAAAAAGCCACAGGGCTTATGTGGTGTTATGGCTAATACCCAAATTATACTCTCTGCAAAACCAGGACAGCTCCTTGTGCCCCGGCCCTCTCAGGAGACAGAAGTCATTCCTGTATGCAAGTGCTCAAATGCCACAGGGTAACACACTGCAGCCACCACGATGATGGAGAACTTTCTGAGTGATACTCTTCATTCTGCTTCAGCGATTGATTGTAAGTATTTGATAATGCAAATTTTGGAAAGATGAGACAGTAAAAGAAAAAAAGCCTGAGATTAAAGGAGCCAATAATAAAAAGTCCAAGATTAAAATGCTAGTTTGGCTTTAGGTTACACAGCCATCATGCAGCAGGGCACTATATAGGACATGGGGAAGTGCAGAACATGATGTTTAAGGACAGCTGTAATTGTATTTCTGAAAACTCTCCATGAAGAAATGTCCATATACTTCTGACACATGTTCATTGGTTCCCAGACAAATACCAAAGGGGTGAAGATCCTATTTCTCCCAGAAATAGGAGAAGAACATTCAAACACAGTCTGAGATGGCAGCCCTACGCCACCCTCTGATCGCCTTTAATAGGCTGGTAGTGCCATGCAGAATCCCACGGGATTGTACTTCCACAGATCTGCTTGCAAGAGGAGAGATTTATGTTTTTTATGGCTTAGCAAGTGATTATAGAGATAATGGGGGCAATTTGTCACCAAGCTAGCCTTTACAGAAACTTCCTAACATGAAGACTTCTTCTCACATTGTGCATCTTAACATGAAGAAATACAATCTTATGAATTTTGCTGTTTCAGGTTTTCCCCAGTTTATGGTCTTTGTTTCCTCTTTTTCTACAAAAACAGAAAGCTGCTTCCCAAACACGTTTCCTCACTCGTAGTGCTGGCCAGGCAATTAACAACTTCACCCACAATCAATACGTAGAGTTTTCCTGGGTGTATAATAAGGCAGGCAAGGAGATGAAGATAGATTTTTCCCACGTAAGCTTTCTACAGTAAACCTGAATATTTACTCCTCTTGCGTAAATCTACTTGCCTCCTTTTAATCATGATGAAATCAATTAAATGCATTTTACTTGTCTGCACAAAAACGAATGAGAATAAGATTCACAGGCAAGCAGGGTATTCTTGATACCGAATTATTGGATGGAGACTCAAGCTAGCCCCTAAGTTGAGACTTGTAGAAGTTAAGACTTTTACAGTGCTGGACAAGTCTGAAGATACACCAGACTACCAGTGCCCTAAACCTGATCCTGTGTCAGAACAAAGCAAAAGCTGTATGCCTGATTAGAGCTATGACCATACACAGGAGAAAACAGTCCATTTTAGGGAAGCAATTTACAGGAACAGCTTGTTTGCTTTCGGACAAACAGTGCTGCCTATGAAAGCCCCATCTCCAGCACAGCTCCTGCTGACTTCAGTGGGAATCTGGTATGAGTCAAAAGTGGAGGCTCAGTAGTGCTCTATGAGAAGTATAATCATAATTATAGCACGAATTATAATTGGAGACTTGCAAAGTCAATCAGCCTGCTTCTGTTAATATCAATAGCTGTCTGGTGGCTAAATTGCCTAGACTAATTCTTTTTTAACACCTCAGCCATAAGACTCATCATTAGACAAATGCCATATCCTAATATATACTGCAGCTTAAACACAATGAGAGCTTCAATCTGTTTTTTAATTTCTGTGATATTCTGTCTTTTTGCCCACATACAGGGAAAAGAAGTTTATTGTAGGCAGAAGACTGCACGGACTGTTCCCCATCAGAAGGTTCTTGCAGCCTTCTTGTCCCTGGGAAGTGATGAGCTCCCGCAGACCCTCTAGTGCCTGATGACATTTAAAAAATAAGCAATAAACAAAACAAATGTTTGCTTCAGCTCTCGATGCTGCAGCTCAAAAATTTGCTGAAAGAAATTATCAAACTAATATGTATCAGATTAATAAGTGGGAGAAAAAAGTCAAAGAGCTGTTCAAAAATCTAAGCTGCCCTCGTTATGATCCAGCTTACCTGTACAGTTACCTACTCAGTCCAAGCAAGAGTACTTGAAGGGGAAAAAACAGACCCTTGCTTATCCCAATCCCCCATTTTTCTCTTGGACAACATGCAGAGTGTGGATTTGGTTCCAGCTGTAGAACCTGTCCAGAGTCAAGCAGACGCATATCCAGTGGTGATGGCACTTGCGCTGTGTCAGGCCCCTCAGTGGGGCAGGCAGGGTCAGTACCACTGAATAGCACCCTGAAGTTGTCTGGAATATTTTTATGCTTGTTCATTCCCTGGATCTGTTTCAAAAGGCAAGCGTTGTACTTGGTGACAGCAGCCCGTGTTTTCAGAGCCAGGATCCACCAGCAGTTAATTCAAACTGGCCTGATTTTCAGTGCTCCATTTTGAAGCAAGTTCCTCAGCTCCTCACTCAAGTAATTTTTAGTTAGAGACCTACCTTTTGGTAACTGATTGGGAACATTATGACCTGCCTTTAAAATGTAATGTGTTACAAAATTAGAGGGACAATTTATGGGACAGCAGATACTTCCCTTTGCAAGTCTCTAACTCCCCAATGCATTATATCCTTATAATGAGTCAATAAAACAAGTCACAGCTGCAGCACAATGAATGTCAAGAGGCACAATGGACAGCGGGTATTTTTGATGATTTACTCTATCGGCCTCCTGACCAAGCACTTTTACTTTCGGAAAGTTCACTGTACTACACTGTACGAGGTGAGTGCCTCTCGGAGCCTTGGCTGCACCTCCTGTACCGCAGTGAGATCGATACCGTGCACCGGTGTCAGCCTCGCTGGGGGAGGAAGGTCAGCCGAGTTAAGCCGTCAGCTGGCCCGCAGACAAACCCTGAAAACAAAAAGCGGAAAAGCCTTCAGGGGCTCCAAGGCTTCAGGCAACTGAGGCTGGACACAGCCAGCGCCTGCATTCCCGGGGGTTGGCAGCAGCGAGGATTCAGCCGCGGGTCAGCCGAGCCGGGCTCAGGTTTGCCGTGGAGCGCTCACTCACTCGGTGTTGCAACGGGCAGAGAGGCTGAAAGCCAGACAAAATCCTTCCAGTTCACACAGATTCCTTCTCTTTCAAGTGGAATAGGGGCAGACAGGGCACAGCTCTGCAGGGCCCAGATGAAAGCACGGAGTCTTTGTTACTCGGCGGACCCAGTGCCTCCCAGTTATTATTTTTTACGTTATTTATAGCGCTACTCAAAACTGAGTACACATTTTGCTGTGGGGGAAATAAAAGACTAAAGAGACAGCTATCCTTGCCTCCAGCCTCTCGGAAATTAGCCCAGGTCAGCGAGAATTCAGCATTTCTCTCCTGCAACCGCGAATTGCTGAAGGGACCGTGTTTCGTCCTAGGGCACAGCTCGGAGCAGCCCCGGGCTGCCCTGGCCGTGTCCCGTCCCGTTGGCGGCGGGGTGTGCGGGCAGGGCTGGAAGCGGCCCGTGAGGGCAGGAGCAGCAGCGCCGCGATCCCGGCGGGGTGTGCGGGCAGGGCTGGAAGCGGCCCGGGAGGGCAGGAGCAGCCGCCCAGCAGCGCCGCGATCCCGGCGGGAGCAGGCACGGACACAGCGCCCCCTGGTGGGCCCGGCCGGGAGGGAATGGCGGCGCCGGGACCTCACACGGAAAATCCCAAGTCCTTCCGTAAGATAAACACCCTCTTACGGTGAATTACCTTGTTCACCGCGTGTGTTACCTGCTCGCACTGACACGATTCACATCGCGTTTTAAAAATTCCTCCAGGCAACAATCATGATTATGAATTTCTAAAAGTGACTGAATGACTCAGCCTCCCGATTTAGATGGCCAGAGTTAGGCATCCCCTCTATACTATCTGCACTATCTTTGATTAAATTAAATAGAATTAAAAAAAAAAAAAGAAAAAAAAGACTGTGGCACAACGTTTCTGTCGGTTTCTGTTTAAAGTAATTTCCGTATTATTCCCCATACAGCCACATTGCTAGCAGGGTGACAGTACGAAAGCAGCAACAAACACAGTGGAACCTGTAAAAAAGGATGGAACAAGGAGACTGCATCATGTTGAATCTGAAAGCAAAGACCTTAACTGGACTGCCAAGAGTGCTATCTCACAGTGTTCTGCCCTGTGCATCCTGCTGGTGAACTCCTGGCCTCTAGCAAAACTCCAGCTGAATGTCACTGACCAGGGACTGTATCTGATAAAATGTCTCACACTTGATTTGCAATTGTTCTGCACTGCATGCCAGCTCTGTTGTAGCAGCGCTGGCTGTGTGTTAAATTATAGCAATGATATACTCAGCACACATGTGCTGATAGATAGGTGGGGGACAATGATAGACTCCAGCTCATGCTAAGTATAGTGAGAAGATTGAAAAGAGAAGGATACTTCATCTGGACTTGTTTCTGCATCCAACTTGTAAACGGTATTACAGAGAGACACAATCTTCTCATCTTAGCCATGTTTCCAGATTTTTTGCTGTTGTTTTGTGGTAAACAAATCAGAGTCTTTAGGAGAAAGCAGATATGGACATAGACAGACAAACACACTAAACAGAACTTAAATATCTCAGCCTATGCATATGGTATTTCAGAGCATCAATTATCAGAACAGTTTCCATCTGCTACATCACAGCTGCAATGTGCTAAGCCAGTAATATATATGGGAGAAAAAAAGAAACCACTTGAAAAACCTAAGTTACCAATGAAGTCTTTGAAACTCGTAACACTGAACAGTTCAGGTGAAAGCCATTTTGGCAAGTCTCGGAAATGTGCTTTTAGGAAACTCACCTTTTTCACTGGAACAATAGAAAAGCATTCTCTTGCTTTTCCTAATGCTTTTGATGAAATGCTGTGAAAGTCATTCTATCAAGAGTAAGGACAAGGTAAGAGGAAGTTTCTCATTCCTGCATTAGCTGAACCTCACATTCTCTCATGCCACATTTTTGTAGTGTAAGAGAGAAGAGTACAAGCGTAGCTTGAGGCACTTGTGGCTAATTTTTAGTCCCTTATCTTTCTCCAGTTCCCAAGAGTAAAATTTTTATGGGGTATGCAAAGTCCTGTGATATAAAGGCTTTCATTCCTTTGTCTACCCTGGTTGACTAAGGGTGGAGTAGTTTTAGTCTTTCCTGGATTTTTGGATCTGGGATTCTAGCCTCTGCCAACAATTGTCTCCAGAGCCAAGGTTTCTCTGTAGTAGAAAAATTAATATTAAACCCCCAAACTAATTGTGGCCTTAAAGCTGAAGGAGTGGAGAATAGAAGAGGAAGGATGGATTTTTTTCACTGCCCCTTTGTGCCCCTTTAGGCACTTTCTGCTTTCTGTATATCTGCAGTAGTTCTGTCTGCTCCGAGCTGTGCCACCACTGAGTGCCTGGGCTGCCTCTGTACCTGTCTGTAGCTGACATCTGCCGGTTTTTGCCACGAGTAGAATGTTCAGACATTGGATGGAAATCAAATCTAGCACCCTACAGGCTGCAAAACAGTAATCTTCTTTTAGCAGGACACTTCATTTATATGACTTATTAGCAAGTCAAACCTTACAGAAGTCCATGAACGTGCAGCTGCTGTATCCCTCCTTCTTTGTTCCAGCTTAGCAGTGAGCTGACTTACACACGGAGTTGGGATCTCTCTTGCCCTATGCTCGGTCTTGTGAGCATGGATCTGGTGAGAATGGGTCCCCCACAGTGTCTGGGAAAGATATCTGTGATGTTCCGTCTGTTGGCACACACCCATGGAATCCAGCTTTCTCAGGCTGAGAGTAGAGAAGCCTGGGTATCGTTTTCCATGGATTGTGCTGCACCCACTGAGCTACCATGTGCAAGGCAAACACCTCCCATGTACCCATGGAAGAGTGAGCATTTTAGTGCTTGCCGTTAGGGCAAGAGCCAGGTGTTGGGCAGGGAAGCTCAGGTTTCAGAGAGGAGTGTGCATCCAGATGTGACCCGAAGTGACAAGTCCTGGCTACACTTGGGCCTGTACATTATCTCATTCTCAGAATAGCGTGCCAGTTCCTGAACCACTGACCCTAACCACATTCTTGTTGCCACAGAGATCAAAGGTCCTGAGTCCTATCTAACCATGTCCCCCCATGCCTCCCACCAAATATTTTCTCTTATTGTGGCTAGTGACATCTTCACTGCACCTTCCTTTTGTGCTGTTGTCTCACTTCATGCAATGCAAATTGTTTCCTAGCCTTCCCTGCTCTGCTGTCTTTGTCCTCCTTTGAGATGGAGGACAACGTCGTCTTGTTTTCCTGCAAACAAGAATATTTAAATCATTGAAATATCACCTGGACTCTGAATCTATTAGGACTGATTCAAGAAATGAATGAGAGGAAAAAAGGGCTCAGAGAGTGAGATTTCTTCATTCTGCAAACTGCCATGTGATTATGCAAAGCTGTTCTCTTATGTTTTCTGCCAGACAAAATATGTAGACACTTTTCTTGCCTTTTGGAGGGGAAATGCTGTGCATGTGCATAAATGCTGTCTCTTCCTTGAATTAAAATGAGACCTTACAGAGCGGGTGAGTTGCACATTGCCGGGGTGAGCAGACTGGCAGCTCAGAACCGAGCCTGGTTCCATAGCACATTGCTTGTCTCAGTAGCGAGGCAACATGGAACAGGGCTTGCTCTGCTTTTTGGTCTGTAACTCATTGTGTAAATGCCAGCCAAATTAAAGCAAAGCAGATGGGACAAGTAATATGAAGATTAATGAAGCTACTTGCATTAAAAAGTAACTGTAGATCCATATTTTAATGGAAAAGATCCTTTCTAATTCAGAATAGCTGGTCAAAAGAAAAGGATCAAGCAGTGAAAACTGCTAAAGCTTAGCAGAACATACCTACAAAGAATTATTACAAGTGAATAAGTCTTTAATGCACTTAATCCCCATTAAATTGAATTATCAAGTCAAAGACTTATTTCTTTCTCAGCTACCTGCACTTCACTATGAATCTACCGTTTTTCCTAAAATGTAGAAGAAAAGAAATCAAACTCTGATAAATTCTTTAGGGATTATTCACAATGCAAACTGACTTTTGCAGTTTCCATCCAAACTTTTACAAATTTCTACTGAATAGCAGCATTTTTCCTTTGTATAACTGGCTACACTTCAATTGAAAGAGAAATGAGTATCAGGAAAGAGTACAGTAAACAAATTCTTTTACTACTGCAAAAAAATGCAACTCAACTTTAATGATATGCTGAAAGATGCCCTATGCTCTAATAAAATTTTAAATCAATGTTCAAAATTCCAGCCAATCACCAAGTAGAATTGTAAAACGTTTCCAGTATTGCCCTAAACTCTGAGCTCACTAGCTGTTTCAAACTGCATAGCCGGTTCACAGGAGGAAAACCAGGCTTGTCTCTCACATGCCACTGTGTTGCTTTTTGAAATTGCTTCTTTTTGATGTTTAGATACTAACAGACTCTTCAACAGTGTTTTAAGTGCAGAGAGTGGAATCATTTTTTAATTTGATTCATGAATTGGAGGTACTTAAAGATTTGGGGGAATTGCACAAAAATAAAAAGAAATCTTACCATTAGATTGGAGACCATCTCTAAGAAGCACACAATCTTCTGCCACACACAGATCAGGATTTTTGAACTGCTGGGGTACCCAAGTCTCTTTTATCTATGCAAAGAAACGGCTTCTGCCAGACTCTTCTTCAGGAGTCAGACTTGGAATTTCAGAGGAGAAGTATGCAACTCTCCTAGTCACAAGACAGTTAAACTGCAACATTTAGAGATCATCATAGATACACGTGCTGCTTTTCACACACAGAGTCCTTCCATGAATAAAAATGAGAGGCTGTGTGAGTGACAAACTGTGCCAGCTTTCTCAGAGACGATTTTCTGTAAGAAATGTTAGAAGGCAACTGTTCGATCCCTGCTCCCATCCCCCCAAACTCTCTTCTGTGGTGTGATGCCACAAGGTACCTGGTATAGTATGCTTTGATGCAGCCATTTTGCTATTGTAGCTCCAAAATGAGTATCATCTTGAAAGATCAGGCAATTGTGTCTTGATTCAGAAAAGTTTGCCCTATCTATTCTGTTCTGTGAAGGGCTTGACGTCATGTGTGAGTCCTTTGCTGATGTTCTTCACTGAGCAAGAATGTGCATAATTTCAAGCTTGTCCTTATGCCCCTACTGAACCTGGCCCTGTATGGCCAAGCTAAGTATAAGCAGGACTCATTACTGTCCAAATCCCAGAGCTTTTATTACGGTAAATTTTATTAAATTATGGTGCTTAAAAGCTGTATTACTCTGAGAGGGCAAAAGAATAAACATGTTTTACTCATGGGAACACATAATTTGACTATTGGGCAACCTGGTATACAAACTGGAGGCAACAATCAATTAAAACACAACATACAGTTTTTCTTATTTTCCTTACAGTAAAGTGCTAAACACAATGGCTCTTTAACTTACTGCAAATGGCTGTTTTGAACTAGTTGTGTTTTAGTGTTTGTACATCTTTCTCCACTAACTTAGTCTGTAATATTGTGCACCATGTGAAAAGCTGTTCTGTTGGTGTAAAACTGATGCATATGAAATGTCATCAGTCATCTGTTTCTGGTCCAATGTATGCAAATTCTTTGGCACAACCCAAACAAGGCATTTTCTCTTCCAGGCTCCATTATGAGGTAAGTGAATATTTTGTTCTTCTGGGATATGCACAGGGATTTAGTAAAACTGTTACTGTGCTTCTCTTAAAACATTACACACCCCTAAGTACGTGCAATTAAACAGTGTGACAGCAATTCACACCCTCATCATATCTGTGTTGTTGAAATCATAAAAGAGCCAAGAGAGACATTCACAAATCATACAGCAGATTTTGACGATGCCACATTACCCTTCAAAATGAGAAAATTATGAAACTTAGAATTATGTTTAACATCAGAGCAAGATTTGACAATGTAGATCTGAGTACACTGAGCCTAAGTCAGCTGACAGCTGATACACGTGGGGACGGGTTGTGATCATGAAAGTGATTAGCTGGATTTTTGACATTTAGATGTTGATAATGCTGGCTTTCGGAGTTGGATTGATTTTTACAACAGAATGTCGTTATAATGCTTGCAGTGACATGAAGAACAGAACTTCAACTTGATCTTCCTCTACAGAAGCTCATTAGAGATTCACATAAGAAGACAACCAACACGTGCTATTGCCATGGAAACAAGATGGAATATTATGAAGCAGTATATCCCATATTCCAAAATAGAGAGGACAAAGAGCAATTATAGCAAAAGACTGAAAGGCTTTTTATTTGCAGCCTGTATGGGTCAAAGCAAAACTTAGCTCCCTGTCCTGATCTTTGAAAGAAAAATCACCAGTGTGGTTTTAGGACTCTGGTTTCAATTCTTCCTTTTCAAAGACAAAAACTCAAGCTAGTTAGTTTAGTTTATGATGTATGGGAGGAAGGAGGCCGAATGGAGGCATTGGCATCACAGCAGGTGTGTAGGTGTGATGATGTACAAAGCACAGACATCATAGAACTGACAGAAGAGTGAGTCAAGTTCAAGCCAAATAGTGAGGTATGGATAAAACAGAGGTGAGCAAAACCAGCTGAAGCTGAACATCTGGTCATTAAGATGCAGAGGAAAGGCTGGTTTCAAAGGCAATGGCTAGCCAGTACTAGTGGCCAGAATGCAAAGCACAAAATTTCTTGTGATTTGCATCAAATGGGTGAGTCTCATGGTTTCTTACCTTGCCTAGATAATGAAATGCTTTTGGACATCCTGGACGTATTGCATGTATACAATATGTACTTAGTCTAACGTCTCAAGCTTCTGCTTGTGACTACACACATGGAAAATACTTTAAGCCATTTAAAACAGCTCTGTCTGTTCTAGAGATTTCTCACAACTGTAAGAGTTTTGATCATTGTCTCTGTGTACAGAGTGATAGCTTGTGAGTGGTTTTTTGGGAAAGAAAGGTGGATAGGGCAACAGCTTGTCATGATAGTTTTTTTTGTGTTTGATGACAACTCCACAAATACAGGAATTCTATCATGACGGAAACAAGAGCTCGGAGGAAATATTTCACCCTTTGTGTAAAAAGGCTGTGATTGCCGCCTCTTTCACACACTGGTTTACTTTTAAGAAATGATTTTAAATTCCAGCTGAGTCTACTGTAATTAGTCAGTTTGAGCAAAGCCAGCATGGGCAAAATATAGCTTAGGAAAGATAAACAAAGAGAGTAATAGGGTTTTAAGGAGTATTTAACAAGCCTTGGAAGGTTGTGTCATGAATTTGTCACTACATAGAATTACTGTGAGATTCCAAAACACTTAAGAGAATGATGGAAGGGAAAAATATTACAGTACACAGAGAGCTTGTGAGTGCCTACTCAGTCAGGCTTTGGTAAGCCTCCCAATGCCAGCATATGAAAAGTTTGGTTTGCCACTATTTAATTATGATAAACTCCACAAATTGTCATCCACTTAGGGAGCCAGGTCAAATGACTTTCAAAACTGACAGGTTACATTCACTGTTTCAACTCTGATTCATTCTTGACTGGTTCTGTTTTGATTGAAAAAAAAGACAAAAGACACTGTGATTTTGGGAGAAGAGTCTGAATGGAATATGAATTTTATTGCAGAAGTTATTCAGTAAAACATAAAAACTTTAATAGTAGCGAGTAGCTTTGTGAGAAGCAAAATACCAAACACTGCTAAAAAGAATACTAGATCAATTTTTTGACTAGCAACAGGCAAAGAGAGAAAGTGTGATATAGTTGCCAAAAATACTTGAAAATAATAAACATTCTTTCTCATCTTTCCATATGAACTTTCTTTCCCAAACTGTTAAATACAATTCACTAGTGATAGCAACTGCGCTTTTCCCCTCCAAATCTTTACTGTTTTTTCTTTCTGTCTGCGATTTTCTTCTTTCGCTCTGCTTGCAGGGCTGCTTCCTGAGCTGCCAGTTCTTCTTGTTTTCTGCGCTCAGCCTCCAGCAGCTGATTTCTGTATGCTTCCCGAATGCTGTAAACTCTGCCTCGTGTTTCATCTAGGGATGCCTGGCCAAAAACAAACAGCAATGCTGCCCTGCTCAACGCACCAATCTTGATTTCATCACAAGCAACTGTATCCTTGCTCTTCTGTTTCACTTTGTGACTCTGTAAGTACGGGGAGAGCATCTCTCCTTTTCTTTTTACATGGATGTTTATTGACCTCTCAAAGGAAGCAGCTATATGTCAATCTTTCCACCGTGAAGAAGAGAAAGTTCAGGAAAATCCTTTTTAAACTTCTGGCATAATAAGCTAATTGTGTGAAAGGAGAATAGGGCAACAGAGTAGTTACCCATCTGGATCTAGTCCCTTTTCAGTTACTGCTTTGCTTTGCTCTCTTAAATAAGTCTATTAAAAACTAGGTGTCAGAAACGCTGAAATGGCTTAGGAGTTCCAGCCTCCTAAGAGGCGAAAGGAGCCTAAATCACAATGACTTTCAGTGGGGCAAGTGGGACTTTGACACCTCCGAATACTTTCCCTTTTCTATTTCCATCCTGAAAAATGGGGATACCTGGAAATCTTTATATAGTTCTTTGTGGTCTACAGATGAAAGAACCGCAAAAGTGCTTATCAGTAGAGTGTGCATATTCACAAGTAACTCTCATTTTAAATTCATACCGTGAAACATTTTTAAAGGAAATACTTTCCAGAAAGAGTAGAGGATCTACTCTTGTGAAAAATTTGCCCTTCTAATATACAATATGTTAGGCATCCAAAATTATAGCAACATTTGAAAACTTGGATATGCATCCTTATTAAGATCAGCCACTGCTGGAGAACTGTGGCTCCTTGCTGACCAGTACTTGAGTAATATAAATCAGGCTGTCTGGGAACTAGTTAAGGGGATGTTTTCAAGCAAGATTTCTGTAAATAGGTTGATTTGATGTAAAATTGATTTTACTGTCCCTTATCCAGTTTTAAGAGCTCTGAATAGTCACCAGCTCATTGATAGTGGTTATTGTACCACCACTGTAACAAATTTTGTTCCTGTTGATGCTCAACAATTAAGCCAATTTGGTAAAATATTTGTATGGATTTCATGTGCAATGCATTGACTGAGTTAATCCTCACAATGGATCCTACCCTAATGTCTTTATTACTTATAGACATGGTTTTCTGAGGATTAGTAATCTAAATCCTTCGTTTGCTGGCATCATGCATATTCCAAGAAAACTGGGTTCTCTAACTTTTCTCTGAGACACATTAAGAACAACTTATCCCCCTGTATAACTTTTATTGCTTTTCAAAAAGCTCTATACAATTTTATAACCAAAAAATAGCCAAACTGGAGATGCTTTACCTAATAAGCATCTGTCATGTATGTCACATGGTCAGTTTATTCTGACTTATAACCATCATTTTATGCTGATAAAATAGTGTTTTTGCAGAGAGTGTATCAAGAAAGTGCTAAGAACATGATATTAAGGATGTCACGCAGTACTATTTTTTTACTTTAGAACTTTCAGTTTTAACCTTTCTCCAAGTGAATTTTCAATCTTGTTCACTGCTTCTAATTACTAGTGCTGAATACAAAACTTTTGATAATGGTTGATCAGCATATTCAGACTAGTGGCAGACATCACGGTAGTAATTAACTGGAAAGTAATCTTGAAAACATACCTGCAGGTTCTCATACATTTCAAGTATATTTTGCTTCAGTAAAACTCTGTCATTTTCTTCTTTTTGTCTTTCTTCCAAAGCCAGATTGCGAAGTTGCCTAAAATGGTTGATTTTTTCTTCTTTGCGTATCTGTTGCTGTTGAATGATAGACTCATTTCTCAGCACAGATTCAGGCATTGTTTTTCTGAAGGAAATACAGAACAGATATTTGTCTCATATCAAATGCAGTTTTGGTTGTTGTCTATTTTGCTTAACATTTACATGCATGTATTTGGCTTATATTTGGCAACATCACTATCATATAGTTAGATATGGTTAAGGAGTCACTTTTCTTCTGCTTATATATAACACCAATAAGAAAATACATTCCTGAGGCTCCAGGTCTCCTTATACTTGAGGGTCTATTTTAAATCTGTTTGTAAAATCATGCTCATCTTTGAGCATATGAAAAACTCCTACATGTGACACTTACTTTTAATTTGCAAGAAATATATTTTCAGAAGTTTTTGATATTATAATTATGCATTGAGACAAATGCCCTTTTTTTTTTTTTTTTTTTTGCTTTTGGCATAATGGCAGGTAAGTGGATAATATACTTTTACATTTTGTCCTAAATGACTAGTGTAAAAGTCAAGGAGTTGAAGACAAATGAAATGCTTACAAGGTTCAAGCTTGTGGAAGGTATTTTGCCATATTTTCTACAGTTTTAATGCTATTCACTTCAATATAATACCAATATTCCTTTCAATTTAGAATTAAATTTGAGCTTTTTTTTCAGCATTTTTTAAAGTCTTTTGAAGATCAATGAAATGCAAAAATGCCACATTGAATACAAATGGACTTAAGCATGAGGTGGGTTCTAGCAGCAGCACAGCAAGTAAGGAGGTGCATGTGAATTAGCTCTGTAAGTTCAAGTCAACATGTGTAATAAAGAATAAAGTGCTTTTGAATAATAAATATAATAAATATAATTATTTCAGATATTAACTATTATTAACTGAACTGCATTTGTTAAGTATGTTATTTTAAACCAGCGTAACATCCTGAAAGATTTCTTATGAGATTGGCTCAGCTGTTTGGAGTGTGGTGTTGATAACACCAAGCTTGTGGGTTCAATCCCTGCACGGGCCATTCACTTAAGAGCAAGACTTGATGATCCTCGTGGCTCCCTTCCAATTCAGAGCATCCTGTGATCTGGAAATAAGTGCTCCTTTCAAGATGAACACTGAAATAAACATATTTGCCTGAATGCTCATTGTCTTCAAAAGTTTATGTCACGTCCTCATTACATGCAGCGAGGTGATTCAGCTCCTTGGACATTTATTATGTTGGGGCAGTTTACCTCGTGTAAGGACTAAGGTCTATAAGCTCCCATTTTTTTTGCTGTGTTTTAAATCTTGAGTCAATAGTTGTTTGTGGTGCTTGCTCTCCTGTGGTAAGAAAATATAAAACAGAACAGATTAAACTGGTTATTTGGTTATGCTAAAGGGCTCCACCTAAATTCTCATATAAATTTTTCTTCCTTTGGCTCCGCAAAACACATTATTAAATGAGAACATGGGCTGAAGAGGATATAATATTTCTGCCCTTTTATTTCCAACATGTAGGATAGAATCAAAGATGCTGCAAAACCCTCACATATCCTAGAATGAAACTAATATATGTATTTTAGCTAAATCCCCTCTACTCAAGGAAGTTTGTAAGTCTAAGCAAGAACATTGAATTTGCAGTGGCTAAAAGATATAAAAACAACTTCTGGGAATCACATTCTTTTATTTAAAAAAATCAATAACAAGCTGTTTGGTCCTGGCTGTAATTTAAAAAAATTATATTCCCTTTTGGGGAAAAGATTTAGTTTAAGAAATACTAGTTTAAAGAAAAACCACGACATAGTAAAACTGGTATTCTGAAATCTTAGACTTTTTTTTAACCACATGGATAATAACCGTGCTATGTTTCATTGTAGCATTCTTGCAATACAATGACACATCTGATGTTAAGCATGGCACCAGGCTGAGCTACTTTGTCACTATTTCAATGCTTCCTTCTTTCAATTTGTCTCGACGTGCTGAAAATACTTGTGAAATTTGATGAGATTTAATGATGACTGCATTAGTTTTCTTTTATAAAAACTCTTTTATCACCTTACCTATAGCAGTAACCAATTGAAATATTTTTAAAATCTTACTGGACTTTTCTCATGAAAAAGAGGGAGAGGTTTCTGAACATTAAAAAATTGCTGTCTGTATATTCACTGTCTATACATAGACAAATATACCAGCCTTCTCTGCTAGTCTCAAAGGGTGACTTGGATCTTTGGAAGTGCCTTAGATACTGCCCATCAGAACGGTATTCTCCAGAATATAAAAATCCTCATTAAGACACTGCATATTACAGAAATGTTCAGTCCCATCATTGCCTATTGCTGTACTCTGTGGAACAGAACCACAACTTAAAGTCATTGGGGTGTCACTCTTTACTTCATAAGACTTTATATTAGACTCTAAACACTTAGTTTAGAACAAAGCTCTAGGTGAACAACCATTAATTTCAAAGTCCTTTAGCCAGTAACTTAGAGGAAATAATAGTGATTCAAGTAACCAATATTGGGTTTAAGCCATTAGGTGATGATTAATTCCACTTTAAGTTCTGAACCTTTCCTGTGAAGATTACTTACCGGGATGGAAAAACACTAATCTATAGTTAAGTATGGGTCACAGGTTCTAGTTCCATGAACATGAGTCATGACTGGATATTGTCACAATCAGACTGGGTAGTATTCTGTCCTTTTTATGATGGCCTCATCTCAGCATATTCACAAAAGAAAAAACCAACAAACAGCTTGAAGTATTGCACCCAGTTTGACTTTTCATCAGAGTACAGAAATTGGCAGGGAATACATATGAAGAACCCATAGAAGACGGAATCACTAATAAAATTAGACAGCACTTATGGAAGCTTCCAGGAAGCTGATGCTACTCAGTATGCACTTTTTGACACCTCACTTCTAGATCACTCTCCATGAACAATTTTCATGAACATGAACGTTTAGAGAATGCACTTTAGGTGTATTAGTCTCTTACTGACATGCTATTTTAGCTGCTAAACACTTTTTTAGCATTTCTACACTAATGAACGCTGGTACTTGGAATTGAAGGAGAAGGTATTTTCCACCGAACTTCCAAAAATTTCAGAGTAATTCAGGGTTAGAATTCTACTACAAAAGGACTACCTGAAGTTTGCTTAAGGGTAACTTGGCAGCCTCCAAGAGCTGTGAGGCTGTATCTGTGTCTGTAAATAGAGCAATGAAACAATTGAAATAAAGAGGGGATAGAGAGCAAGCTTTCCATTGCACATTTGGACACCTTTACTGGGGCTGATCTATCCGTCTACTACCAGTATTTAATGCAGAAGTCTTTCCTAAGGAGTGGAGCATGCTGAACAGAAAGTTATACCCTTACCTGTTTCTCCTGAACTAGGTGTTAAGTCGGCAGTCTCAGCCCCAGCTGTGGGCTCCTCTGGGTCTCTCACAGCATACTTATTAATAAAACGCATACGTTCCTGAAAAGCCTAGAGATCAAAGTTTTACAATCCAGGTAAGAAAAATTTACTGCATATTTTAAATCTCAAAGAATTTTCAAAAGTAGGATTCTATAAGTCTTCAATAAGACCTAACACCAGGGTGCAGTGTGCAAGTCTGCCTGGTGCTGGAATCAGAAAAGATGCCAGGGTCCCACTGAATCAGTCCTAAGATACTGCACGCTCACACTAAAGATCACTGTCCAATGACACAGTGGGAAATCACTAATCTCTGGGCAGTTTAAAATAGTATTGGTATTAAAAATAAAACAAAAGCTGTATAGCTGAATGTACGGCTACTGCACCTCCTTAGGGAACTACCACTTTGTCCTAGGAGCTCCTATAGCCTGATGATTTAGACGTCCTCCTGAAAAATGAGACCTTTGGGTGCAAACCCTTTCAGACTCAATTACCTTTGATGGCAAAACCAGACATCAGCACTTCTGTCTTTCCAGAAGGCGACTATGACTCACTTGACATTCTCTTAAGGGCTGATGTTGCCAGAATGGATAGAGAAGCCCTTTGGCTTTTGGTCATCCTGGAGTCAGGCATTCAATTTCCAGAGTCAGAGGGTCTGTGACCCCCGGAATGGGCAGACATTGGGCCAGGGTTGTCAAGAAGAAAGGAGAGGGGAAGCTTCTTAATCTGGGTAGCCCCCCCCCCCCCCTCAATTTAGGCCTTGTTTTAGCATGTTCTATTGTTGCTGCAATTGTCTTAATGACAGCTGTTTTAAAAAAACCCCACAAACCTAAGGGGCTTCAACCCTGTAGTTGCAATTCAGTTGATTTTCTGATTTAAAAAGGCAACGGTGATAGAACCAGATTCTGAAGAGTCTTTACACATCAAAGGGGATTCATTTCCAGCTAATCTTTAGGAGGCTGTACTTGCATTTTCAGTCTCAGCACAACCAATCAAAGCTGCAGAGCTGCATCTCTCCGCAGTTCAGAATTTAATAGAGTAGTGTCAGGAAAGGTTTTGAGCTTTGAACACACTGAAAAGAACTGAGAAAATCTGAGAGTGTAACTGGCAAGATTCATGTCTGAGGGTCATTTCTGAAAGGTAATATAAAAAAGACAAATTTGGGATTCTGGCTGAATATCCCTTAATGGGCAATGGTATTGGGGGTGATAGTGAATGACTGTCAGGTGAGTTTGAAGATTGCACTTTGTTCTTTTATTTTTCTTTGGTTATTATGCTTCCAATTCTGAATCATCACTGCAACTTTTTGCTTTGCTAGAAAGAACGTGTATTATTTTTCCATCTCAAGCATATGTCCTGTCAAAAGCACCCAGATTCAGCTGGCAACTAAATCAGTACTGCTTCTCCTTAACCGTGAATTCATCATACCAAGTATGTACAGGCTCATGGGTAATCTGCAACACAGAATGAATTTGGGATCCTGGCTGCAAGGGACAATTTGAGTACTGATATGACCAGGTGCCAGTTCTTCAGGAGAAATCATTTTTGGCATGTTTATAGCAGTGTATTTCTCGATAGAATCTGTTCATGCTAAACATTAAACTTGTCACAAGTAGCAGCTTTGCAAATGTGTAGAGGTAGTGGGCTTTCTAAGGAGAAACTTTTCTATGTTTTGTAAAGTAGAACCTAAAGTCTCAGTGATCTACAGAAGCCTGAAGTAGATGATCTGGATTCCTGCCCAGAATTCAGGCACATAATCATTTTTAATTCTTTAAACTGTAACATTTCCTGTCTTCCACAGAGAGGTGAAGAGGACAGCCCTGTGAAGTCAGGTTTCTGTTGTGGCAACTGCTCTACCATCACAAAGACTCCTGGAACTTGTGAAGAAACATCACTGCAAAGATAGCACTCTGATATTACCTTGACAGCTCTCCCTGGCTCTGCAGACTCCCATGCTTCTTTCATGGCTCTGATCTCATCTGCTCGCCGTGTGTCTTTCTTCACCTCCAGAAAGTCTGCCTCTTTCTGTTCACTAACTATGCGTAAAATGCAGTAGGGCGTGTTTGAATCTGCTGGCTGAAAGTATCATAAACATAATGTAGTCACTGGTATACAACTATTACCACTCTTCAGGGTGAAGTTATGTTTTTGTATAGTGGTAATTTTTCTGACTGACATACATTGTACATTGACAGACTTTGATATGCATTATGACACAAACAGAGGCTGCCAAAGGAAAGAAAGATTACTTTGCAATGCCTGGAAGCTCTTTGAGGTATTTTGTTTACATGTTTTCCCCCACCCCCATACAGCATGCTCCACACTCCCAGTTCTTCTGAACAGTTTGTCTGAACAGGAGTATTTTGTAGTGATTTTTCATGCACTTGTTTTATCTCCCTGCCAAGTTCCTCTCCTCTCCTCTCCTCTCCTCTCCTCTCCTCTCCT
>VZTA01008820.1:0-14955 GCA_013398855.1 Mohoua ochrocephala | reverse complement strand
CCTCTCCCTCTCCTCTTCTTCTACAAGCTTCTTTACTAGAAACCTTATTATATTCAAGTGGGATTTTTGTGTAGAAATAATGCTTGCTCTGTCTTGTAAGGTTCTTTTCCAATCACTTCCCAACGTCTCTAAAACACCTTAACACATGGCTTCTCCAGAATCACAGGGTAAGTAGGGCCTGAAGTCTAGGAGACTATTCTGCTGTCTGACCAACAAATGAGATATCGTGCTGCATATATTTCTGAAAACCATACCATCTGAAGAAGCTTTAAGCCTAAGAATTAGAACTAGGGTTAGGAGTTCAGCTCTTATTTGAGACTAAAGGTGGGCATCTTCGTTATGTGCAAGGGCTGCATCTCAAAACTTGTATCTGTTTTAGTGGTGGACTCCCAAGAACCATCACCCCAGCACTCCTAGTGTAAGGCACTATTCCAGAACTCTGTATAATTAGGTGTGGATATGAATCACAGGGAAGTCTGCTGTGCAGCAAGTTTAGTCAACAACAAAAAAAATCAGTAGAGATTTCTTCATGAAAAAGTCCACGGTTCTCTCCTTGAACTACACACCATGAGGCAGCAAAATTCCCAGCAAAAGCAATACCATTAAACAAGGAGCTGTCAGTTCCTTCATTGCTTTCCATTAATCTGTTTGCAACCAATAATGTCAATTATTCCTTTTAAGGCATAAAGGCTGGCAATAGCTTTTCAGACAGCCACAGAACACTCAGATGATCCCACCCCAGGGGAGAAGAACTTCCAATAAGCAAGTACATACCAATTTTTCTGCCACTGTAGTCTGCATGCTAATGACAATTGTGATATATGAGACAGGAACTGACTACAGTGGAAAGACCTATTTCACCTCCCTAGGAACCTATGAAAGCCACTGCAGTGTGGGACTAATGGAACACAAATATGGTGAATTCATGGAATTTAGTAAGCCTTCAGCAGAGACAGAAACTACACCAACAAAAGGAAGAGTAGTTCCTTACACATAAACGAAGAAATGAGCAAATTGTATCTCTAAATCCAGGATGCACAGTTTTTACATTCAACCTTTTTAATTCAACC
The DNA here is from genome assembly GCA_013398855.1 of Mohoua ochrocephala. Taxonomy (NCBI): domain Eukaryota; kingdom Metazoa; phylum Chordata; class Aves; order Passeriformes; family Acanthizidae; genus Mohoua; species Mohoua ochrocephala. Next base: position 13,885 of record VZTA01008820.1, on the reverse strand, counting down.
TTTCTCAGGTGTAAAGCTAAAATGGTGGCAAAGCAGGGTGTAGAGAAATGCAAGGGACACGAGAAGTCCTAGCAGTACTGATCTGCAGACCTGAGAATATCTCTACATTCAGTACAAGGATGGCACATTCAACAAGTCAAGGCTGTGGCTTTGTTCTCACCTGAGATTCAAGTGATCTTCTTTCGTTCTGGAACTTCTCTTTTTCTGTCTTCTCAAATACTTTATCTTTTGATCTTCTGGTTGATTCAGGAATATTTGCAATCTTTTTTACTTTGAAAGAAGTGAGAGTTAGGGGAAAGTTTTGCTCCTCATCCTTTCCGCTGTGTATTACTCAGATGTAGTTATAATGCATGATGAATTAGAGAATATCATTGTTATCCATAAATACAGTTCCGCATATAACTTTAATAGCATCAGGAATGTGTCAGTTGAAACAACCAGAGATGAATCAAAAACACTATGAGAAAGATTAAAAACCTGAGTCTGAAATCTCCATTTCCTTCCACCTTCCTACTGCCTTAAACATGGAAACAAGTGCTGAAACCTAGATTTAGCCAATACGGTAAAACAGGGGACTTCTCTCAGAAAAAAGCTGATACGAGTGACTGTTTCACAGTCTGATGATAATAATAAGATATCTTTCAGTTAATGCTTGTAAGATAAGATAGCTTTCACTTAGTGCTTTTCCAATTTCTTTCCACTGAGAACAAATCATTGTACTGCACGATTAATGAGCTTTGGATGAGATCTGCAATGTCATGGCTGAGGTTATAAGGATACATAAAATTATAAATATTAAATATATAGAAACATATTTATGATGTGCATATAGCTCCACATACAAATATATATTATATGGTATATAAGTGTATTATATCTTATATCATACATGTGTTAATCTAGAAATGGTATTATTCTTATCTCCTCATCCTACTTAAAAAATATCCAATGACACCAAAGTGTAAAACTTAAATTGGCTCAATGCTACCAAGGCATATATTAAAGAATGAAAGGAAAAATTAAAGTGGTCTCCACAAATATTGAATACACTAAAACAACTCCAGAGGAAATGCAAATATAAAACTAATAGTGATGACATAATTCAAAGTCATAAAATGATTACATAAATGGCTTTCCCTTTAATTTGACATTATTATTACGTAGTAGCACCATAAATCAAGTTGGTGTACGTGCATTATTCAAGGAATTATTAATTTTTAGAGATAAATTATTTACTGTTTACACGAACACTAAAACGACATTCAGCGTAGTTAGCTAAATGATACCAGACAACGACTTTCTACGTCATGGGATACTACAAGCTTTGTCTGGTTTCTATAGATATTTTGTGACTCTGAATTGTAACATGTTGATGCTCTGAACCTATAGCATACCCTGATAAGTTAGTAAAGAACAAGGCAGCATAAGAAATGACAGGGCTAGAATGAGGTAACCTACTTTACCTCCGGATACGAAGGCTTAGGGCAAGGTTAAGTTGAGATTTCCAAGCTCTGCCATGCGCTGCACTGTCCAGGTTCCCACAGCCCTTTCTACTCCCTCAGCAAAGCAAGAAGCATCCCCAGTTTTGGGACCATCCTCCAGACATGCCTGGAGGGGGCAGTGACTGTATTTTGGCATGCTGCCCACTCTGATTCAAAAGGAGATGTGAGTAACAACTTGGGACTTTTCTAAGGGCAAAGACAGGCAGATGCTTTGTACGGGATATGATAAGAAGAAAGGCAGGCAGATGATACAGAAAGTAAAAGGCCATTCCAGCTCACAGCTTGTGCATCAATCACAAACTCTCAGTGGCAGTTTTTATATCTGTATGGCACCAAGAAAAGCTTGGGCATCGCACAGGCTGACAGTGATGACACACAGCAGACAGCAACTTTAAAATCAGCTTCTCTACTGCTCTTCAATTATTTATACCAAAATTCATTAAGTCTAATGCCAAATGTGACCAAAGTGATCATCCAGTCTGATGTCCTGTCTATGACAAGCTAAACAATTGCACCAAATGATTCCTAGCTGAAGCTCAGCTTCAGATTGAGATATATCAATTCTCTTTTTTAGGCAAGATAGACAGCTACTCCTGGTTTATGAAATTTAAATTACAGAGAATCTATCTTATTCATAGGTATAATACAGAGGAGTATTTTGAAGCTTTCTTTGAGAAGATATCATGCTCCTGCTATCTGAAATAGGCTCTGAGCATTTAGTGGGATTACCCAGTAGTTGGTAGCAATGACTTTTAGTTGCCCCACGAGGGACTTTCATATTTCTTTAAGAATAGATTGAGAAGTTCAGATGTTGCTTTTCCTGTCTTTGACTGGACCCTCAGAAGGATTCTTGTCAGATGGCAATGTCAAAAATCTTTCCAAAGCTGGGCTCACCCACAGACTAAAGTTACAGAAAAAATACACCAGGATAGAAGCAAACCAATGCTATGGCAGCAGTAGTAGTGTGGGCTTAGAGCGTGGCTTAGAGATCTACAGCACCATCGTGTATCCTCTGTGAACTATTTGTTCACTGAACACCAGGCAAGTGATTAATCACTACTGACAGGCAGGCTGGGAAAGAGACAAAGAGAGAGAGATCTGAACATCCTGTTAAACGTCCCGTGGAATCCACTCCTTGGCACAAGCCCGCAAATTCTCCTGTGGGAAAAGAAGACCTGTGGGAGAAACTTTCACAGCTCTGGAGGATGAAAAGGAATATTCCAAAGCATATTGCCTGTCCTGCCTTTTCCAACCTACCTCTACTACCTGGGCTGGGCACTCTATCTCCTCTGCTTTCCCAGTGGGATAGACAGCCTTCTCTACTCCTAAGTCAGTTTAAGGCAATATGTAAAATACATGCTGCAGCCAGCATTCAGCACACAGTGATGATTTAGCTCGGGGTTGTGACAGTTGCACAATAAAACTTATGATCCTACTACAAGAAAAATAAAACCAAAGAACCCAAAAACATAATAGCTGAAAATCCAATACACACAATGAACCTTAAGGTGATTTTGTTCACACAGTCGAGCAACTGAAAATGGTATTAGCAGTTGCAAGACCGCCTGCTAACTGTTCCCCTTTTCCACAAGAATTATGATCTTGAGCTTGAATTTTTAAAAATATTTTACCATTGAAGACTTGCTCTGTAACAGTTCTCAGAAGGAGGAGAGAAAAACAAAACAAAACAAAACAAAGAAAGAGAAAAAAGAGAGAAAAGAAGGAAGACTGTATAAATAAACTATGTGGAACTTCCTAATTTCTGTGTACTTAGGCTTTCCTGCCTAATGCCTTTTTAATGTTTTGTTTGTGCAATGGGCCCCTTAATGAAACATTTAATGGGATTTCATATATAATAAATATGACTAAGTATTATGCACAAAATAACTTTCATTAACACAGTTCTTTTTACAAGTACAAACATCAACAAATACAAAATCATCATAGGATCTGTACACCAGAGAATTTATTTTCTTCAAAAATGTTCAAAATAAGTATTTATAATATTGGTGAATATCAACAGTGTAATAGCATGGGTCTTCATTTAAAGGGAGACTAGTTTAAAAGACTTTAGCAGATCTTAATACAAAGCTGAAATATGGTTTTGCCATGATAAATTAGCGTTAATACAAAATTAACTCCAGATGGCGCTGTTGGCTCACATGAAAAAGGGATACTTGCAACAGGGAAAATTTGTTGCAGAAATTTTTCAACTGGCTCACTGCAGCGTGCTTAAAAATCACATGGTGAGACAACACCTTCTTGGTTACACACCAACATTATTACTATATGAATTTTGTGTCTGACAGCTGACGTTGTCAATTTTAAATGGTCAGTTTTCAAGTCGATTTAAGACTAGATCAGAAAAAAGATCAAATATTTGGGTTTTCCCCAAAATACTTAACTATAGTAAGCACTCCAGGTAAATATTACTGTTAATAGGGATACATAAAATAAACACTAAGTATTAAATGTGTATTGGTGTTTAAACTTTTTGATATAAGTTGTTTTTAAACTCTGTTGGTGGCTTAGGCAATGTGTTGGGATCCTTGTATAAACAGAAATACTCAGTTAATAAGCTGACGTTGTCAATTTTAAATTCCTTTGAAATGCAGCAATTATGAGAGGGCACAAAAATGACACCATTTGAAAATAATCCCAAGAGAAAAAGTGCTCGTTATCACTGACTGTAGCTTAAGTATGTTTGACTGCAAATGAGCATCAATTAACACGGAGAAGGGGAGCTATGAACTGGAATATTGCTACCTTGAATCCAACGTGAGAATACTCGTGACATTGACAAGGGACAGTGATATGAGCTGAGAACTAGTGAAGACACTTAAGAGATGAAGTGACCTCCTTTGAAGTGCAGTTTCACAGACCATGGTGAAGCTGTATAAAAGGACACACACCGGCAGCGTGATGGGTGTGTCAAGTGCAAGCTGTCACTGTGTAACCGACTCAGAAGGGTAAGAGGATGCAATAGGATGTCTACTGTAAGAAGCAGTCTATCAGGGAAAATTAAGAGAATAAATGGAATCATTTAAGAAGAAACGATGATACTGCAAAGAACACAACAAACAGCAAGCAGGTGAAATCACTAAAAGAGCCGTGTACAGGCCTGTAAGCCTACATGACACAGCTCCTCAAATGCTACTAAAACTGGCTAGAGACTATAGTAAATCAAGAAGATGCATCTTTGCAAAGTTGCGTAATAATAACTGAAGAAATACTGAAAAAAATCTCAAATATTGCATACATCCCAAACCCAAGAAATTAAACAATATCCATCAGCAATTACTGGTGCTGAATCTAAGTTCATTCCAGGGTACTAGAAATTACAAAAAAAAGACTTGACCAGACATTTAAAGAGAAATATGTAAATATGGTAAGAAGGGAGACCTACCACTAGTAAATAAAAATCAAACCATCCTAAAAAATTTTAGGGTATTAGCAAGTGTATATATATGAGGAAGCAAATATTTCTGCTTATTACTTCTTTTAAAAATTGAGTTATAGAACTTTAATATTAATGATACAGAAAATTTACTGAATAGTCGAAAGCCATATTTTAGGTTCTGCAGGAACCTAGGGGTGAGAACACAGGAGAATCAGCTGCATGTGTGCTTGATGTTCTGCACTAGCAGCTGGAGCAGGGCTGCAGCCTCAGAGCTCGTAGGGGATGCAGGGGCCAGCTGCTGGGCACAGTCGGTGTCTAAGTCCAGCTGGTGGAAGGATCCACCTTTATAGAAACATATCGTCTCTCTAGGAGACTTCCATTCTTTCCAGTCAGAGAGGGAAAAGCAGGATGAGGCAGCTGGTGCTGTCTGTGTTGGTGTGCGTGCTCTGAGTGTCTATCAGTGATCTGTGGAGCTGGCACAAAAATGACACCTATATACGTACACACATATACATCGTGGGTATGTGTGTTTTTGTGCACGTGCTTGGTGGGATGACATCTTCAGCCTCATGAATGGTTGGACCTGGGAATGTGCAGTGGCAGCAGCCTTGCCTCTCTCAGGCCATTGGGTCCAGAGTGATAAACTTTAACATAATTAAGATCTAAATAATTTTGTGTCAACCTCACAGGTAAAAGAAGAAGCAAATATGAGACATTTATCTGATTTACAGAACACTGACTAGTATTCTAAGTGCTTTTAATATGTCTTGGGCTTGGTTTTTACTGTCCCTTAAGAAGAAATGTTAAAATAATCTGTAAAAAACCCAAAAACTTAATTTTTCTGTCCCCTTCCTGACTTTGACATACAGATTGTACTTGGGAGCTTTCCTAGTCTTTCCTCTTGCTAAATTATTCTCCTAGCAGTACAGAAGCAATACATTTCCCAAACCAGGCCTTTTCCCCCCTCTTGTTCAGTGCATTTTCTTAAATTATCAGCAGGCATGTTTCTGTTCCAGATCTCTACCTAGAGCAGAGCCCTAAGAAGGTGAGTTTTGCAGTGTATTCTCTGATTTCCTTAAATTTTGTGAACTGAAGATGTAGATTCATGCAATCAAACTTTATTTCTAAGAAACACAGAACAAAAAGTTTTGTTGGCTAGTTATTCCACTCAAACAGTGAAAAAATGTTGCTTGGAGCAGTACTTTTTTTTAAAAATCAGTAACATGGTACATTTGACTAAACATGTACTTAGCTTAACCTACCTTTGATTTCATTTTTCTGCATTTCTTTCAGTTCCTGAACAAGCAAAGACTCACTCTCAGTAAGTGGCCAGCTATCATGCAACACCAATGCCTGTATTGTATACTGGTGAGACTGTGAAAGAAAATGCAACATGCTGAGGTCATAACAATTACAGCAAGCATTCGAGTCCTGCAGGTTAGTAAAGTGCCAGGTATTGAATTCAGCAAATACAACACGTAATTAATTTTCAAGCTTGCACATAACAGCATTCACAAGAAGCTTAAAAAATTAATGTTAATTCCACAGATCTTATTTTAATTCCCATGAAATTAAACAATTACTCATGTGTTTATCAAGTGAAACTAAACTGGGCTATACAATAAGGAGCTAAATTCCTGTAAGATTTCCATGCAACTTTCCTATGTATGCCATGTACTAAAACAAAGACATTTGTCTTTGATTTTAAGACCTACTACAGGGCTTTGAGCCCTAGTGCTAGCACTCAATAATGCCTTAATTTGAGGCAGAGGTGACAGGGTCCATGGGCTGTTTTAAACATTGTCTAAACTGAATTGGAAATGACTATACTTCAAAATTGTTTTCCAAAATTCTAATGCCAGTTCTGAGTCAAAGGAACAACTCTGGAGTTTATTTCTCAATAATTTTTGTTTTCTTAGGATATTTTGTTGCAATTGAATTCAACTATCAAGAAAAAATCACAGCAGAAAAACATGTGGAGATAGAAAACAAGAATTGTTTTAGAAAGTATACTTCATTTCTCTAAAAGAAATAAACAATACTAAATGACATCAAGAGAAACCCATGGTTTGACATTACTCTCTGACAAACTTGGCTTGAGTAGCAGATATCATGCGTCTGTTACTAAAGCTTGCAGCTGACTGGAAATAGATGTTTCTCTATGCAAACCCTTACAGATGGCCTTCTATAATATCATACTTCAAAGAAAGCTCATATTGAAGCATCAGAACTTTAATTTCTGGCAGTTTTTGGTCTTTATGTGAAAGTTATACTATACTTGGATTGGATTTGCCACGTGAAAAACCTTTAAAGATAGAGTAAATCACCTTGATATGAAACCCCCTACTCATTTAGTCATTCATACATGTACATTATCCTTTTTTTCATCACCTCATTCAAAAGCTACCAATAATCTTAATTTTGGATTCCTTGTTCTTCTTGCCTCAGGATAGAAGATCTCCACATGTACCAAAAGAATTAGCAATAACCCTTCACTGTTTGTTTGCTTTTTTTTCTTCCCAAATCCCAGTGATTAACAATCTCTTACTTGTTGTGGGCTTCCAACATTATTTTCAAAGTTTTCCAAGAGTAAAGATTCATCTATTTTTATCACTGGAGCTTCCTGTACAGGGTCTGACTTGGAAGAAGTTGTGCTGTTCTTTAATGAATTATGACTTGCTTTTTTTAATCGTCCAGTTTCCGATCCCTTCCTTGTACTACTTGGAATAGTCTGTAGGTTTTTTACTGCAAGATGACAAAAAAAGGTCCAGAAATTCTATGAATTACTGGTATGAGGTAAGCAGATGACTCCAGAAAGTATCAGAAAGAATTAACATAGTCCATTTTCTCATACTGGATTATACTCACAAGGTTCCAATTAAAATTATGCTTATTCCAAATACTACCCTGATTTCATTTTGCATGCAGATCACAAATATCTTCAAAGTAAATAATGAGAAAATTGAGACTGTGTATATATGACTGTTGTTACTGTTGATAAAGCATATAATCTTTTCCCCTCAAAGCCCATGCTTCTTTCCTGCAGCAGCCACCACGGCACCATGCTATACATTACAGAATAGAGATAGCCTTGTGCTCCCTATGATGGGATCCCTTTGTGGCTAACCTAATTTAATAAATGGTGTAAAACTGGATGAAGGGAAGAGGTGCATTGGCCACAGTCCTGGGAATGTCTACCCTTACAGAAGTCTCTTATCCAATCTCTTTGTGTCAATCTGACACAAAGATCATAGCTGACTTGAGTTTAAAAAAGCCAGTCTTGAAAGGAGCTACAAAACTATTTGTGATCTATCATTTATCAATGTATATCATTGTCACCTAAGGAAGATGTTAATGTGGAAAAACTGTGTGAGGAGCTACAAAACTATTTGTGATCTATCATTTATCAATGTATATCATTGTCACCTAAGGAAGATGTTAATGTGGAAAAACTGTGTGAGGAGCTACAAAACTATTTGTGATCTATCATTTATCAATGTATATCATTGTCACCTAAGGAAGATGTTAATGTGGAAAAACTGTGAAAACAGGAATGCTCTAAAAAGGGCTGTCACAGAAGTATCAACTCAGAAAACATAAATTTGTTTTCATTTCTAATGCCATTGAAATTTCTTTTGTCTGCTTGTCTACATGAAAGTAAAGACAATTCTAAAAGTGAACATCTCATAGAAAATTGAATAAGGGCAAAGAATACTATCTCTGGGGAAGCAGCTTCAGCTGTGTTACACTAACAATAGCTGAACCATCAGTTGGGAAAGAGACATAATTTTGACTTCACTGAGGACAAGAAGTTTTACTCTTCCCAGGGTTTATTGTATAAACAAAGGATGATACTGCATCATTGCAACACCTCAAAAGAAAAATGCACAATTTCATGTGTGTTGATGAAACATCCAGGGAAATTCACAGGAGGTGGCAGGACTATTAGACCATATTCAGCAAAATTTACTGGTGGTGTGTCAAAGTGTAAATGCCCAATCACAGGTTAAGTGTGCTCCTAGAAACTCAAACGGAGTCAGGAAATATTGTTTCTTATAAAAGTCAAATGCCATGGATTACTTCCCATTGCATCTTTCCCCTGCATTAGCCAGTGCTTCCTCGTTCCTAAGAAAAGCAGAAATCAGGAAATCAAAATAAGAACTTGCAGAAATAGTCTCTTAAAGAGGTCTCAAACTCCTAATCAAAAGTTATGAGTTGCTTTTCTGCATTGCATTTAGAATCTTTAGCACCAGAGCTATCCCTCCTGCTGTCCCTGTGGCAAGGAGGCCTGTGAGAGAAACGTGAAGGAAGACAATACTTGGTTTCTTCTAAACTATTTTTAGAGTGCTGCAGCTCCAGGGCTGTTATTTTGTAAAAGGCATGCCTAAGTAAGCCTGTAACTGTGGAATAGTTTCTCAGGTAGATGCTGCTGAGCTTTCCAGGTATCAGTTAACTTCCCATGCTGTGAAGGTGAGAGTAGATGTAATTCACAGTGGTTAGATTATTAGGTCTTTCATCAGAAGGAACCAAAATCACAAGGCTTTCACTCAATAGAAGTGCACTTTCATGAATAAGAAACAATGCCCAAAGACCAGAATCTTGAATATTCTTCTACATCTGCAATAAAAACGGCTGCAAAGAAACAATTTGTATTCCAGATGGAAGAATAACTACATAAAGACATTTTCTAACTGAGTAAATTGCCTTTAGGTTACCATTTGCAGTATTTGCATAAAGGTTTCTAGTCAGGAATGATCTCCGGTGCCTATCTGAGCACTGACAGCAAGGGCCAGTGCAAGTAATTTACAAAAAGGTGGCTTTAAAGCAGCGAGGCCACCTGGATGTACTCCCTTGGAGTCAACAGAGGGGTGAGCTCTGCTCCAGGAGGTGTTGTGTCGGGGTTTTAGGAGATGTGTACTACCCTCTGAAGGAGTTTACCTCTACCTATCAAGACAGGTGGAGTTCAAGGGAGGCTGTATTCCTTAGGCTGTATCTGGCTTTCAGGAATGCCTCGCTATCCTCCTCTTCTCTCGCTCCTAAACCTGAAGAGCTTGAGTATTAAACAATTGTATAATGATTTTCCCAGAGGAAGATCCTGCCATGACGATATCTCGGAATGACGGAGTCCCCCATAAGACTCATTCTGCTCCCGTGCAGGAAAGATCCCTTGGAAAAGCTCCCCAAAATACACACACAGCCAGCAATTCTCGCAATGGTCACCAGGTGGTGCTGTAACACCAAATTATTTTCCCTGCTCCATACAAAAATATGTGCATGTCACGCTTGGTTTTCCTAAGTTCTGACTAGGAGGAACTCCTAATACCTGCTTTCAGATTCAAACAAATATCTGAAAGATATTTTGATACTTTGTGACAGGATTATATCAGACTGTTACTGCCGAAAATAAAAGGATTGTGAACATTCACTTGCCCATCTGTGCTTACGCGGCTGCTGTGCTTGTGTCAGCAAAACGAATTGCTCTTGCAAGGTGTGTGTCAATATGTAACTCCTTCATTGTCAAGTGCATGTTCAAGGTCCAAGTCATCTGCTACATCTCAGAAGAAGTAAATATATTCAAAATCAATTGGTTTAATGTAGTTTTGGAGCTGTAAAAGACATTTATAGAACAGCTGTGACAAGATGAATTAACAGGCTGTGGGTGGGCAAGGGAGATAATGTTTTATTGGTGATGCTTGCACAATAATGTCACTTGAGAGAACTTCTGGAAACACAGTGAACAAATTTATGAGAGGCAGAACATGTGTGGTAGTGGATAAGCCACAAATTTAGGGACTGTATCTAACTAACTATCTTAACTAACAAGTCTGGTGCCAATGGTATATCAGTACTTTCTGATTATTCCTATCCTGAGAAAACACACTTTTTTAGAGAACAAAGAAATACTGATGGAAGGAATCTTGTTGTATTGAGTGTCAATTGTAAAAACCTCCACCTGAACTTGGCATCAGTATTTCTGAGTGTTTCTATATTGTCATAGTACAGGCCATAAAAACATTTTTGACAATAGCAAAGAAACATGCTTTTACAATGCCATAGATTGAACCACTACTGAACCTAGAGACACTCAGTAGGTTGGGTAATACAAAACTGTCATATTGGTTATACTGAGTACATTTCACAATATTTTCATTTAGTTTGGATGCTATGAAAGATTCTACACAGAGTATATTCTTTGTGATATACAAGATGTATATTAATAGGAAAAGAACTTCAGTGTTAAGACAAATTGGTCAAGTGTCGTAAAAATATAAATAATAGTAAAAAACCAACAAACAGTGACAGCTTCACAGTCATTCATTCCAAATGGCAACTCTCTGTATACTCACACACACTTAAAGAGCATCAGAATATTCATTTTGACTTCAAATATAGTCTAAAATCATAACATGATGTTATGGCTGCCACTGCTGAATAGGCCCTGATACAAAAACCTCCCTATTTTCAATCAGGTTAATGTAACAGATATTTCACTGAATAATTCACAATGGATTAAAACAATTTTAAATTAGCAGAAATGATTTGTATCACAGCACATTAGAGCTAGAATGTGCGTGTCTGATTTCTGAGGATACTTTGCAAAGTTCTCACATATGCATCCTGGCAGACTGGCAAAGGCAAAATGCCCCTTTTAGTTATTCTACCTCATCCTCTCCCTTTCAGCATCTGTTGGAACCCATTTATCTTCTCTGTCACTGGATTGTGCCTTTTAACTTATTTCAGTCTTCAGATTATCATCTTTGAAACAAGACAGTTTCCTGAAATTAAGTTTCTCCTTCACTTTACTGAGGGTGACTTGGCAATTTATTGCCACTATTGTGATGCTGATCCTAAGCTGAGCTATTTTATACTTTCCTGTTTCTATTTCCACCAGTCTACCATTATGTTTACTAGTCCACTTCCACATTCCAAAAACAGTAACCAAAAATAGCTACTGATCATCTTAGTAACTCAGAGAGAAACATGACAGCTTCTCTATGACTTCCTTTAAAACTCTAATGTTTTCATCTGAAGAATTACATTTTAGGAGCACGGTCTTCATAGGATTAAATTTTACATTTCTGGTAATAACAAGGTGCAGTTGAGACAGAAATCAAGATGTTTCATAAATATGATGAAATAAATTATTTTTTCCCATAAAGCATTGGAATTTCATATTATACATTATTCTAAAGGATCATATTTGAAAACTCCATAGTTCAAAATAGTGGAGGTGAGCAGATGAAATATAATGCTATTCTGGGCTTTAGCAAAGCAATAGTCCAGTATTTGAACAATTTGTCTTTGCCTCAGGTTCTCAATATACTCAAATAGGCAAACTCAGGTTTACAGAAGATTTATTGTTTAGGAGTCTTCATAGAAGGACTGAAGACTTTAGTATCTTACATTTCTTATGTATAGCAGTGTCCATGGAGAGTACAGTAGCAGACTTGTTTGCTTATAAGCATCTCTTTTAGTTAAGCAAACTTGTAATTCTTATGAAGAAATCATTTCAAAATTGAAACACGTAGCTATAATGAATGATACAAAATAGTACACAAATAAATTGGAAATCATTTGATTCAGAAGTGAGGTGTATAGAAAACAGGAAAACAAATGAAGATTATCAAAGAAGATGGCATGGCAGTAGCCTCTAAAATCTATTACATGTAAGAAGTGTAATGGAGGCAGGCAGATGGTACTTAATTTTTGTTTAAAATTATCTGAGAGCTACAGGGACCAGTTTTGAAAATATGCCTAAGAATTATGTACCTCATTCAACTGTACTTATTGGTTTTGAGCAGTAAAATTAAACATCATTTCAAAATCAAATGTCAATCAGCTGGCCGAGAGTACATTCAGATGACAAGACTTTCATTCCAGTTTTGTTTTAGTTTTCAGCAGCCCATCCACAATTTCATCAAATAATAAAAAATGCCAGTAGCAAATGGCCAACAGTGTCTGATGGTAACTCTTTGAGTACTGAGGCTGGCAGAGCTCTAACTTCTAAAAGTCTGGAAATGAAGCATAAAAGAGGATGCATGGATAACCTAACTCTGCCCTCTAGAGTGAGTCTGAAGTTTTATCACTACATCAGAGGGAGATGATGGCAGACTACTGCTAAAATCTCAAGCTGAAGGGTCTCTCTTTTAAGTCTACTTGTAAATCAATACTTTCTTAGTGGGACAGCACATCCAAGGAAACTGGACTATTTCTGTATCATTAAGAAAAAAAACCCCACAAAACATAAGCCATAACTACTAACTGATACCACAGGATCACTGGAGGCTGAGTGCTCCTGGCAGAGGGTGGAAGACACTCTGGAGATCATTTAGTTCAATCCAGTGGCTAAAAGCAGGGTCAGTTAGGGCAGGCTGCTCACAGCCAGATCCAGCTGGGTTTTAACTATCTCCAAGGACGAAAACTCCAAAACCAATGAAAATTAAACAATTAAAATGAAAATGAAACAACAACAACAACAACAAAACCAACACCACCAAAAGAACAGCAAAATCAAACAAACAAAAAGACAAACAAAACAAACAAAAAGAAAGGAGAAAGAAAAAAAAAAAGAAACCCCCCCTAAACCGAACAACCACGCACTCCAAATCACCTTTTCTAATGCTTAAACTGTATTTCCTATATTTCAGTTTCTGCCCATTGCCTCTTGTCTTTTCACCAGGCACCACTGAAAAGAGATTGGCTGCATTTTCGTTCTTGCCATTATTTATATGCTGCCAGACTTGGGCATGCAGTAGATTCAGAATGTTAGTTTGCTGGACCACAAAAAGTCGCTTTTAACTGATGTCAGCTGGATTTTTGTTTGGTACCATCACTACTTTCAAAGTACTTACAGAAAGCACATGGATTTTAGCATACTTATGAAAGGTGACCTTTAAACACATATTGGTTCTCATCACTAAGAAGAACTGAGCTTACAAGATTGCAGTGTAATGAATGGCAATAAAATAAAATAGAAAATAAA
>VZTA01008815.1:0-14471 GCA_013398855.1 Mohoua ochrocephala | reverse complement strand
CTCTTTCTATCCCTGAGCTCTGGAAGACTATGTCCTAAGAGTCTATTTCTTCTACTATTCTTTTTGGGATGCTGAGACTGCACCTTCTCCAGCCTGATTCTGGGCTTGGCAGGCATAACTGAGCCACAAATATCCTGAGCTGATTTGATGATGGGAAAAATAAAGTAGCTGAGTAGCCACATTTAGCACAGTATCATGGGGAAATGGGAAAAAAAAAGAAATTTTGCCTATCATCTGTCTTTGGACACTTCAGAAAGCATAGAGCACAGCATGCAATCCAGGCGGATTTGCAACACATTGAATATATCAGAGTTTTAAAACAGAGACAGAAATCAGCAGTAAGAGCAGTGAACTATAGAAAGAGACAACAAAAAGTTTAGCAAACCATAAAGCTACTATAGAATGTAGAAAACACGTTCATCTCGGCATTCTTTTCTTGTAGACATTCTAATATCAGAACATCTCTCTGATGGTACACCCTTTGCTTGCTCTTCAGACTAAGAGTCCAAACACAACTGACTGCAAAAAATAGTAGTGAATCAGGTATTAAGGATGCTGAGGGGATTGGTTACACTCAGTGTTTATTATCTGTTAGGCTTTTATCTATTGTACCTAGGTGCAATTAATCCCATTTCAAGTAAAAGGAACACAGAAGTCTTGACACATTAAAAAGTGAGTTGTCCTATTTGGAGCTAAAATAAATCATTCCGTTTTAGGGGTAGAGCCCATGTGGCTGTTAGTTCAGAGTTCTGCCCAAATAAATAGCCCAAGAACCAAGGCAATATTGTGGAACACAAAAGATATACAGAATTCTTTTAAGAAAATTATAAAGTATTGCAGTGATGAGACACCTGAAGGAGGCTTACTTTCATTTGGGCTTCAAGTATCCAAAATTATTGTGATTCTAAATGCCTTCACAAACCTGAGGGATTTATGTGTCTGGATCTGGATGTGGGCTCCACATTGGCATGTGATACCATTATTACCATTACACATTTGGATTAATATATATGAAACACTAGTAAAAGAAAGACAGTTGAAAAAAGTAAAAGCTACTGTAGCTCTTATGCTTTCACATAACAAAAGGGAAAGAAGAAGACAGATAATACATGAGAGAATATAAAAGGACGTTAAAATACCAAAGTGAAGCTCACGAAATGGTTGCAAAGTATTTTGTATGCTTTTGTTGCTATGCATAAAAAGACATAAATTGTTACATTGAATCACTGCATTTTAAAATTACTAACAAATGCTCAGTGTGGAAAATGACAACCTTACTAACAGAGATGACAAATTTATAAGTGACTGTAAGAGTATTGTAGAGGAAAGCTTTGGACAGCACAACTATAAGCATAATTATACTAACTACAACAGATCCACCTGTAAGAAGAAGGATTGGACAACTACATAAACACAGTACTATTTTTTTCACCAAATTTTGCTTCTACGCTAACAAATATAATTGTCTTTTAAATACTCCAGCCAAACTAATTTCAAGGTGACTTTTCAAAAAAAAAAAAAATAGAAAAATAAAAGGCATAAAATTAAAAAAGAATAATAGCAGCTAGACTGCCTTTTAATGAAACGAAGGGCTCCTTGCTAAAATGCAAATCTTAAATATCATTTTGAGACATCTGAAAATAGATGAACTTCTGTCTTAGACGAATGTGTCTTCCAAAGTTTCATGACGCATCCTATTTTATGATTTTATCCAAAAGTATTTTTACTGTGTTTTTAAACTACTTTTCTTTGAGAATCAATAATTTGGTTATTAACCAGGGAGATGAGCCTGAAAATGAAAATACAATTATGGACACCCAAGAAAAAACTATTTTCTTTCACACGGGATAGAAGTGTTCTGATTCTTTTGCTGCTTTAGTCACATTATTCTCAGACTACTGAACTATACTTAAAAATAGAAAAACTACAGTGAAATTGAATTAAAATCATATAGCTGTTTCAGCAGGCATTGAAATGCTAGCACAAAATTTCTACAGAAGTAAAAGTGTCGTTAAGAAAACCAATGGAGAACTTGTGCAAGAGATATTCATGTTTTATTGGCAGAATTGATGTTTAATGTTAGAAAATTCTACTGAGTGATATCTTTAGGTCATTCAGAATTAAGGTCAGACATGACAGTATGGCAACCTAGTTCAAAAACCTATTTCATGACAATAGTTAGCAGACCTTATTAACAATTAGATCATTTTATCAAGATCCTACATACTGTTTGAACACTTGGCAAGAAACAGTATTATTGGATATGGCTATCCTATTTCATCATTCGTATTCAAATTGCTGACAAATCTGCATCTTAACATGAGCAGTATTTATCATTTTTCTATTCTTTAGGTAATTCACATGATCCTCATCTTCAAGCAGGAAAAATATTTAGAAATATGACCTTTCTTAAAAGCAGGTCAGCAGGTATAATTCATCCTTGTTTAAAGACTTCCAAAGAAAGGACATATCAGAAGGGTAGACTGTGAGTCAGAAGCACAGATCACCTCATCATTATTCAGAAACATCAAAATAGGATTTTAAAAGTGAGAGTGTCTTATGTTATAATATGCTGACTTCAGCAGCCACCAGCCTAATGAAAGCAGCCATCCGGCTTTCAGTGGTCCATCTGCACACTTGCCACCAGCCTTGTTAGACTCTCACACCAATCAGGCATCACATGTAAGTCTGTTCTGCAATATTTCTCCTCTTTCTGATCTCCGTTTATCACACTTCCTAATATAAACGGCAAGTCCAGACCTACCGAGCGTAATCCAGTCGCAGAAAAGTTCTTACTCTAACATGTGAAGTAACTCCCTCTGCATTAGAAGGTATTAGTCCTTGCACATTCTGCTTTCATAGGTGCAAGTCATAAAGGCCAAACTGTCCTACCTGCTCTGCACACAGAGACTAGGCTTTGACAGCTCCTTCCAAGAGGTCCTCTGGAAACATTCCTCATCCTGGCCTCAGCCACATGTCCCCTGACTATCAAAAGGCTTCAGCATTTCCCTCCCTCCAACTCAAGGAAGGGTTTACAGCCAACTGTGAGACCAAGACATCTGAGGCACCCTATGTGTCCAGATGGCTCGCCAGCCAGGCAGCTGATGTACTCAGCACATGCTCCCCTCCTTTCGCTTTCCTATTTCTTTTCCCCAATTCTACTGCAAAATAAAGCAAGAGCAAATAGTAAGAAAAAGAAAATAAACAAAACCCAGAATCCCCCAAAACAAAGGCTTTATCTCCTTTTTTCAAACCGCCGACTCAGATTCGGAGCTGCTAAGATGTAGAAAATTACATGAAAAGTTAACTTAGTGTTAATTTAGCTGCTCTCTTACAGATACTCCCTCCTGACACAGTTTCTGCTCAGCACTAAGATCACCAGAAATGCCATCATGCAAAAAAAAAAAAACAAAAAACAAAAAAACCACAAAGGCGGCAAGCTAATTTAGACACTTGGATATAATGAGATGTGGAATTAAGGTGACAATATAGAGAGCAACATGCTTTGGTTACATTGGCAGTATCTAATATGCATTTTTATTATCTTCCTAGCAGGAATATGTCTATCATTTGAAGAAATGTATGCTTTAAGAAAAAATATACTTCAGAGTCACATATATCTGGTTAAAAAAATATATCCAAAAAGGATTGCATTGAATTATTCACAGCTGTGGGTAGTAAACATATTTCCAAATTGCAAAAAGAAATTGCATGTCATCATAATTAATTCTTGTTAATTTTTTATTAATACGTAAACAGTACTAGATGATTTTCAAATACTGATAAAAACCAGCAATTTCGTAGGATCAATTCTAGTTCTTATATCAATGTTGCAGAAATTGGTAATATATGAATAAAGGAAACATTACAGACATTCTCAGTGATATATATATTTAATGCAATCTCCTCTAGGAAGTCACCTACTGTGTCAAAGATATTTCTGTTCACACTATGAATACCACTCTTGCCCCCTGGGTTTACATTAGTGTTTGATTTATTTATGTTTTTCTGTCTCATTTAAATGTAGTGATTGAATCAGCTATTTCACAAAAAGCAAATCACTTTTTGACTTCTTTTAAAGAAGTGAGCAGTAAGGAAATTGCCAGCGAAAAAGAGCACTCACTAGAGGATCTATCTTGGTCATGGGATAATTCCAAGATAAAAACAATTCCAGCTTCAAAGACATTAACAGCAAAGAGCTGTCTCATCAAACAATGCTAATCATCACATAAACTGAAAGCAGTCAAACAGCCTCTGGCGTGTGAGATGATACACATACACAGTTGTAGGAACATTTGGAGTAGCAACAACACATTTTAGAGGCAATTATTTTTAAGTTAGGAGCGAATGGTATCATGCCTTGTCACAAACATCAGTGGCAGCAATGCAAGATGTAGTTCAGAACCACTAATACAAGTTTTGAACATCAGCTACATCCTTGTGACAAATACCAAGCTGAGATGTTCAAGTTGTTATACAGTTGCATTGGAAACCACAGCAGTGTCTCAGGAACAAACTTTTAGTGCCAAGGTAAATGCTGAACAGTAGCTTTAGTAATATGACCAAAAAACTTCCACCAACCCACAAATGCCTCCTGAGTCACATTGTCCCTGTTCCTCAAGATCTGCTTCAGTTAAACATGTAGTGTCTATTTTTTCTGTCCCAGGAATCACAGATATCAATAACAAATCTGCATGATGGATTTTAAAGTGAAAGAAAGAATGCCTAAAGAAAGATTACCTGGCTACTGCCCCTCATTTATTTAACCTTTCTTAATTTTGAAGCAAAGCACCCCGTTCATGAGACACAGCCCGTGGTCAGCTGAATAAGCTGGTTTTGGTTTCCTCAGCTATAGTAAGTACTCCCATATTCACTATAGGACAGGAGTAGCCATTACTGGTTAGATGAATGTTTCTCTCTTCACCTCTCTATCAATCGTCACCCCAAAGAAAAGGTAAAAACCTTGAGAATACTTTGCTGGTGTTTCACAGCAAAATTCCTGTCACTACTCCCTAGCACATTGGGCTACAATGCTGCAGAAGAAAGATATTGTAAACTATGACACAGGGAAAAGTGACATCTCTGACCAGTTTGTTGTGCAACTGCACAGCACAGTGACTAAGAAAACCAGTCTGGTAAGTAGGCTTTGCCGTCCCAACCACAGTACCATGATTATGTGTCCTCTGGGCTGTAAGTGTACATCCTAAGGGCTTGCTGCATTAACAGAGCTTACTCATAACTGTCAAAAAACCCCAAACCCAACTGGAAAAAATACCCCAATCTCTTTGTTTTATGCCATGCAAACGTGGTTAGACACTTGGCATCAACATAGATGGCTGTGACTCATAATTCCAGGTGAGATAGTGCAACCAGTTTTGTCAAGAATCAATGTTTAGTGTTGTTCAGCACAGGATGCTGCATCTATGAAAGAGCACTAGTTCCTCATTTTCCATCCCTTTCTCACCAAATGTTTAGTATTTATTTAGCTCAGAAATAGCCTTAGGACTTGTGTCCCTGACCCGATACCTGTGCCACAGACTATCACACAGTAGGTTTTGATCTTTATAGGAAAAATATATTTACACCGATTTCTAATTCCTTCAAAGACAAGATCACAATCTGCAATTAAAATGGATTGCATTAAGAAAATAGAAAGTACCAAGGGTATCATCTTTCAATAACTATAAATACATTAGATAGAACACATTATTTTTGTGTGAATTGTCAAAATGGCCTCAGGAAATCAATCAGGGTTCTCATTGTCAATGAAAGCAAATGACATACAGGGATATGGGCAGACTGACATGTTGCTTGCTTCAGATTCAGAAGATCACTTTGAAGTAGCTGCAGGTTAATTTCTAGGAGTACAGAACATCAGCAGAGACTGTCTTTTCAGCTTTCTTAAAATCATGACTAATGTGCTTCAGCAAGCCAAAGCCTGAGTGAGCCAAAGCTGAGGCATTCCAAGTAGCTGCCATCTCTGAAACAAACAAGTAACTTGAAAAACTATGAAAGGCTGAACATTTTGGTAATGTAGTAAGTAATGGTAAGTCTATGGTAATGTAGTTTGATTACTAAAACATATGTCTTGATTTTAAAAATATTATGTACTCTGGGCCTAACTTGTTACCGAACACTCTACCAGCCATGGGTAAGTATCCACAGCTGAACACAGAGTCCAAATATGTGATTCATCAGGCCAAATGCAGGTTTTTTTCAGCTAAACTGATAGTCTACACAATTTCTACAGTCAGTGGAGAGAAGTTAGCTCAGGCTTATATTGATGTCTGAAACAGATCTTCTAAAATCATACTCTAAAATCACTGTTTACCTCTATTGAATATTAAAGTTACTTTCCAGAGAATTCCTGGGGTGCTGATTTCTACAAAGTAGACTTTTAACTTTAGTTGAGGCAAAATGCAACCTTTATTGTAATTTCTGCTTTAAATTTCCCCTCTTTTAATTATAAAATTCGTGGTGTTTTATGAAAACTTGGTTGTTTCCTTCCTGTTGGCTAGAACTACATGAATAAAAGCTAAGTGAGAGAAAAAAAAAAACATGTAATCTTGGTGAAAAAAAATAATAAACCCAAGCTTGACAGCAGGATGTAATCACTTCTTTCCAATGTACATGAGGCAATGATGAGGAAAGTACTAAAAGTCAGAGGAAAATTAGCAGGCCAGATGGCTGGTGAAACAGTGACAAAATGACAGGAAAATGAAAAACCTAATAAAAATGAGCAAGTGACTATAGGAAGTGCATGCAAGGCATTAGAAATTAAATCATAAAGAACCAGAGAAAATAAAGAGTATTATTGGAGGATATAGGAGACAGAAAACAAGAAAACTTTGTGTAGGGTACGATCCAAGAGAGGTGACATGTAGCAACAGATGTTTCCCTGTGGCAAACTGATGGAGAGCCACATGAGTAGGGTGTAAAGCTACTAAATATAGATCTTGCTCACATCACTGGTATGTGATTTTTAGGCTTGTTTTGTAAGAGGGATCAAGAACTCCTAGAGACAAAGAGAAAAAATAGTGTGAATTACTGTAAATAGTAACAGTGGTAGTAATGATAACCGTATTCCAGCCCCTGCAGTGACTTTCATTATAGACTTCAAAGCACAATAGAAGCATTAATTAACCCTTATGTGATGTCTCTGAGGTGAAGTTTTACATGCTGCTTTCAGATAAACAGACTGAGCATCTAAAATTTGACATAAACAGAATTATACCACAAATAATAAAAAAGACAGAAATAACTTCATGAAAAAAAAAAAAATCTGATGACCCGTACCTAGTCTAGCTAACAGGAAATGCTTGTAAAATGCTACAGAGTTTTTTCAAGCCGCTACAAAATCTGTTTGCAAGAGGATAATTTCCATTGTCACCAAAGTCAAAAAGGATTTTCACTTGCCTCTAGTGTAGTGGAATACAAAGATCCCGATGCATCTGACATACAATTTGGGCAACTGGGTTAAAGCTGTTGGAGTGTGAAATAGTGAAATGATATATTGCAAAGGGCATTTATTATGAATTTAGCATTTTGTCACAACAGTACTACTTCAGTCACACATTTTGTTCTTTATTGGATGAGACCTCATTATAAAACATGCTGAATGTGCACATTAAATGAATTTTAATATAGAACTTAAACTGAATTCAGAATAGAATATGAATCTGAGATGTGATTGCTCACCAAACAGGAGGAGATTAAAAGACCACACAAACACAAGCCCATCAAAACCCAACCCAAAACTTTCTTACTAATTAAAGAACTATGCTTTAGGATGTAATTTCCCTTTTCAATCTGTTACACAGCCTAAAAAAAAAAAAAATCTGGTTCAATTGATGACTGGAATCTTTATTTGTTGTCACATCAAAATATTCTTACTTTAAATCTGTAGACCTGTGAAATCCACACAGACCCAATAATCTTTATCTTAAAGAAAAAATATCTCATTATTTAGTTGTAAACAGTTCTGAATATCTGCAAAGACCAGAGAAACCATGTACTCAGTACATGAAAATATGGTGTATAAAAAGTAATGTGCCATCATCACCACAAGTAAAGATTCTGCGGGTAAGCAAATTGTCATTTGTAGGGTGTGGGTTTTTTTTTGTTGCATAGCTTTAAAATACGTGTAGCATAATAAAAACAGCAAAAAAAATGCCTATCTGTCCAGGTGAGGAAAACAGAAATGAGCTATTTTGTGGCAAGTACACAGGGTGAACTCTAAGCTATGACATGTTTGGCTCAAGATGGGGCTTATGAAAAGCTACCAGTGACAGCACATAGCAAGGAGGCATTCAGCTGTCACATTTTCCAATCAGAAGGGTAAATTCAGCACTTAAGTGAAGAGCACAACCTGAATGTGCTGATGGAGAGGTCTTCTTAACAGTCAAATCAGAACACATCACTGGTGGTTTAGAGTCCTTTCCAAACAGAGTTTATTCAAATTGAGGAGAGGTTTTATAGGAAATGGCCAAAAACTATACACTTGATTTAATTTTCTTAGGTTTTGTGGTTAATTTTGGGGAGTTTTCAGATCAGTCAAGGTATAAACTTTTTCGAGCTTTTGTCCAAAATTTCTCAATTATCCCCACTTTCTCTGCTTTCATTCCCTGTCTGGGTCTGTTCCAGAGCACATGACCTCAATATATACTGAATGAAATTAAGGAACAAAATTAATTCCCAATGCACCCCTGGTTGTCCTAAGAACATTCCCCCCACTGGAAACAGAACAAATTCCCAAGGAGGATCCGGGGACATTCAGTGCAGCTGTCAGGTCCTCTGCACCACCTGCTGTCTTCTAAATGTCACTCTCTTGACTACTGTCTGCTGTTTGCATTACTACTGTGGGCAAAGCAGGAACTAAACTTGCTTAATTCCATCTTTGATTCACTGATATGACACCTGCAAGTACTTTGTTGAAAACACAGGTCTATAATTTAGACAAAATAAAATTAGAAATGGAAGTCTTTTCAAGATAAAAGTAGCAGACAAAATGTCACTGCTTACGGCAATGTCAAAGAACACTTGTTAGCCCTCTGATGCTTAGAGAGGAAAAAATGCTAAGAGTCCTTAGAGACTTAGAGAGTCTTATTTGGACTAAGAACATTTGTGTTTATTTTCCAGTTGAATAGGTATGCTAGTGAAATGGACATCAACATGATTCTTATGTCATTTAGGCTCACAAAATAGAAATATCCTATTGCAAAGAGCAAGCTGGCCGTAGTTCTTATGCTTAGGCTTATAAGACCTTCAATGAACACTGCAAAGCCTTTCCCCAGGCCTTTCAATTTAGTTATACTATCTAAAGAACAATTTTTGGAATATCTTATCAAAGACAGAAAGTCCAACCACATCAAGGATGAAAGAAAATAGATTAAAATAAGATCCATTTGATGCACACTTACGCAACAGAACAAATAGGAACATCAGTGGATGAAGATTCAGAGAATTTACTCTTCTTTCTCCTTGAGAAAGGGGGATTAGAGAGTTTTCCAAATGTGTCTAGTATCAGAACATATTTAATAAATCTCATTGTCGTTGTTTACTCCATTTACTCTCTGCTGCATTGAGGTGTGGTCAATGTGTGAACTGGCATTCTACCCCATCCCTTTTAAGTTCTATGTAGAATCAGTTTTGAAATTATTAAATAATAATAAAAGCTATACATGTGGCAGCTTGAAATGTTGTGCAAAGCTACCTCAAGAGGTGTTTTCAGAATGAGGTGTCAGAAACAGAAAGAACTAGAGGAGAAATAGGATGAATAACCACCTAATGAGAAGGAAAACCTCACAAAAATTAAAGTGCATACTGGCTTTCAATGGCTGCAAGTAGCACACCCAACTGAAATTAAAGAAACAATTTTAATGTACAGACGTGTCCTGGGGAAAATGCTTAATATAAGCCATGATAAATAGATAGGACAATTTTATTTGAATGAAAAATTTACCCAAGAAAGTTGGTCTGGTAAAAGAGAAATGCTTTTGCGGATTGTATGGCACCTTTGTGCAAAATACTTGAACAAATTGGAATTAAATGGATTTTTGAAAGCAAAAGAAAGGAAATGTACCCAGTGTTGGTCATAGTCAGCAAGAATAAGTGAGAAGGGCTGGAAAGAAGCCAGAGGAGACTGACAACTGGCAAGTGGTAAGAATAGGTATGACTTCCTGTGGAACACAGCATCAGGAACTTGGATGATCACAGGCCCCTCAGATCTTGGTAAATTTACATCTTCCAGAAAGTCAGCTGGATTTAACAGCATGGCAACATCCTGCACAGTTGGGGGCAACAAAAAGAAATTTGAAGCTGGTGTTCCTTTCCTGCTGGGTTTTTACATCTCCAGTTGAGAGGCAGCAGGCAGCCCCAGCAGAGTACCTTTATGTGTGTACTTGTTTCATGTCAAAATAGGGAATAAACTGTTGGAGTAGTGCAGCAACAGAGAGGAAGCTTGAGGTTTTCTGAAGGAGGCTCACCAGCTGCACACATAAAAATGTTCTGCTGGGAAAAGACAGAACTAATATTCCAAGGACATTTATGGGGAAACAGAAGCAATATAATGAGCAAAGAATGGGCAAAACAACTAGATAATGAGTTGGTACTACCATAGTCATTACAGGAGAGTTGAGACACTGCACGAAAAGCTGGGGAGAAGATAAATAAGGGCATGCCATCAGGGACAAATCAAAAGCTTAATGGTCTATAAGAAGTTGAAATTTTATTTCTAAAAGGGCATATTGGACAATTATAGACCTGTCAGCTAAGTAGGAAGGAAGAGATGAAAGCAACATGAAACATTATCTGAAGGCAAAAGATAACACACTTAGTTCCCTGTCATTAAAGCCAGAAATTTTTCAGGTATTGAAAAATACTTGAATTGCTTTCTGTTTTGTTGACTGCCTTTGTGTACTTGTTTAAGTTCTATCTTAATGACATTTTATTTTTATTTATTTTAGAATTTCCTAATAAAATCTGCCAATAGATTCAGGAAATACATTCCAAAAAAGACTTGTCCATCCTATCTGAAGTAAGCAGGAATGTAAGATTCTTCCAAATTCAGCATTATCTTCTCTTTATGGAATTTTCCTTCTTGTAAGTTCTAAAAAAAAATGTTTCCAACAATAAGCTGGCATTTAAATGGTAAACAAGACAGTTTACATTGTCAGAAATTTATGTCATTTTCTGAAACTCTATACTGGTGGGAGACGGGCCTATTGTAAGGTGGTAGCTTCATCAAGATAGTTGCTTATTGCATTCAATTGAATTGAAGGAGAAAGAAAATTCATACCATTTTCCAAAAAGAAATCTTTGCAATAAGGTTGACTAGACCTGCATTTTTTCCCTTCTGTTTTCATGAAAACTTCAAATACGAGAGAAAAATATGATGTTGGTTGAAATTATATCTTCCAGTGTTGATATTGTTCCATCTTGAATATTCTCTGCTACTATTTTTGAATATTTTTAAGTTACATCACTCCTCATGTGAAATATGTACCAAAAAGAGTAAATCTTAAAGGCATGTGTGAGGACAGGAGATTTGCAACTCACAGTAAGGAATGGACTTTAAAAAGACTCTTCTCTAAGAAATATTTTATGCACCAAGCACCAACAAATTATTCACTTACTTGCCTCTGCCATGGATAAGCAGAGAAGGGGAAATTAAAAACCCATTTTTGTGAGGTGAAATAAGGATTATTGAGGGAAAAAACGGAAGAGCTTCAAGGCAAAACAGGCTCAGACTTAACAGTATAAAGAGAATTTACTACTAACAGGAGTAAAAGTGAAAAGAAATTATGGGGAATTCAAGCAAACTTCCAGAACAAACCCTTATTCCCAGTACCTCCCTCCTTCCAACCCACCAATCCGCACAAGGGAAACAAAACATGAGGTCTGGTCAGTGCATTCATTTCTTAAGAGTCTTTCTTTATGTTTAAGGAAAAGAGTTCCTTTCTGTGCGTGTGCCGTGGGACTCTTCCCACAGAAGACAGTCCTCAGTGAACTTCTCCAGAGTGGTTCTGAACCTTCACAAACAACAGCCCCGCCCAAATCTGTTGCATTGGAAGAAAATATATCTCTCCCATGATTTTTTGCAGTTTTCCCACACTGCCATTCATGGGTCAAACCAGTCATGGGGTTTTAGTCTTTTAAGGATGAGCTCTCCCAGCCCGAAAGCAAAAAAATCCTCTTCTTCAACTTCTAGGAGCCTCTCACAACATCTGTAGGCTCTGGCACTTTGTCTTGGAGCAACNCCTCACATGGTCTCACTCTCTTTCCTCTCTAACTTGGAAGGAAATTGGGCTCTGTAAAACTGTAGTTAAGAACATGGTCTTATCTGGGTTCTGCATCAGGAAAATACTTGCCATATTCTTCGTCTGCCGGCTGTGTGGTTTTCTCCCTATGGTGCGAGCTGGACCGGCTGCGGTGAAGGCCCTGCCGGCTCTGCACGGGTGATGGCGGTTTCAGATGACTCTCAGCCACCCCCTCCAGCTCATTGTGGGGAGGGGGTTTCAGCTTTGCGGCTGCTCGGGGCTTTGGGTGGTATTTCTCTTGGCGGCCCGGTCCCCACCTGCTCTGCCAGACGGCACTGCCCCCGCCGCCGCCGCCGCTGGGGGAGGGCCGGGCCCCGGCCTGGGCCCGCTCCAGGAACAGAGCCTGGGGCCCGCTTCCTCCCCGCGGGGAAGCAGAAAGTACAGAACCCAAAACTCTCGCGCCTGAGTATCTCTAAATATGCTCATCGCAGAGGCATTACCAGCTTTCTCATTGGTTTAACAATGTGCCCATCAAACTAAGTTTTAAACCCATCACCCTCTAATATCTACGCTGCACGTTAAAGAGTGCGTGTAAACAGCAACTAAGTCATCAAAACTAGAAAAATACAAGAGATTAAGTTGCCCAGGAAGGAAGAGACGGGGATATGACTGAACTTAGCATGGCCAGAAACAGAAAAGAGTATCTGTTTTCCTATGTTAGAGGAGGTATAGTAAAAACGTCAACAGATGAGAAAGAATATATAGCAGTAGAACAAAACCGGTAGTGAGACGCAGAAACAGAACACATAATATAAAGCAAAACCTGATATTTTTAAAATATAAAAGAGATTATTTCCTTGTCTTTTCCTGACTAATTTCACAAATTCTAAAGTTAATATTTTAATTTATTTCTTCTTCCATTTTTCTTACTGCTTCTGCTTTTTAATAACAGCTCCACAAGTAATAATAATTAATTTTATTTAATTTGATCTGGCAATGAGATTTTAATGATATTAAAAGCTAATAATTAATATCCAAAATTAAATTTTTTCTAGTGAGCTAGAAAGAGAGTTATTTGTTATATAAGAAATAGTCATTAAAGGAGAAATATCGCTAGTCCAATGTGGTGGGTTGACTCTGGCTAAACACTCAGTGCCCACCAAAGCCACTCTATCACTCCCTTCCTAAGCTGGACAGGGCAGAAAAAATATAATGAAAGGCTCGTGAGTCAAGTTAAGGACAGAGAGAGATCACTCACCAGTTACTCTCATGGGCAAAACAGGCTCCGTGAGAGGAAGATTAATGTAATTTATTGCCAATCAAGTCAGAGTAGGATAATGAGAAAATAAAAACAAATCTTAAAAAACCTTCCCCTTACTTCTCTCTTCTTCTGAGGCTTACCTTTGTGCCCTAATTTTCCACCTCTTTCTTCCCAGGGGCATAGGTGAATGGCAAGTGGGGGTTGTGGTCAGTTCATAACATGTCTCTGTCACTGCTTTTTCCTCAGTGGGAGAACTCCTCACTCTCTTCCACTGATCCAGCGTGAGGTCCCTTCCACAGGAGACAGTCCTCCAAAACTTCTGCCTGAGTCCTTCCCATAAGCTGCCCCTCTTCATGAACTGTTCCAGCACAGGTCCCTGCCACAGGGTTCAGTCCTTCAGGAACAGGTTGTGCCAGTGTGGGCTTCCCATGGGGTCACTGCATCCTTCAGGCATCCATCTGCTCTGACGTGGGGTCCTCCATGGGCTGTAGGTGGGTTTCTGCTCCTCCATGGGCTGCAGGGACACAGGTTCTTCACCATGGCCTGCACCACAGGCTGCAGAAGAATCTCTTGTCCAGTGCGTCGAGCAGCTCCTCCCCCTCCTTCTCCAGTGACCTTGGTGTCTGCAGGGCTGTTGCTCTCATTGGCCTCTCTGGCTACAATTGCGCAGCTATCTTTTTTCCCACCCCTCTTATAGATGTTATCGTGGAGGTGTGTTATGGGTTTAAACTTGGTTTGATGGACAGGTTGTTAAACCAATGAGAAAGCTGGTAACTCCTCTGCGATCCACATATTTGCCGATACTCAGGCAAGGGAGTTTTAGTTCTCACTTCCTGCTTCTCTGTGGGGAAGGAGCAGGGCCTCAGGCTCTGTCCCGGAGCAGGCCAGGCCCGGGTCCAGCCTTCCCCTGGCAGCAGAGGCGCGTCCTCGGCAGAGAAAAGAAAAAAACCCAC
>VZTA01008814.1:37684-57908 GCA_013398855.1 Mohoua ochrocephala | reverse complement strand
TTTAGTGAAAAACAATGACTCAGGATAATAAAGGTCTGTAATTCAATGAAAAACTGACTACAAAACCACCCCACTTTTCCAAAAGTTTTAGAGCTTGGACAGACTTTACATTAGAAAACTGCTAAACAGAAAGCATGGATGAGCACAGTGATGAGGTAGAATAGTAAAACTAAGCAAAGCCAGAAGGGGAGAGGATAATGCATTTTCAAAGCAATCATAAGGAAGCAGGAAAACTTGGTCAGTGCTAGGACTATATTTGATGCATTAAAAATTGGGGAGGGGGGACACCATTTTCATTACTGGTCAATATTGAAAGTAACACAAAATCTATGCTCAAACAGAGAAGGGGAATGTTTTTGCTAACACTGACCCTTTGTGCCAACATTGAGAGGGACTTGTTTACCTAAATGCAAACTCTCCCATGTTCCTGGGCACAAAACATCTTCACTGAAACCTTTTAAGCAGATAAATCCCCTGATGTAGGGCCGACACCCTGTTCTCTTAACTGGCATCACACTTTCAGAATGGAAGACAAGAGATTGTCACATTTAGGCCTGAACTGTCAATATCTTTTAAAAAGCACTTTGAACATCATGTTTTCCAGGGCTGGTAAGAGGTGCTGAACAAAAATAACTGCAAGGAATAAAACTTTTCACTTGCTCATCCCTGTCAAAACTAATGAGCAAAATGAATCCTGATATCCTGCTTATTTCTCTCAACTGAAATAGAATTTTAAAACTCTCAGAGTATAAGGATACTTTATTTCTATAAATAGTTTAGGGGTTGTGCCATGGGCACAATATTAAATTTGCCACATTGCCATCCTATTTTGCAGAAGTGGGAAATTCGGGATTCTAGTAGTGATATTCAGCCGAGCAGTCTCTCCAGGTTTATCAGCTTGGTCACCGCACATCTAACATAGCACAATCTACCAATTCAATACTTTACAAAGCAAAACTAAAACCTGTTTTTGCTACATATTGCACCAACAAATGCACCTTAATAAAAAAGTTATCCAAGTGAAAAAGTCTGCTTTACCAATGCTTTTTTCCTTTCATATGGGTAAGTAATAATTATCTTTGCCTATGTGGAGTTTGAGCACTGCATCTATTAGTCATGTATTTTCTAATTGCTTTCTATTGATGTAATATGCATACCTTCCTCTGAACAAATTACTAATAAGGTTCTGTAATACCTATAACGAATAGCAGGTAACATTTAATATTTACTTTCATTCTTGACATTAAACAATAACTACTCTCCATGCTCTCTTACTTGTCTTCAGTTCTGTGGGGTAGTGTTCCCACTGCTAACAATTTCAGTGCCTTTGTTCAGTCTTACCCCTATTTCTAAACCAGGACAGAGCCAATTTTCTTCGCTATCCTATAAATCATAGATATAGACTGTACTAAAATTAAAGCCATATTGAAATAAAATGGAAAGATGAACCCTAAAGAAAATTAAATTAGGTGAAGCTGAGAAGATGTGACCAGATAAGACAGCTGGAATGGGAGTCTATCTCCTTCAATACATGAAAAATCCCTTCAGTACTCATGGAAACAAAATATTAACACAGAAAAAAACCCCAAAAAAGTGCAAATAAACCAAACTAAAGAAACCACCAAAACACTTAACGTAACACCCCAGTATCAGATTCTGGGATATCCCTACACATAACCTTTTCTAGATGGTTTTGGAAACAGTGTTAATTGTTCAATTATAACAAAAGAAAGAGTGCCATTAAATCAAAGGAGGAGTAGAACAAAAGCAATGACTGGAGGCCTGACTTAAATGGCAAAATGCAGCTGCTGTTGATTTACAGGAGGGGGACCCTACCTGCAGCATCAGTGGTAACCTACAGAACCACCTGAGTAGGGGACAGGTTTCCTCCTAAGCCTTGTCTACAATGATCTTTATAGTCTCAAACAATCAGATTTTCACTTCTTCTAGAATTGTAACTTGTCTCCTCAGATTTTCCAGGTGGTTTTTTTTTGGTTGTTTTTTAAGCTAACTATATTTTTTAAAAACATCATAATTCTGAATACTGCAGTATACGCATCTGGAAATTACTCCAGGACCCTTCAAAAATTTTGTATTTGTATTATTACAGACATATATAACTGCAAAATAAGAACACTTTCCTGAACACTAGCATTCAACATTTTATCCACATCCTTCAGTTTTAATAATGTGTAAATAATTTACTTGAAATTACATTGTAGCTTCTCTATAACATAAAAGCACTTTGCATTAGAAGATGAAGACAGAAAGCTATGAAAAATAATAATCTTGAGTATATTTTCAGTATCTCTTTCTTCAAAAAGAAAGAAACTACTCTGTTTGGTTGGGAGAAGGGGTGGATGTTTCTTTAACACACAGCAGTGTCCTTAGAAAATTCTTTTTCATATAAATATTGCAGCTCTTGAATGTATTTCTGGAAGGCATAGCAAAGTTACATGAAAATGACTAATGGCATATCTTTCTTATGGCTACTCTACCACCTCTTTAAAAATCCAACAGCAACAAAAGTCATCTCCTCTCTGTCGTACGTGCCATTTCTCTGGCAACACTAATGCTGTGAAACAATATTCAAAGGCATTTCAGGATAACCATAATGTAACATTTGCACATTCCAACTGTGTGTGCTTTGGAGACCCCCTTGTAGAAGCAGCCCACAGACTGGTGTTTAAAGATGCACAGTGCTTTACTCTCAGTTGTTTGCAAGAATAATATATACCCTGGGATGGAACTATGGAATAAGTTCCTGTTGTGCGCAATGAAAAATAGAAGGAGAGAAGGATGAATATTCAGTATTTGCCTCCTTGCCTTTGTCTTGTTTTCCATCTCATGCACTGATGGCCATCTCTGCTTTTTACAGAGAGAACCAAATGGAGACGACATGAGCCATCTTCCAGAGGGTAAATGATAAGATGAAAACACAGGTGATGATATCTCACTGAAAGAACTGATCTTATCTGCAAAGTCTAACAAGAATTTACCTCCTCAGCTGACCACAAACAAATGTCCTGTAGTCATCCGAGTTCAAGGGATTTCTAAGTTATTTCCAAGTAGCTTTCATTGCCTGAAATTTTTAATCTTTTTAAATATCTATGAGGTCGATTGTAACAAGCTTTATGATTACAGTAAATTAATGTTTTCTTGGTTTCCCACATCAGCAGAAGCATTCCAAATTTTGTTGTGAGTGTTTCTTCCTATGTAGTATCAGCCATATTGCCTTGTTAAGGTACAAGACTATTATTCTAAAGCGCACATCTTGCTATTAAGTTAAAAAACCCCAAAACTATACAAAGATCTATTGCTGATAGCTAATTTTTGCTAGTATTTCTACCAATAACAACTGCTGTAAAAACTTGCACAACAAAGAAAGTCAGAATAGCAAAGGACAAAAAGAGAGGACAGAATTTCTGGTTGTCAACATTGTGACAAAGAACTTTTTCCTTCTAGCTCCAACATTTCTGATGCTTACCCATATATCTCCAAATAGGGATAGGTGCTGCATTGACAGAAACAACACACTGAAGTAGGTTAGAAAAGTTATGGTCCTTCAGAGAGAAGCCAGCCAAATGGTTAGACCATGGACCAGCCAATGCTGGACCACTTGGTCCTAACCCTACTAGTTTCCATTAATGCAAATTAAACTGAGAGCTCAAAGTGTTTCCCCAACAGTTACACATCCCTTCTTTTTCTCCATTCTGACACTGAAGAGAATGCACCATAACATTTTTCAACATATACTGAATAAATTTTCCACTTTAAATAGGAAAAAAGCTGGCATGCAACACCTTCTACAGCAAAGATATCTTAGTCTTGCAGGGATTGTTAAGGTCTATCACTACATTTTCTAAGTGGAAACAAATGTTAGCTTTATTATCCCCAGTGGCTTTACAACCCTGAAAAGGGCTTTGGGAAAAGGATATTTTTTCCACATTAAAAGGTCATATGCTTTCATATGCCTTTCACTTTTAAAGATAATTTTTTGGAGCAAATATTTTAAAATGTCAGTTTTAAAAAATAGTCCTGAGACAGATCCCTGTCAGTAAATGAAAACACACCCATAAGCTGTAAGTATTTTTTTGGGCGAGGGTCCATTGTGCAGCAGGAAAACTATGATATAGTTGCCATTGTGGAAAGACAATGGGATGACTGGCACAGTCATCTGGCTCAGTTCAGGGCCCCTTCCCTGCAAGGAAGACACTGAGGTATTGGAACAAGTCCAGAGAAAGGCAATGGAGCTGGGACAGGGTTGGGAGCCTGTGTTTTATGTGCAGCAGCTGAGAGACCTGGAGGGGGGGCTCAGCCTGGAGAAAAGGAGTGTCCGTGGAGACCTTCTTGCTCTCTACAAATCCCTGGCAGGAAGCTGTAGCCAGAAGAGGGTCATTCTCTTCTACCAAGTAACAAGCAAAGGACAAGAGTAAACAGCCTCAGGTTGAACTAGGAGAGGTGTAGATTGCATATCAGGGAAAATTTTTCACTGTAAGGGCTGTTAAGCATTGTAATAAGCTGCCCTAAAGAGGCAGAGTCACCATCCCTGGAGGGATTTCAAAGATATGCAGATGTGTCAGCAGCAGCCACCATAAAAAAGATATGGTAAGCCGTTGAAGGATGTAATGCGTATTTGATATTCTGCAATTACTGCAGTTTTTTTTTTTAAAAAGTGTTCTCAGAAATGACACGCTGTACCACATTAAGATGGAGAAAACAATAACTTCTCAATTCAGAAGCCAAGCAGGATAAGGCACTCTGGAAAACCCTCCCTGCGAAATGCTGAATGTGGACTTACAGCCCATACATGAGAATAATTCAGGGTCCTGAAGATTTGCTTGTTTCTGAACAACTGCCAGAAAAGATCATGTCCGCAGAATACAAGTGCTGGGGATCCTTACTGTATTGATTACAACACCTTGAAACACCTTCTGCTACTGAAACAGCAATTTCTGAGGGAACAGTTTCCAGGTCACGTCAGTGAGGTGATTGCTGAGGTCCTTTTTGTTCTGACATGAGGAACATGCCTCATGTAGTGCTTTCCTTGTGATTTGATCTCACAGTCTCCTCCTGGCCCTGAGACATTCTTGCCATCTGCTCGTACAGATGGCACATTCATGTAAATTTAAAAAAAGGGTTTTCCAAACATTTTCTATCCTCTCTCTTTTCAGATGGTTCTAGACTAGCAGAAGCAGCAAATGTTCTAGGAATGACTATTGAGAAAGAAAAAAAAAGCAGCAGAAAAAAAATTATGATCTTACACAAGTGATTTAGAGGAGAAAAAAAATCTAGTTGCTGAGCAGCAAGTAGAAATATCTGCATTACAGTCTAAAAATCAGTGACAGGCATAGCTTTAAAGTGCTCTTCTGAAGAGGCTTATACACATCCTGAGTCTGGAGAACTTACCTGGAAGCACAAACCCCCAGAATTTCTTGTAACTTATCCTAGTTTCTCTCCTTCTAAGCAGGACTGAATACTGTTGCAAGAAAAGCTCTCTTCAGTTACATTGCACATTGAAGACCACAACGAATTTCAATTTTCAGAGAAATAAAGAAACAGACCCAGGAAATGCAAGGAAAAAAAACCCCAACAAACCCCTTACACTTGAGGAATTTAGGCAATTCTTATTTCTCAGAAACCATTTTACCATTCTGCAAAGTTCAATAACAAAGTAGGATAAAACAGTGGGTGAACAAATCAGCAATTATCTTTCCAGAAAATGCATTAAAACATAAAGGAAATGTTTTTTGGTGAAAAAAAAAATAAAAAAATCACCTGAACTAGATATTTAATTAGAATAAAAACTAAATCCAAGTACTTCAGATAAGACACTTGGTAGGGAAAAAACCATACTCTTTCATTCAAGAAATAGTATTCTACAATGTCTTATATTAAAAGTGTAAAAGAAAAGCTTCATCTGTACAATCACAAGAACAACTAGAAAGTGATTATGCAGGACCCACAAGAGGTATTATTTGTTCTACAGACAGTGTCCTAACTTTTATTTTTCTTACACATGCAAGGCCCCTAACCCTGCTCCTACTTTTGAGATCCATCTCAGATTTTACCAATTTTAGTAAAAAAACCCCAATATGTGCAACTGGAATTTATACATACACAAATATACTGGTTTTATTTATCAAATAGATATCACATATGTAAGCATGTGTTTGTATACACACATTTAGCATCTATCCCAACAGCTGAGTCTTGATCAGAGCATTCTGAGATTTTATGTATGTCCTTCCAATGGGAAAATCTCCCTACTCAGGATCACCAACTACCAGCTCAAATGATATGATCAAAGACATTGCAGAAGAGAAATGAGAGACTGCTGTAATTCTAAATTATATAAATTATTAAAATTTAATTTAAGATTAAATGTTTGATGGCCTCTATTTGTTTTTGGAATATGCAATACCCTTGGAGCAACTTAAACTATTTCATGGTTCTGTGGCTGATGGAGTTTTTTCTTACTAACACAGACTAAATGCCACAGTCTGTCTGTTAGGCAGTAGAACTCAGAATTTTTTTCACTTCATTGCAATGCAATAATTTTGGATAATAGGGCTTTTAATGGAAAGGATTCCTGTGACTTAACCTTTTTTTTCTTATTAAGCTTAATTGAATTAATTATTCACATACTAATGACTTAACAGCCACTTAATAAAAAATAAAAGCAAAACACCCTTCTGAATACTTATCCCATACTTAAAATCTAATAAAGGGACTGAAATAGAAAGATATCTTTGTTTTCTTTCAGATAGGGGAGATATTTTAAACACAACTACCCTCCCTCCTGCTGAGGATGAATGGTGTAAAGATGCCAAATCCTACAGAAAAATCCATATTTAATCTATGAGTCCTTAATTGAAAAGAGATATTTATGAGAGTCAATGATCTCCTTTTTTTTCCAGAAATCGCATCTTTCCTAAAATTGGCTCATTTTGTGAATGGGCTGCTACGTAGGAAAAGTGGAACAATGTGATTCTGAGAAAATGAAGCAGATTTGTATCTATAACCCGGCCATCCCAAGGTGCACATGAGGGCTGGCATTTTATAATTCTTCATAGTAATGCTTAGCACTTATGTAGTGTTTTATGGGATCAAAGCACTTTACAAACTAATTAATTAATCTTTATAACGCCCCTGTGAGAAGGTAGCTTTTAGCATTCCAATTTACCAAGTGGAATAACTGAGCAGAGAAGCCGGATGATTTGTTTCATGTCCAAATCTATAGTTCATAGAAACAGTGTTATTAGAAATAACAGAAGTTTTATTTCTCTGCTTTATTCCTTGGAACCTACAAAAGAACTACTTGAACGAGAAAGGAAAACAACATCTGCCCCACACCTTGGACCAGAGCTGATACCTTGTTTATTTAAAACAACAATTAATTCATTTAAGCAACACACTGGGATTCCTTTCCTTATGCTCGATCTATATTGACTGTGCAAGAAAAGAGCTGTGATCAGACTTGTCCTGCCCCAGGATTTCCAAATAACAAGATCAGTTATTGGGGGTAATGCTTCCTTGTTAATGCAGAAATTCTTTATACTTGAAATTCTACCTAATTGTACAGTATTCCATTTTTTTCAAGTCTTCACAACAGCTACATGACTTCAGTTTGAAATTATGTTTTACTGTGTTTGCATTTATTTCTGCAAGTTTTCAAAAAGTTCTTGCTTTGACCACCTGCACACAAGATTTAAGGGTTCTTACACATATCTATGTATACTAACAGCCTTGAAAATCTGGACACGGAAATCGAATTCAGATCATTTCTTGTGCAAGAGTAAACAACTGCATGTCAGACTGTGAATTAGCTTTGGAAAGTGCTAGCAAAGGAAAAGTCAGTAATTGCATCTATAGGTGTGAGCACCAGCACAAAAAAATTACCCACTTAACACAATGGAAATGCTTCTTCCCAGACTGATATTCTCATGTTCGAACAAGTCTTATAAAATTACTTTTTACTTCCTCTTTGCAATGCCTCTATATGCCCTATTGTCATATAAATAAATTTAGTGTTATATCACAAGAAGTGATAACCAAAATTAATAAAACTTGTATTTTTAATTGGAGCAACAGAAAGCTACTGACATTTCACACATGCTAATAAAGATATGCATAATATTTACTTACTTATTTTAACAATGGCAATACTACTTTGAGATGCTATTGGTGCTTTTCATGATACAGGGTACCTCATTATAATGTTTATTTCCTCTTCTTCCCTGAGGCTGGACAAGGCCCCAGCTGAAATGAAGGGCTGCACAGCCAACAGAGGCACGAATGTGATGGAACCAGAAACACCTGCCCCCTTGACAGGTATCACGATCAAGAACATCATCCAAAATAATATCTTCTCCCCAGAAAAGAAGTCCAGGTTCTTTTTATCTCTTCTGAAATCCCCAAAGTGAGAAAGACTTTGAGAAAATTTTTTGCTTACCATGAATGGGCATTAAAAGTCCTTAAACACCTTCTGTCCAGCTTCTGGAAATATAATTTTGTGGCGAAAAGGTAGGACAGATCTCTTGCTTTCTTGCAGAAGACATTTTGGAGTAACAAGGATATTTGAAATATTGTAGGCAGTCCAAAGACATAATTTTAATTCACAGAATCACAAAATTTTAGGGGTTGGAATGGATCTTAAAGCCCATCCAGTCCCAAACCAGGGCAGAGACACCTCCCACCAGGTTGCTCAAGCTCCCATCCAACCAGGCCTTGAACACTTCCAGAGTTCCAGCTAGTACAAATGATTGTTTGATTTTAAAACTGAAAAATGGAGCTTTACCTCCAAATTATGCTTAGGATTTAATTAAAATCAAGCCTTATCAGAAAAAAACTCTCAAAAAACAAAACAACAAAAAAACCAAAACCAAACCCAAACAAAACCAACCCCCTCCAACCCCCCAACCAAAATAAAAAAAAAAAATCCCCCAAAACCAAACAAAAAACTCCCAAAAAAACCCCAGAAAAAAGTAAAAAGTAGCAAAGTAAAGATCAAATGCTTTACCGAAGGGTAGCTGGTGTGAACAACACTCCTCTCAAGGAATATGGTCTGAGACATAAAGATGCTTTAAAATGCTTTTAAAATGCTTTTAAAATTGTCCATCGGATTTTATAGACAATAAGCTGCCTATCAGGAGTTAAACTGCTGAACAAGTCTAATAATACAACAAAAATGCCCAATGCTGTTTTACCAGAGCAAAATGTGGGAGAATCTATTTTACTTGCAGAAGTGAAAATTTCCAAGCAGCTGAAACTGAGTGAGCAGACAGCAGAAGGCACAGCTGAGACAACACAAAATACAGGCATCCAGGACTGTTTAAGATTCATGTGACTCAATGCTGGTAGCATTGACTAGAGAACAAAGCAAGGCCATCATACACATAATTCTCTCATTTGTGGGAGATTACTGTGTTCCATCAGTCAAACAGGAATTATTGCTGGCGGAGTTGGATACTCATAGCTGGTAATGCATTAGATGAATCTTGGCAAGTAAAACTGTTGGGCTGTCAAATGGGAAAAGTCTTTAATTTCCAAAAAATACCTCCTCTGTTCTACTTCCTTTTGTTTTCCTTTTGGCTAAAAAGGATGGCAATGTCATTACCTAACAGAACATGGTTCCTATCAGGAGTTCTGTATATAGTCTATTTTTCTGTAAAAAACACCCACAGACTTCATTTACAAAAAGCACAAAACCATACTGCTGAAGAGATACAAAAGTATACAATGCTCTTGGGCATGTAATTATCAGTTCTCTACCCACTGTCACAGAGCTCTCTTGTGAGGAATGTTGGGAGAAGTGTATGCAAGAGTCAATATCTCTGTAAACAGCATGGTAATGGTGCAAAACCACACAAAACGTCTTGGTCTTCAGCCACTTCTTCAACTATATTTAATCCTTGTATTCTAAACTAAATTTTCCCCTTGCTCTGACACATGGCATCCCAAGACTCTCTCCCAGCAAAGAGGGGAGTTCCAGAAAGACACCGTAACGTAGTTACACAAAAAGGAGCAATTCAGAATTGGCAAATAGAAGGATCTTGTCACCATTCTCAAATCTTGCATTCCCATTCCTGGAAAAAAATTCAAAAAAATTGATGCTTTCAGAGGCCGCAAAAATCAGAGAGATGATTCTTCTCCAGGCTTACACAGAAGAAAGCAGAAGACAGCTAAACTTTCCATCCGCATTTTAGAACAGATTTGATGTCAAAAGTCAGGGGAAGTTTTTTATATATATATATATATATATAATATCTATAAAAATAAATCTAAGAAATAAAAAATCTTATCTACTATAGCACCCATTTCTGCTAAGTGTATTTTATAAACCAGATATTTTAACACAGAGAAATTTAGTTAAAGCCATATCTTTTCCTCAGTTCTGACTGCGTATCTTATTCAAGCTTTGCTGTAAAACTACTGTAAACTATCTGCTATCCTAGATTTGAATGTCTAAATTTACTGTTCTAAATATGTTGTCAAATCACTAACATCCTCTTTCAAGTCATCTTAACCTCCAACATAGTAATTTTCTCTGTAATGACTCTTCATTTAAGACTATATGTTTACAATTTTCTACCATTTAGGTGATTTAAGTATATTGTCTATTGAATGTCCTGGTCTTGGCAGCAATGAATAATTTTCTTGCCAGATGGAATATGGAAAAAGTATGAAATAAAACGTTTTCCCAAAACATAAATTCAGCAGCTATTCCTCAGAAACAAAAGTCCTTCTTAACTTAAAAGCAACCACCATGTCACGTTCTCTGTATAAAAAAGGTCAAGAATGTAGTTATGCCCTTTACAAATGCCCTGTAGCAGTGAAGAAGGCAGACTGTGAGGACAATATACCAACCATTTAGATGTCTCCTTTCATTATTAGCCATTTTTCCTTTTTTCCCTTCCCTCTCTCCCCTCTTTCAGTGACAGCATAATCCAGGTGCTCACAAAACTGCCTCCTAGTCCTTCCTGAAATTCAACTTCCCAATGTCAAATCTAATCAAATGTGACATGCACACCATGTACAGGTTCTGCTCACAAAATCAAAAAGAACAATGTTAAGGGATCACCTCTTGCTGCATGAAATAGAAATTCAACTATAGGGACACAAAAGATGGTTACATTTATACTGATAAGATCATTTGCAGTTCAATGAATCTGATTACAGCAATCAAGGTAAATGCAACCAAATTCACAGCAACATTTATATGTGTGTGCATGTGATAATGTTTATAAACAGATGTATGGGGAGGTGAAAAAAATTCGATCTGATACTTAAAGGAATCTCGCTTTAGAAAAATGCATCCTAAAATAAATTAATGCAGCAAGAACAGTAGTAATTTTCAGAATAATAGTGTACAAGGGGTTTAGATATGTGAGAAATACAACTAAGCAGGCATTTTTTTAAGATATGTGGAAATTACTAATAAGCAGGCATTAAATATATCACTACTGTGAACACTTGAGATAACATTAACTCTGAGTTGAATTTAGATGAAATAGATAGATAAAGCTACTTAAAGCTATAGAACTAAAACCTTAATATTAGAATGAGATCATTGATGGCTGCTTGGTCCAGTGAAGGCAAAAGCAGAAAATGGCCACTCACATAATCCTGCTGTGTTACCACCAGTGCATCTTCCCCATTCAGCCCAGGGTATGAAAGAAATTTTAGCCAGAAAGCCTTTCTGAGACCTACTGATCTGAGTCTGAGGAAGAGGAATTGATTCTACATTTCACAAGACTTGTCCATAGTTCATTAAGAATTAGGACATAGAGGAAGGGGTTTTCTTGCCCTGTCCTCTATTAGGTATCTGTTATGTTCCGTAGTCTCTACCACAAAACACACAAGAACCAGAGGTGTCTTTCCCCTCTGTGCTGTTCAAGTACACAGTTGCCATAGGAGTGAAGGCAATTGCACTCCCCAGTCTTAGTGCTGGCTAGGGCAGTACAGGGTGACAATCATCCTGCTCCTGCCCTCAGTTACAATTCATTCCAGCACAGCAACAGCAACAATAGCAGAATTCACATCCATCATTCATCTTGTGCCAGCTCACAGGGCAAAGAGAACACTTGAAGAAATGCACCAAGCAGAATCTTAGAAGAGATGTAAGAAATGATAATCTCAAATGTGAGATTGCTAGGTATACCAGAATACTAGAAAATTATTTCCTAAAGCGAAATTTTTTACCTAGGAAAAAAAGCTGTCTAAATGTCTTTAACTCTGGGCTATGCACAAGTACTACAGTAGAAAAATATCCCATTTTAGAATTATTCTAAAACCATTTTGGATAACATATTGTGATTGAAAGTATTGAAGAAAATAACTCTAGGAAACAAAGGCTCAAAGCATTAATAATGATTCCTCTAATTACGTTAAACAGCTTTAAGTAGAAAATAGACACTATTTCAGTTTATTGCATGTTACAAAAAAACATTAAAACTGACTTGCTATTTATGCCGAATGAAAAGGAGGAATGGCTTCACTCAAAACAATGAAGCAGTACCAACACTGGTTCATCTCAAAAAAAGAAACAAAAAAAACCCTCAAAACCTTAAACAAAGTATATTTCATGAAAAGGTTTAAAGTTTTTGAAAAACAAATGAACAATAAGAAGAAACTCCCACAAAATAAACCTTTTACTTGATTCTTCTATGGACAATTTTTTGTGAGCTCTACTTACTGTTTAGCAACCTTTGAAAAAATAGAAATTATTACAGATGGCTAAGTAGTCAGAATAAAATATGCCACAAATGGCAAAAAAAGTTAGCATTATTGAAGACATTAAAGCTGATATTTATTTCTAATTTATTCTAGAAGATAATAATAAAGATTATGATTTCAGAATCTTAAATGGAAAACTACACCAAAACCACTGTTAGGCTTGCTCTCACTCCATTAATATAAATGTGTGGTGTGTAGTTGGTTTATATTTCACTTTAAACTATAACTGCATTTCAAGGAACCAAGTATCTGCTGCTTCACTGAACAATCACAAAAACTCCAGACTTGCTCCCAGCCATAGTGCCAGAGCCTGAACTGCTCCCACAGAAAACATAATTGGACACAACAAACATTGGCAAATACAATACCCAGCTCTGCAGCGTTTTCTATTGTTAACCCAGACAATGCTTTCCTGCTATTTTGTTACCTACCCACACTGCATTGTCAGTCACCTTTTGCAGTTACATTTTAAAATCAATTTCTCGGTGATTATTTCTCCTGTTAACGTCACTAAACAGACGATTTCCCCAGTTTTCAGAACTTCTCAAGAATGAAGACTTTTTTTGATTTTTCCAGTCTACATACAGTCATATACAACAACAACAGGCTGAAAAACATTTCAAGTCATACCTCATCTTAGTGAAAAACGGAAAGCTGCTTCATCTGGGTAGCATGATCTAAACTGAGCTAATATTCAATCAAAAATATTTTTAAAACATATCAGTTAAACTATCAATTCAGCTGTCATATACATTTTCTGTTTTTTCCTCTAATCCTCATTTTGTAATTCATATTTCAGTTCCTTTGACGAAGCAGTTCTAAACCAGGCTTTTAATTCAGAATGACGATTTCAAATAATATTTACAGTCTTATCTGTTCTTAATACAAGTCTCTGAACTGTACTAAAAATAGCACTTTATCTCCAAAATTTGTATTAAAAAAAAGTCTTTATCCAATCTTAGAATACTTACTTTTTTTTTTTTTTTTTGGAATACCATTGGTTATATAGAATACAGCAATAAAAAAAAAAACATTAAAAAAAAAAAAAAAAGCAAGGAATGGTTTCTATTTTTAGCTTTTTAATCATGGTTTTAAATTAAAAGACAGAAGAGTTAGAAATGGTTCATACTGACCTGAGTCCATAAAGGACTGTTCCATCTGGATGCAAACGAATCATTCTGTTCTTCACAGTGACACCATGAACAAATGACTTCTTGTCATTCAGGAAATAGGTATCGGGCACCCAGAGCTGATCAGCTACTCTGTTGTCCAGAGTAAGGTTTAGAGGTATTACATTATAGGACAGCCTCTTATCCCTCCATGCTTGCTGGAAGTACATTGTCAAGGTATAGTCCTATGATTAGAAAAAACAAACAAACAAACAAACAAAGTTTGCATTGAAACAGATGGCATACATATGCAAAAAAATGACAATGCAAATACACATGTATTCATTGTGAGTGTTCCTAAAGGCAAACCTTTCTGTTCAGAATTTCCATAAGTAGATTTATTTATTTTTACAGTACTGAACATCTTGTGTACACTTAATAACAGCAGTGATAACACAAAGAGGATGGGACATTTACATTTTATGAATGACTTGGAAGTGTTCATTTCAATATTTAAAAATAAAATTTAAAAAACTGTAGACATTTAACAGCCTGCAATTTCTGTAGCACTTTACAAGCCTGTGAGTTCTACGAAGCAGGAACATTCACAGGTCCCAATTTCATTTTAAGGTCTCCACTGTATTCAGTAGAGCTCTGGATCAAGCCTTCTGTCTCTGAAGTTGCAGTCACCACCCAAACACTTCCCTAAATTAAAATCTCTTCAAAGTCTGTTAACTTTCCCCTGGGCACTGAAATCAACAGGAAGTCTCTGAGGTTCCTATGATACACACTCTTAGTCTTAATTTTACAGATGAAGTAAAATTATTCTTCAGGGGACAATTCAGAGAGCACAATTAGCATCTCAGTAAATATTCACAGTATTATGAGACTTGCATTGTCTTGATGCAGGGTGCCACTGTACAGTGCTTCAGAGACGTTTTGACCTTTTGGTGTTTTAAAAAATAATACATTTATAAAGGTTCTGTCTTTGTAAAAACTGTTAAACAGATGCAGAATAATCATTATATTCAGCCAATGCTAAAAAAACCCTCTAGAAATAATACACAATGTATATTGGGAGCATCCCTGAGGAGAAAGACTTGCATAAATGGCAATATTAGTTCTCATTCGCTGTTTTATATTTTAAAGGAGAGTCCACTATTTAAAGTATTTTTTATTACAGTTGGAAAAGAAGAATTAATCTTCCTGCTGAACTACTTTAAAAACATATGCCACAAGTGTATTTTACAAGCATTCTCATTTAAAAGGATATTTGACATATGAACACTACATAGAACTCAGAAAATACAAAAATAAATTTTTCTTAACCTGCAGTTTCACAGACTGAACGCTCCAGTAAGAAATCACTGAAATTGGGTTTCTGTAATTATTCTCTTTACAATGTACACAGTCCACCCTTGAACTAGGGAGGGCCTGTGAGAACTATGGCTATTTCAGCGGAGTTCTGTAAGCAATGACACAGCACCTTGACACTAGCTGACCCTGCCTCTTCTGCAGAACAGTGTGCATTCAGATGAATCATTATAAACTGTTTTTTTATAGAAATGTGCATTTAAGTGGTGGCAACACACTTATTTTTTGCCTCGTCCATCCCCAGAAGAGCCCATGTACATGGGCTTCAAAACGCCTCTTCAATTTTCAGTGAAGCAGGGGGAAATACACGTTCTGTTGTGAATAGTTACTGCATTTCTTCCTTATCAACACAAACCACAAATGGTATTGTTGTCCCTTCCATGTTCCTGTCTGCACTGGTTAAAACTCAATCCCCTTTCCTTGCTGCGCCCCCCACCTGTGTCCAGAACCCTGGCACCTTTGGCCGGTTGTCACAACAGTGACGCTGCAGGGACTCAAGTAGGTAAACACCAAATGAGCTTTCCCAATTATTTTACTACCAAATATATTCAACTGGTAGCTGTTCTACAGTCTGAACAGTTTTAATGATCTGAAACCTCTTCCCCACCCCACCTCCCTAGGGTCAGTATGAGATTCTGCTTGCAAGAATGTTCCACCTACATC
Source organism: Mohoua ochrocephala (assembly GCA_013398855.1). NCBI lineage: Eukaryota > Metazoa > Chordata > Aves > Passeriformes > Acanthizidae > Mohoua > Mohoua ochrocephala. Next base: position 42,024 of record VZTA01008814.1, on the reverse strand, counting down.
CAAAGAATTTTACTGTTATGCTTCATCACTGTTCTGCAGGATTTGATTCAAATCTTCAGTAGGAAAATGTATTAGTATTCATTATACTAATATATCACATCATCAAGTAATGATCGGCAGCAATTTTTTCACTATTATCCTTGGAATGCTGCATTTTATTCCTATTCCAATGAATAACCTACATGTATTAATACACAGCATAAATGCATAGAACATGTTTTCCTTTTTACACCTCAGTAAAAGAGGAAAAGAAGAGGAGGAAAAACCCTAAACATACATGGTTCATTGCATAGAAGTGAATTACATAAAACTGTAAATTTGGAGCACTGGCATTGCTGAAAGAAAAGCCAAGTCACCAGGCTGGAGTTTAAAATCAAACACACTGTGTTCCAGAAAGAGCTGGCGTTCTGACTAAAAATTATTTGTCATCTGTTGGCTCTAGTTTTCAGACGTGACTGGAGTTTCTGATGGCCAAAACAGAACTCCTTAGAAATTGTTATAAAACTCTCAAAACCTTTTGAACTTAAATTTTTATTTTTAATGATAATTTAAAAAAACCCCAAAGATGTTCCAAGCTACATATTTCAAAGTGAAATTGATAAGATAAGGCAAAAAGCAAAACCTGTCACAAAAACTGCAATTCATTCCTTAGAAACGAGAGAGGCATCTGTTTTCAAAAACCCAAATGAAAGAGTAATTCAAAAAAGATGTGCAGGTACAAAATGTCTGTAAGTATCCCAAGACCCTTTATACTTTGAGATTAAGAACATTCTCATCTAATAGGAACACTACAAGAAAAAAGTCTGTTAAACTCACATTAAAGATGGGCATTCCCCTCTCTTCTAAGGATAAATATCAAAATAAACATGTAAATACCCTGTCTCTAGGAAGAGAGGAACACAAAAAAATAGAGGAATAGAAGTAAAGGATTATTTTAATTTCTTAAGGTTTAGCATCCTTTTAAATTCACAGGATAGGATTGTTAGAAAGAGCGTAAGTTTGAAGAGGAAACAGGAGCAAATTCATTTAAAAAGCCTTGCACAAGGGACTAATTATAATGAGCTGAGAGAAATCCAAGCCCAAAGCTCCTGATGATGGTGGTGTAAACCATTATACAGACAGAAACTACAAAGGTACAGACTGTTCGCAACACATAGATCCATAGAAATAAAGAGGTTCCTCACTTGCCCTGGGCATGTGAAGCTTGAAATGCTATATAAAATTGTATTAGTATTGACAAAATTGCAAGAAAAACCTAGAATATAAATAAGCAAACATATTTTCTGTAAATAATATCAATTTTGTAGCTTTCATTACTATTGCATTGTTTGCCTAGATTTAAATTTAATAAAGTGTTTTGTTGTGTTCAGAGCAAAAATTTAGGCATCAGAAAATGGATCGCTACCCCTATTCTATTGTGATCAAAGAAAAGATGCCTCCTCTTTTTCTCACCTCACCTTTCCACTTGTCCTCTTCTTTATTTCATACAGTGAACACAAGAGCAGCAAATATAAGACAAAGTTAATCTTTATGCACAATTTTCCATATGAATAAAAAAGTATCAAACAGTTTCACTAGTATTAGCATATTCAATGAGTAACTTTAACTCTGTGCAGTGGTTGCCTGCAAACATTTTAGCTACTGGAAGTGTAAATATACTGAGATATTTAAACTTGTGTTTAGATAAATAGAATTATTACAGACAGACACAGTGTCAGTGAATGACAATCAATTTCGGTGACATAACAGAAGATACTGGACAGGAAAGCATCAAATCTGAATACTGGCATTCTTATTTATATTCTCACATTTCATTTACGTTCTCAAATAAGTGTTTAAGCCAAAAAAAGAAAAATCAGTTTGGGCCTATTATTAGTTTAAAAAGATTAGAACACAGGCCTTAGCTAAACCTACCCATGGGCCAATAACTGACATATTGCTGGTCCTCTTTTTATATTGGGAAAAGGATCAAGGCAAAAAAGGAAATAGAGGTCATGAATATTCACAACAACAGTGGGTGTCTAATGCAAAAGACTCTACCAGATGTAAATTTTTTCAAAGCATGATAATAAGGTCCAATGTGAGAAAACACATTTAAAATATAGCTCTTTCTTCTGCATTACACAAATCAGGACTGATTCACACTGCAGCTTAAAACTGTAACCAACACTTGTATTAACAGGCATAGAAAACAGCTGCTGAAACACTGGAAGCAATGAAGGCAGGAAACTTCAGAGGAGAAAAAAATAAGCAGAAAGAATATATCGTATCTAATGTATATAATATACATTCTGTATATTGTAAACATAGTATAAGACAGTGTGAAGTTGAAGAAGCTATTTATCATTGCTCCGCAGTAATGAATGGAGAACTCATTTGTGGTTTGGCTTAAGTCCACTCCTCATCACATTCCTGGTTATTACTAACTTGTAAAAATGCTTTACTACATTTCCACATATGGCTATTTTAAAACGAAATAATTTCCTTCTGAAAATGCTTGAAGATGAAGATTTTGCCTGAACACTATATTTATTTAACATGTACATTTAAAAAACTGTTTGTTGATAACATTTAAAAGTGCTGATTGACAATCCTTTCAATCCTCTTTTTGATTAAAACCAACCACTACATGTTCGATTCAAAATTACCTATCTCAGTCTCTCATTGAGAAAAAATAATGTAAAAAGTCTGCTTAATGCTGAAGACACCACAAAGTGACTTATATAAAAGTAGAAAGAACAGCTGAAAGAGTGGGTGATGCCAAAGAAATGCCAAAATTTTCATATGCCCTTTCAAAAAAAGTATTTTTCACATTCTGTAAATCTTTACTTCAAAATAAACAAAAACTCCCTCAAAACAAATAAAAAAACCCACAAACAACGACATCAAGAACCTTACACAGAATTCCAGTTGAACTCTCTCAGTCTATCAAATCCCACTTCCCAAGCTGGCTGTAAATCTATGAAACACTTGTAATTAATTGTGTCTCCTAAAACTTACTAGAGGGGTTTTCCTTGATGGCAATTAATCTTCTCAAGTTTATGATCTTTCCAAAAAGAAGAAGATCCCAACAAGCTTACCATTTATTTTGCTGCAACTCTCCCAGAATTATTCATCAGCAATTCTCATTTGTCAGCTGAACAAAGCAGCAAAGATGGGCTTTTTATCTCCCACCACAGTTCTCAGAAAAACACAATGTTATTGAATCAAGCAAGAGACTTCAGTATGAAAGTCAAACGACTGTCAGCAGAGCTTGACTCCTTAGCATGAAACTTTTGGTCCTGATTATATGAAATCTGTAATAAGAGACTGTAAGATTTCAGCAACAAGATCATGAATTTGTGTCTCCTTAGCACAGGGTAGCCAATATTTATATTGTTTCTCCATGGTGATTTAGATAGTGACACAGCCTCACAGTACAATGGATTTCATGCACTGAAGTGAAATGAAGCAGTTCTGGCTGATAAGTTTCCTGTAACCTTAATTAGTTTAGCAAGATGCTGTGACACTTGATTTTCATTTCTGACAAGTCATCCAGACTGAACCATGATACTGCACTCTTCCCGAGCCAGCAATCTGCATGTCACGCCAATCAGCAAGCATCTGCCATAGGACTTTTAGCTCTGTCTGATTTGCTGTCTCTTGATAATAAGAGGAAGATTGATTAAAGTGAATCTGGACTGAAAACTGTAATCTAACTACTACTTGGTTAAGACAGTCACGTCTCTTGAGATTGTCAGACTGTTCCCTTTTGAAGGGATCTCGTCATCCTCATATAGCACTGCAGGTTTCTCAGATAAACAAAGCAAATGCAGAGTATGATGAATAAATGCAACTACATTCACTTAAAAGAAGTTATGAAAACAGTAGTTTTCTGCCTCAGACAAAATTAGTATTTAGTCATGTCATTGAAGTAAAATAAAATATTTTAGGCCACAAGAAACATCAAAAAGTTTATTTATATTTGAATTTCAAAGTTTTCTTTACTCATGTATCTCAAGTTATTTCCCAGAGTTCACAGATCATTCCCTATATAATTGTACAGTTCCACAGATCTTCAGAAAGGTAAATACCTTCAACAGAAATCATATTGATACTGCTTTTTATTATAGCCTATTATAGAATTGCCTTGCAAAAGAGTAGAGAATTTATTGAAAATACTAAAGAACAAAAAAACGTAATAATTCTTAAATAGAGTGGAAATAAACCTGTGATTAAGCAGAACTGGAGATCCAGCTGAAAGGTCTGATGAGAGCAGATGGTGGCCTAAGATATTGTTTTGCAGAAGAGACTCAAGAGTAAAAAGCCAGAAACAGCAACCAGAACCCTGAGTGTCCGAT
>VZTA01008814.1:25052-37664 GCA_013398855.1 Mohoua ochrocephala | reverse complement strand
GGGGGGGAGGAAGGGGCAGAGGGAGGAATTCCAGGGTAAGAATATAGTTATTGATAGACTAAATCTGACTTAAAACTGAGAATTCAAGCTGTGCCTAGATGCAGCACTAAACTGGCATTACATTTGAATAAGTGCTCTTTTTTCACAAACAAACAAAGCCTTAAGAATTCATTCAGAGACTGAAAGGATTGGCAAGTTCATGGATCATTGCAATTAACTTCTGAAAAACATACAAAATTAATACTAAAACAAATAGGTGTTAGTCTAAAGCACATAATACTTATTTTAAAGATAAATATTTTGCAATATTTTTCAAGGAGACTTATGGAAATGAATAAATATTCCCAGAATTTATTTATTTATAAGCGTAGCCTTGCTTCTGTCAATCAAGGAGCTGTCACTGCATAAAGGCATGGAGACTCCAATGACAAAAGTGCCATTAATATTCCTGTTATTACACTACATAGCACCGTCTGCCTTTCCACATCCAAAAGGATGTGTAACAATCTCTAAATTTTGAACCACAGCCTTAATACTGAAACAAGCCACAAAGTTATCTCAATTAAGAAGTGTAAATTTAGTTTCAATATTAAAAAGTTATGAGAAATAGCTGACAAAAATTTGAATATCTGAGCTTCAGACTGAATTTTATGCTTAGTGGTGTTGAGAAATGCAGTATTCTAACAAAAATATTTCCCTTCTGTACTTCCATTTAATTTGGCTGCCTGAGGATTCACTTCTTGAAAAGGAAAATTATATGAATATTTAACTGGATCATTTTTATAGGCAAAAGAACTTACTTTGCTATGTTTAGTTTGCTTTATAAACAGATTAATGTGCTAGTATTTCCTTTCAGGTAAAAAGCCAGCTGTTTCTTCAGTTAGCAACAGAGAAGTTTCTACAAGAAACAGACACACTCAAGAAAGCATATATGTATATTCTTCATTTTCCTAGATACATTCAAGTAATTTTTCTACTCTGGTAATACTGTTACCCTTGGTTTGTCCAATCTACATCATATTCCCTCTGTATCACAGAGTACCTGAACACTTTCAATGGCTTTCAGCCAAGTTTTCTGGCCTTTGATATTTTCCTCTTTCACAGGTGAGAACACTAAATTTTTGCTTTGCTTGTGATGCAATATTGGTGAGATTCAGATATGTAAAATCTTATTAATCTGTGTGGAAATTCCCTTTTGATTAAGAGGGCCACAGATAACATTTCAGATAGCCTTACTGTAAGAATAACAGTTCTGTAGAAAAGAAGGAGTACATATGAATATTAATCAACGCTGAGCCAATACTAGCAGTCTTGGCATTATGCAGTTACTAAACATCACCTTCATTTTAATGATAAAAATTAAAGAGAGAGCGGAGAAGCTCAGATGAAAATATCGAGACAGATTTTTAAGAGGCATCAGAGTGAAATTCCTAATTGAGCTGGACAGTCCTATAACTTTTTCAAAATTTAACTGAAATTGTGGGTAACCAACAGTTAAGAAACTCCTTGTATATTAGCATTGGGAAAGTGGACAAAATCAGGGTGCTTTTCTCCATGTTGCCCTAAACAAAGTGTTGGATATATAATCCAGACAAATTATTAATTAATGAACTGATTGCTTTCCTTAGTGCTTCTTGACACTGAACACAGTCACATTTTCTGTTCTGACTTGGAGTATTCTTTAGCAAGATACAGACTCAGCTATTAAACAGTTTTGTCAAAGTAGTTATGATTATCTTATATTTGTAACACTTCTAAAACTAGATCAAGGATATATTTCATAAAAAATAGTATTTTAAAGCCAATTTTAAGATCACCTCACAAAGCAATGTTTACACAGAATAAACAACAATCCCACAGAGAATACTGATGTAAGAGAGAGGCAGTGAGAGAGAGAGCATGAGTTGAAGGAAAAGATTTATAAAATAATCCCAAACATTTCCTTTAGTATTTAGTTCATCGCAGAATTATAAAAACAATGGGATACATATTATTTCCTTTAATAATGTACTGTATAACTGAAACACAATTAGACTAATTGATTTCTTTAGCTTATTACGGTCTCTAAAAGCTGCTGATACTTCACACAAATTTACAGGAGAAAACGAGCCAGTTCTGTGCATGACATATCCCGAGTTTATTTTTGCTTTATTTTTCTTCTAAATGAGCTCAGAGTCTTTCTCCCTTTGTCTGTATGCATACATTTTCTCGCATACTACTACCACTAACCATGGCAGATTTTTATGCTGATTTCCTTGGCATTTTTTGTGTTGTTTTATTTTTTTTTTTTTTTTGCTTTTTCTTCTAAATTTTTGTCAAATGCATGCACTTTGGAGACAGAAACAGAGATGGTTCTATGCAAGGGTGATAAGGCAGTTTTCTCATGCCATTCCCCAGTCCCCTGAGGAGCACCAGCAGCAGTTCTCTCCTGTTAAACACTGTCACATTCCACAACACTTCATCTCTCTGCTCTGCTGATTCCCAGCTCTCTAAAATGGTTCATTAATCTGGTAGTAACAAACCAACACCTTGAAAGAAGCAATGTGCTCTGGAGAGCACAAATCTCCCCAGAAACATCCCTAGAAGTGTTTCTGTATCTTGGTGTAATATGCCAGAGGCTGCACTGCAAACTGATGTGTTTCCCCCCTGTTTACATATAAATCTTGCGGGAATAGACAAACCACCCTGATTTAGCCCTTCTTCAGTGAATAATCTCTTGAATATTGCAACCTTATGTACAGATTTCATGAAATTTGAACAGTGAAGAGCATGAGGATAAAAAAAAGCAATAGTGTCATGTCACCTAGATCTCTTCCTGTATTTTAAATTCTCTCCTCCCTGAAGCCCAAGATGTGACAGGCTGTTTCCTCTCAAAAATGTCAGGCATTTCAGAGAACTGTCAGCACTGAAGTAAAAAGGATAATTTAAAATAAATACATATCGTTTCTTTCAGTGATAACAAGCCTGTGGAAGCTGGTAGAAGGTCCAATTTGCATGACAGCCCAACACTTCAGCAAAGAGAATACACTTAGGTGAGACACTGCAAGAGAATAAGTGATGTATTCAGATGAAAGAAAAACTAATATTATTATGTTCTAGGAGAAAAAAAACCTGAAAAAAGAAAAAAAGAAAAAAACCCAGGTGGAAAAATATTGAATCTCTAATCGTCATTAATTATACTTTCAATTGTTCATGGTTCAGCGAAGCCAAAATCTATTTGAATATCTCACAGTGAAAATTTAATTACAACTGCCTCTGTTCTGTCACAAAGGTATATTTTCCTCTAGTCCAACCTCACACTCAAAGCAAGATCAATTGTGAGGTCAGACCAAGTTGCTCAGGGCTTTATCCAACCTGGTCTTGAAGACCTTGAAAAGCAGATTAGAATAAGACTTTAATAACAATGAAATTGCTCCTTGCATTTATAAAGAAACTCCCTATGCTTCAAAAAGGAAAAATCAGGATGGTCACCCTAACCTAGCAGTGACTGCAACTTAATTTCAGTTTGATTCAAAATCACCATTGTCTGATTTTTAGAGCCATTGCACAGTACCACTTTTATCTGTTCTGTTCAGTGTATTATTATTCCAGTCTTTTTGTGTCATTTTCTCAGCAAATGCCTCCATTCTTTAATCTCACAACTATTTGAGACACTTAGAAATCAACAGGATTCAGTTACCACTGAGGTTTTGAATGCATCTGTTGTTCACTATTTCCTATATGCTTCAATTGGCACCAACAACTTCACATGAAAATATTCCATTCCTATACAGTAGATGTTTTTTTGTTCTATCTCTTACTTTTCAAGGTTTCCATCTGTGCCAGAGAACTTTCTATGCAGTTAAATAATTTATTTCCACTTTCCACATTGTTAATAGATACTTTGTAAACAATCCTGATTGTACTGTATCAGACTGAAGCTATCCTCTCATCAAGAGCTAATAATGTCTCTACACTTCAGTTCAGTACTATCAGTTCAGAAATATACTCCAAGAATCAAAAAGAAAAAATTAATTTGGCATCCTTTACTACCAAAGGGGTTTATTTATTTGTCATTGACTGGATTAAATACCTCATCTCAACCTTCAGAATTTGTCCCCTCCTTTGTGGTTCACTATTTCTTCCAGAGTTTAAGTCAGACTTGTACTTCAGTGACCAAGTGGAAGCAACTGTTTTGACAGCTGGAAACACCAAGAACAAGACCCAAGAGAACCTTTTTTCAAGGAATGAAAGGCAAATGGTTAATGGAAATGGCATGGAAAGTATTTGTTACTTGGCATTAATGCAAATCCAGCCTATTTTAACAAAATAAGGATAAATAAGGATACCATACTTTTTTTTTTTCCCCCCAGTCAGACGGCTTGTTGGGCAAATGGCAATAAAAATATTACTGGTTTCATGCTTTTTAGCCCTTCTAGCAAATACACATATAAGTACATCAGGAAATTATTCAGGAAACATGGATCACATTTTTAACAAAGCTGCTTCATTATAATCATACTTTAAATGTATTTGACTTTGCAGACACTCTTCTGAAAACATGGATAGGTTTTAAGCAATTTTAAGATCTTGCACAGAGCAAACTCTCAACTTACACAGCAGTTCCCTCCAGCTCCTCTTACTGGAAGGCATTTACACAACCTGCTGGGACTCCGTTTGACATCATTCCTTCCATCTGGACGTCCAAACCAGCAGTCTGGATACACTATTTCCTGCCTTCTCTCTACTTCACACACTTGACATTCACTGAAATTTTGGGAAAATGAAATGCCTAAGAATCAAAACTCTATGAATACTTCAGAAGTAACTGAGAAAGGGTTTTGCTTTTTCTTCACAGCTGAAGGAACACTAAACCAGTGTTTCCAAAAGCAGTAGTCATTTTTGCACAGGTAAAAGAATGCAATGCATTTGGTTCCTTTTCTGACATGTGGCACCGGATTATTATTCTCACATCTTTATATATTTGGAAACAAATCAAAATTAACCAAGTCAATGTGCTCTGTTAGAAAGAAGTCTAAGGACATATTCCCGCTTAAGACCTGTCAATTCTTACATTAAAAACTCTCAGAAGTTTGATAAAGATATGGAAACCAACTAATCCATGGATCAGAAAGAAACAATAAATTTGCAGGAGAAACTATCATCAAACATTCCTTAAAACTTACACAAAACATGTTTTCATTCATAAGACGACCTGGCAAAAGAGTTTCAACTCCTAAGTTTATGACAGAGCCATTATTTCCCTTTCCCTCCAATGGTCAGTAGCTATCAAACATATTTTTGCAGTCCTACTACTGGAATTTTGGAGAGAAATGAAAATACAAAACAAATCAAACACACATATAAAGACACAAAAATAATCAAAAAGCTCTGTGGTGGCTCCACTGCGATTGTCCTGAAAACAATGGCCCATCTCCTGGCATCTTCATCAGTCTTGATGAATTTATAACACTGGATTTCTGAGTTCATTTTCAACCTTCACAATAAAAATTTTGTTGAACATTTTAGTCATAATAGGTTCAAAAAGACATTAGCTGAAGTGCTGTCCTTTTTCTCTCAAATTATTAGACCACAGCAAGTAAGGGCAAAGCCACAGCAATAAATGCAGGGCTTTAGCAGGTGTTAGACAAGCAAAACTTCAGTAGCTCATATATTTCTAGCCATGACCTCGTGCTGGATACAGTATTTCTGCTTGAGCACATTCCATGGTAGCTGGGAAGCAGCACACATCGATTTGATATCCACTAGCTAGTAGCTGGTTAATTCATGCATGAAATGCACTTATAGAGCAGTTCACTGGTTTGATTGATGACACATCTATTCTTTTAAAGTAACAGCATACTTCCTGTCTCAAGAGTCATGAAAGTGCTTTACAACATATTCTTATGTTGCTACACACTACCTGAAATTTAGGAATTTTTTTAAAGAAACTCTTCCTTGAGATACATTCTCCATCATGTCCAAATGAAGTAGAAGCTCTATAAAATTTTCCCTTAAAGAATGATTTTGTTTAATTTGAAAAAGTGAATTCCTAAGTAACGCACTTTGTCAGAAAGGGTGTTTCACCAGTGTCAGTGATCTTTTTCTCTTCCTCATTTTCCTCCCTCCCATTAAGTAAGCAAGAAAGAAAGTAAGCACAAACATCTAGCATTACATGCTACATTTTTTTACCTACTGGGCTTTGCTTATCAACACTCTATTCTTGAATTCTGATCATCTTTCCCAGAAAGTCACAGGGAAAATGAGGAAGCATTCAGATCCCTATTTATAAGCAAACACAACAGAACTGGAATTTGATACCAGCACCATGGATAAGAAGCCCCTCCTTGTTTTCACAGACAGGGCTGGGGGCTTTCTAATATTATTGTTTCCAGCTCATCCATAACCAACCACTAAGAAGCTTCAAACCTTCTTTGCTGTGAAATAATTAGAAAAGAAAGCAAACACAGCCCAGAATACTACTAAAAAAGTAAATTGATAAGTAGTACCCTGCCCCGTTCTTAAGGAGATAGTAGCTGTACAATTATTTTGGGACAAGAGTGCCATACCTAAGAGTACTGAAATTAAAGGTATAAATTTATCAGAAAGTTTGTTTGGCAAATGAGAATGGTATATGGGGATTCTACTCACACTTCTCTCTCCTGTTTGTAGCACTTGCCTGAGGTGATTGTTATACCTCAGTTCATTATAATAAGTAACATATATAGTTGTTTAGGTAAAGGTTGTAGATCTTAAAAAAAGGAATCCTGCAAGTGAAAAGTACTGGTGTTAGACTCTCATAACAATATTCTTTCTTCCCAAATGTCTAAAAATCAATTTAAGTACAAAGAGAGGATACATAGATGTGTCTTAAATCAACACAATGGCTAAAAATTGTTAGCATGGACGAAACTTTTTTTTGTTTTGACTTAAAATGTAAAAAACATTATGAGAATAGACCATGTTTTCAAACACAAATTTAGAATCATAACCATGCAGAGGATTTTGAAAATCCTTTTTAATAGATCTTCCTGTTATAAACAGGTATTTATATTTTCTCATGGCACTACTATCCCAGTACCTAAGCCAATCCTAATGTTAAGCAAAAATCTTCAAACAAACAGTAACTATTCATTCCAAACAGCATTTCAGAACCAGCGCTTACACACTCCACCTGAATACATCTTTATTGATTCTACTCAAAGTAGCTTATTTATCGTCACCATTTGCATATAACTTGGTTTGAAGTTCTAATTCATATCTATGCAAATTGTTTACTGTTTGCTTTTTGCTGTGTTACTTGATGCAACATTTCTTCATTACCTGTACCAGAGGTCTCCTCCTGAACACTGCAGAATGTTACAGATGTTTGGAGTATGTTGTATTAGCACTGATTTCTCTAATGAAAACACTGCCCAGACACAGATATTCAAATTCTAACTCATGGTCTTATTTAGCAAACTGCTGCACAACTTGGTGGGTTTTTTGGTGGTCTGTTTTTTTTTTTTTTGTTTTTGTTTTGGTGGTTGTTGTTGTTTGTTGGTTTTTTCTCAATGGGTGTGAAGAGGGAAGAACAGGGAATATAAGCAAGTACATATGATCTTTCAAGGTCCTTCTCAGCCTGGGCTGTTCCATGAACATTTTGAGACAAGCACACCCTAAATTAATTGCTTCATTTCTTTTATTAGACAACTTGTTATTAATGTCACCAAATATTACAATTAAGTACTCCTCTTAAATTATCTCCTCATGTCTGCAGTGTTCAAAAAGTCAAGCTAGACCTCAACTCGACTATGGCATACCATACCAATACCTACAGCAGCTCACAATTAATGAATTACATTTAGACTGCATGTGCTCTCACACGCCCTTAATTAGGAACTCACTGAAACATGAATTTAGTATCTACTTGTTTGAGCTATTCAGCACGGAATATGTACAACTGGAGATGCTCTCTGAGCCTGGGAGAATTAAAGACTCTTTAGATTAAACAGGAAAAAATATCTAAAATTAATTATAGCAAAGTTTGCACAAACAGGAAGCAAATACAGTCAATGCTTCATGAAAGCACCTTTCCTGAGGAAAATATTGAGTGCTTAAAACTAAGCATGTAATTTGGGGTTTTACAAAAGAACATTTTACCAAATCAATACTGTGAAGGGCCTTAAAAAAACAAAAAAAAACCCCTCAAACCAGGTAAATTCACAGGCAAAACCAGATCTCTCTTTCATGCAGGATCAGATATTTTAGGCACAAAGCTTCACACGTCTGCTAATCCTGCACCTAGTGAAATCATGGATGCACTTCAGTATAGAGCTTTGAAAAAAAAAAAACCAAACAAAACTTGTATGGATTTTTGATGCAGACAGTGACAATTCTAAGCTTCTCAGAACTGGAGATATACGTGAGCCACTTTTAAATGGATGCTTCAATATATTCTATTTGATTCTTAGGTTTTATCTGGATCATTATTTCTCTAGATCTGGGTGCAAGAAAAGCCTTTTTGTACTTTATTCCACTCTAGTAACTTTATTTTGCTTGCTTTTTATTTACAATGCTATCATACTAAGAAATTTTTCCACTAATCAGTTAAATAAACAGTAAATATCTTTTTTATTCCCTAGTCTAAGTTTATTCTAAATCCTTATGTGAGTATGATTCCTTTAATATGAGTCAAAGATACACAATGGAATTAAAAAGAAAAAAAAACTATACGGCCCTGAACTTCTCTGTACATTTTTTCTTAGCAAGAAAAAAAATTGTCTCAGAACTCTGCTATATCAAGATACGTAATTGTAAATAACTCCTTGGATGATTTAATCAGAAATGTACCACTCCATATCACAGACCTCAACTTCTACGATCACGTCACATTGATTTAATTAAAATTTAACCTCCTCTTCTACTCAAATGAAGTTACAATGAAACAGACAGAAGTACTAAACTACTAAGTAACATTCTTAAGGATATCATGACACTTTAGTACCACAACATATGGGTTTTCATGACTTTACAACATGACAATGCAGCAACTGCAGTGAGTGAGCAGGGAAAATCTGGTATTTATATGTTATCTTTTAATTTCTATGTTCAAGAACAGCGCAACTCACAGGAAATTCCTAGTTAATAGGGAAACCTCCGTCTATTCATTACTTCATGCTTATTTGTAGCACAGTAGCAATTTTTAACATTCATCTTAGTTCAGTATAATTAACCATTCTGCTTAGAATTGAACAGACAACAAAAATGAAGGAGTAAAAGAGGATTCAGATTTCAACCACTGGATAATTTACACAATATCCACACATATTTTCTATTATTAACACTAAAAGTCACACTTTAAAAAACTGAATGTTGAAATCCAATATTCCTGGCTGCCAGCCAAGCATAGAAAACAGACAGGCTGATGCTAAAGAAAACATATTTTTATTCATTTACCTTCTGTGGGAAATGAACTGTGTAGTGAATTTTTTAGAAGACAAAAATTGTAATTGCATGCGTAATAAAGCTGAAAATTAAGGAGAAACAGATGGAAGACTAAAAGTTCTTTTTTGTAAGTGGTAAGAGGATGATTCATAAGTATTTGACATTAGTTAAAATTACTTATGGAACAAATGTTTTTGGCAAAATGTTCTGCTTAGGACAATGTGCCATCACACAATCAGCAGTGAATTACTCCAATTGCGATCCCTAATCAAAAAGAGAAAAGGAAATAAACTAAGAAAGAAGAAAAAAAGTCAAAACTTGTTCATTTCTCCTAAACTTCAGTGACTGGTGTCTTAAAGTTCTACCTCAAGAATTGAGGGCACTATCAGAAGCATTATGGATCACAGCAATTCTATTAATTTGCCGTTTTAAGGTCACTTTATATTGTCTCTAAATAGTAATTAACTTCCTAAGGTCAGCTCAACAGAATGTGGGAAATGATAGGTGGCATGTAAGTACATGAGACTCGTGGTGAAGTTACCACACTTTGTTTTAACAACCCCGAGGAAACACTATTTTTATGTCTCCATCTACTACTTCTAAACAAAAATTGACAGGAAAGCCAATGATGTTATCCACACTTACATTGTTGCATATGACTTGAAATATATTAAGAGAGCATTTTCACATACAGCTAAATACTTATAGTATCAGGAATAATTAAAAATACACAGAGTAATTTCTTTTCATTGTTTTCCTAATACTATATAATGAAAAATGCAGCTACCTTATAGATGATGGTTTTGTTTAGAGTAAATTGGCCGGTACTTTGATTATGCAGTCAAGAGTTCTCTTTGACATTAACTGATTATTTCCAGGCAGTGCAGCACCAGCCATGCTGTAGGAACGAGTAGTGCAGAACAAGATACAAGTGGGTTGTTGTGGTCTTTAGCAGCAGACAGTAGGCGCCTGTCCATTTTAGTGTCAGCAGTAATCATGCTGTAACCCAGATCCAAATCTGCAGGTAAAATCCAAATTATATCTGGAGCCAGTAATGCAGTAAAGCACATCTTAATTCATCTATTAATCTTTTGCTTTAAAATATATAGCTGAGTGCTGCTGTCTCTTTATAGCACATCCTCTTCCAGGTCACTTTCTCAATCACTCACAGATATATTGCTATGCATAGGTATTTACAAAATAAGTTAACCATATCACATGTGGAAGGGTTCATTGAAAATTTCAATAAATTAGTCTCCAACCTCTACTAACTGTTAATAAAGTATTTTAAAATATCTACATATTGGGCTTCCTCTTCCACACTGGCCATTTAAATTGATTACTGATAATACAATAGGACCAATTTGCTCTTCAGTGTTGTTTGAAGAGAGAATATAAATGACAAAATGAAAGTTTCTGTTACCATTTTACTTCAACCAGCCATTCAAGTTTTGCTTTGGTTTAAAAACTAGAAGGGAGTGTCACATGAATAATTATTAATTTTTTTGGTATGGTCCTCAGAAACACTGCACTGCTAGTTTGACCACAGATATTTTCAGATCACCTATAAAGCATACAACCCCAAAACAAGTTTGCAAGATTCTGCAGCCATACAGGCAGAACGTCTATTTGAGCAGGGGAGTTTTGATTCTGGTCTTGCTCCCCATTACTGCACACTTGGTCCAATACACCAATTACAGCCAGGTGACCAGTTAGGGTCACCTGTCAGCTGCTTCCAATTTTCCCCCATTTTTTACTCTGCCAATATGTTGCATGTAGTCACCTCATCAATACAGAAACTCTGAGAGGTTAAATTACTCTAATAGTAAAGACACTGAGAGAGGAAAAAAAAAAGTCTTTCCCTCTTTTCTGTGGTGGTCCGGGTTAGTGTACAATAACTCTTCAGTCTATTTTGTTTAATGCAGGCAATGGGTCTTTGGTATCAAAGAGAACAGCAACAGCAGAACCTACACACCACAATGCACCACAGTTACACAACAGGCAGACTCAAGCTCTCAGGAAGTTTAAAAAAACCGCGATATTAAGTGCACAACTTGTGATCTACTTAGAGAGCCAGAAAGCCTTTTCAAGTGTGTAAAAGAAACCTATAGACACACATGTCTAACAGCAAATTACTTGTTTGTAAAAGCACTCAAATTTCAGGAATTTCTGGTTCTGCAAGACAGCATTTTCTATCGACAGTTTTAGATCAAGAGTAACATTATTATGCACTGAAAACATCTAAGTGGAGCACATATGTCAAATAAAAGCCGAACTTTTCTTGTGATAAAGCAACTGGAACGGATACTTTTTAATACCTAGGGAAATTGACCATGAGTCAGTTTATTTTTTTGCCTAGAGGGGTTCAAGGATATAAAGCAATTTCTGAACACATACTGATGTTTGGATTTTAATTAGTTGTTCACATTTTGATTTTTATTTGTTCTTGCAATGATCCATTTGCCTACATAATCTTTCGTTCCTTTTTCTCTCTTCCCATAAAATGGGATTTCAATGACTATATCTAACTAACTGAACAGGTTATTGAAACCTAGATCACAATATCCCACATTACATATGCAAAATCAGTATGGGAAAATTGAGGATATGTCCAGACTACAGCACAGAATACAAAGTCTGGAGTCTAGCAACAATCCAAAGCCTCTTAAACAGCAAGTTTCAAAATTTCAGTTAAAACACCTAAAACCCCCACCCTGTTATGTGTCTGATGAAGAAGAACCAAACAACACACCTAAAAGCAAGAGGTGCCATTGTTACACATGAATAACAAGCTTAAACATGGACACAATAAAGCTTTCAGAAATCCCTTTGGTACGTCCAATTGACAGACTGCATCCAATCTTTTGCTTATGGATTTGACTGCATGTATCACAGACTTACCATCTCATGTTCTGCATGACTATTCTTTAAAGATGTAATTTTATTATGCCAAGCAAAATTATCTGCAACTAGCTACGGGTACCCCACATCTGGGAAAAACCCGATAGTGACAGGACATGAATGATATTAGTTCCACAAAAATAAACCACCTATTTGCACGTTCAAGGAAGAAAAATTGCAACGAGGCAAGTATTGGAATAGACGAGCACAAATTGTGGGGTTTGAGAATAAAGGTCATGTTACAGAGATCTCTGGACACAAATATAATTTGAACCATAGGACAGGCTGAGCAGTTAATTCTCTTTT
>VZTA01008814.1:14382-25044 GCA_013398855.1 Mohoua ochrocephala | reverse complement strand
TTTTTTTTTTTTTAATTTCCAAATCTAGTAGATGATTTTGCACCGATCACTTCAAGTTTGGTGAAAGAGAGAAATAAATAGACAAGAAACTTACTGCAGAAAGTGGAAGGCTGGTATCATAACACATGGCATAATTCAGGATCTGATGCAGTGAGAAATGAAATCTCTGCCAAAAGCCTGGCTGTTACCAAGGCTGAAGTCCAAAAAAAACCAAAACAAAAAAGGACCAACAGAACCAGACAACCACATATCATAACCCATCTTTCACAAAAGTAGAAGGTTAGTCGTGTGGATTTCTAATTAGAGCTCTAAGATCCCACACACACTCCTCTAAAAGCATCATAAAAAATATTTTCCTTCTTCATTTGTTCATATCTTAAGAAAGCCTTAAATATTTCATCAATGAAACACCAAGAACTGTCGTTGTTCACAAACCTATCTCAATGAAGGGAAAAAGCAGATTAACAGAAATTAACTGCACGAACTACCATAAACACTTTGTGTTCTGTACAGAGGGAAACACACCTGGAAAATTTCTTTCTGCAATATGTGTTACTTAAGAGATAATGTCAGTGAAATAGTGCATTGTTAGAGGATAATGGTCTCCTGCTGCTATTAAATGCCAAGGCACAGCTAAGCCATTTGCAAAGCAAGGGACATTAATTCAATGATAATATTTTACTACAAATGGCATTTCTACTATACTGAATAGGGTATGTTGATTCAGTCATTTGATCTGATACCTGCTATTGTGATAGAGCAACAGCTGCTCAAAAGTGCTGCTCTGAACTTGCAGTATTTGAACTGACCCCTTACAGAACCTGCAGCATTCGCAACCTTTAATCCAAGCACATAAACCTCAGCCAAGTCTTAAATAAAATTAAATTTATATTTTTATGGCCATTTGGCACATAGAGAAACTAAGACTTGCCCTACCTTATAGAACAGCTTAGCAGAATGACCAGAAGTAAAATGGAGAAATATTTAACCTTACAGGAGAGGTACACTCTCCTACTGGGGTTTGCAACCATTTGCTAGCACATAAAAACCTGGATGTGTTTTATACCAAGAGCATGAAGGGTTTGCATCCTTTCAACCTTCCAGATGAGGTATTCTGGATGACAAAAAGAGGGCATGGAGGGCATGTGGGCATCATATTTCCAAGATTTCACATCTCTAAAGAAAGGAGATTCCTCTTGCCTTCATGTCATCATTCATGCCTCACTCCTGCACAGGCGGGGCCTCAAAGCAGTCATAACTCAGATTTGTTCAGTCTCAGAAGCATGACTCTACCACTACTTTAAAAGTGTTTTCTGCATTTCTACACCGAGATGAACAAGCAACTCCTTGAAAAGGTCCTACAACCCTTCTTCACCTAAGGGCAAGGCAGATGATTGGAGCGAGGCTTCACATGTCCATGAACTGGCTGTACCTTCAGAAACATTTTCCATTTTCTTTAGGTGGATGGAGATTTTGGGAAGGCCTGTGGGGAAGTCTAGTGCAAAAGAAGAGAGAACTGTGATGGCAGGGCTTGTGGGTGATTGCCTTGGTGCCTGCCCATGGATCTTACTAAGACTATACCACAGCAGTGGGTAGAAAGAACAACTGCAGACGGTGTCAGCTCATCAAGAGCCATCCTGAAACACACAGAGCATGGGAAAACAGGGAGAGCAACAGCTGGATCGTACTGTTGAAGAAAGAAGCACTTATTCCATGTTTAAAGACAGTTCAAAAGACTCTTCGTATGAAAATGGAAACCCATCAGGTATTGCAGAGCCACATGGGACAAGATCTCAGTGACAGCAGTGGCACCTTGACCCTCCTTGCACAAATGACTGTTAGTGAAGAAGGTCTGCCCAGTGCTGCTGCTGCTGCTGGCTCCTGGCAGACAAATGAGGGGGCAATAGCATCTCTTCTGACACACAAGATGGCCTGTGGCCTGGCAGGGCAGCTGGGGCCAAGAGGCTTAGCAGTGTCACACAATCAGGAGCTGTGAGCTGAAGAACCTGAGCCTTTCTGTGCACCAGTTCATAGCCTGGTATTTCAGTTCTGAATAAGCACCTCCAGATTTCAGAAAGAACTGCCAACTGGCTGCTTTTCTTCCCTCACAGCTGGTGAGCTGGTTTCCTAACACAAACTTGACAGAGTGGATAAGCACTGCAGTGCAATGCAAACTCAACCATGATTGGTTGCGTAAAAACACAACCGAAAAAAAATTTACTAATTAAAGCAAGGATTCCCCTGTGGTCCAGCTGAATAGAGAAAAAAATTAAACTTGACTATAACTCAGACACCAGGCGCTTGAGAAGAAAGGCACAAAAGCTCTGTTTCACATTTTAACGACTAAAAAGATCGTAAAATTTGGGAGCTTAAATCACAAGCATATTCACAGCAAAACACATATACAGACAGTCATGGGAAGGAAAAACAAGACTGTTCTAATGATAATCATGTTCATTTCAGCAACCGATAGAAGAGTTCTACATTATAAACTTCATGAAAGTGTTGATTCTTATAAGCTTGCTTCCAATAGTTCATTTTGTTTGGTGCAGTTGTCATCCAGCTACCTCTAATCAACTGCCATAGATTTCATGTTTAGAATTACATGTTACTATATAGCTTAAATTCTTCCTATAGGAACTTCAAGCTCCATTATATTGCACAGAACTCTATTTGTTGCATTATTTTTTCTTTCAGTTTATATTTGAATCATGAGTAATTTCTCAGGGAGCTCACACGATAAGTGAAAGCACTGAATTTGTCACAAGCAAAATCATCCATATACATCAGTAATTCAGAGCAACTTATGTCATCCGCACCCATCCAGTTCAGACCAGGAAATTGTACTGTGAAGGCAACGTGACATAAAATCTTAAAATGGTCCTCTCAAGGAACTCCAAAGCATACATTTGCTCATTTTTAGTTTTTCTTTCATTTTTAATCTGGGAGGGCAGGCTAGGCCCAAGGCATTTCTACCCTCTTCTCCTTTTATGTAGACCTCATTTTATGGTCTAATGTTCATCCAGTGATTTGGACATTAAAACTCAGTTAAGTTCCCCTGCCTTCTACAAACTTCTTTTGTGATCAGGAAGAAACCTGTTAAGACATTCTGTAAGTTCACTATATTTCCCTGCTTGGGGAAGTGTCTGAAGTACAGTATATGACCTGGACATGCCAGAATTTGCTAGAATTTGACCAGAAATCTATCAATACTTAAATTTATCTCAGCAGACACCAAGATACCACTAATGCTCTGGAGGTAAACTGAAACTGCATGTGCTGCATGTTTTTGGTTTTGCTTGTCTCAATAAAGGATGGCTATTTCCTTCTTTATACTCCCTGTGGCATAAGGTAATGTGGCAGCTAAAGTAAACAACACCAGACAGACTCAAAAATTGATCCTACAGTTCATTCTATGTGTTCCTAAAGGGCTTTTCATTAGTAGCACCCAACGAGTAAAAGCATAATTTACCTTATGTAAGGTAAAGTTAATTATCTCACATTAAAGCCCTAGTGACCAATCTATAATAAACAGCTGGTAGCATCTCTTTTAAATTGCAAAACCATTGTCTATCTTTTCCGTTTCCTGAACATTACATGCAATTTTTCTTGGTAATTTTTGCCTCATAAAAAAACTGACCTGTCTTCGGATAAATACTGCATTACTAATGTCAGAGCTAAACAGATTCTAGTATGTGCATAAAGCACCTCCTATGGTTCTTACCAAACCATTTCAGATGGTTCAGAGCATCATCTATCCATAAGATACACTTTTGCTTTCAGGTCTGTCTCTTTTCTAAAAAAATTCATTATGCGTAAAACAGATAGAAACCTTTGCTGATATTAAACACATGAATACTGACAGCTAAAGAAAATTCTTTTGTTCAGAGACCTATAATAATATTGCTACTGCATGACTACAGTTAAGGCAAAGCTTACCAAAATTATTTTCTTACTCATATTTCTATGGATAAGAGAGCTTTGATGAGAACAGAACTTGCTCATTTTTCTAAAAATGCAATGTAACACCTTTCTTTCATTTTTCTGTCTCATGTACTTCAAAAAGTCTAAAGCACTTAGAACAACTTAAAACCTGCCATTGCTGCAGAAATGTTTAAGTGATATTACTGGTATACTACAGAAAGAAATCCCATAATATTAGCAATATGTAATAGTCTCACAAAGGGGGCAGAGACAATGCCAAGTTTTAATTTCAAAGCAAGGTGATATATATTAATGAGGTACCATGGAAAAACTCCAAGCGTATAAACTTGGGAATTACCCCACGACAAAGGGAAAAAAAAAAGTCAGAAAAGGCTATATGAAAAGAAATTGGTGACCACGTTTATGTAGTCATAAATAAGCTCCTTCAATCTTAAACTCAATGCCAATGAACTTATCACTGTAAAATAGAGCAGGAAAATGAACCAGAAAAGACCCTAAACACAGGCGTTGCAGTATCACCAACTCAAATATATTCCCTCTGCTGAATTGCTCTAAAACCATAGACATCTCCGTCTTTTCTTCTGACCATTTTGGATCATTCCCCCATGATACAGATGTGTTTTTCAGAGTGTATACAATTGTTCAGATTCTTCCTGCTTCAAATTGGGTGTGAAATTATTGTACAGCATATACATGATAATTTGGCCACTGAGAATCTACTGAGGTGAATAGGGACGTGCTCTGTAGTATTCCTCGTAATACATAAAATGTCATTTATTTTTGTAACATGCTTAAAAGCTGTCTTTGAAAGAAAATTATCTCTTGAAGAACGCAAAACCAAATTCTGAAACAAGTATTTACAGAAAAATAGTGATTAAAACCTCTTTTACCTGGCAAAGTAATAGTTGTTCAGTTAATGTCTCCTTCTAACAGAAGCCTTGCAGGGCAATGCAAATCTCTGAATAACATGTTTTTGTTCTTCCCAAAACCAGATGCTCACATGAATACTGCCTTGAAGCTAAACGACTCTCCAATCATCTAATTTTTATCCTAATTAACATAACTGCAGATGCTCTCAGAAGTAAGTCAGTTGAAAAACAAACCAAAAAAACCACCCAAAAAACCAAACCCAAACCCCAAGCCCCATAAAAATGGTGCTCAAGTAGCTCTTAAGGTCCAGACTTCTCTATCTTAACTGTTCTTGTGTGGCTAATGAGTGCTGCTTAGGCTCAACAGGATATTTGTCTTCCTGAATCTCCTGCCCTATAAGCAAATCTTCCCAAAAGCCACTTCATAGCATTTAATACATAAGTTACTCTGCTTTAAAAAAAAGTTTTAATAAAACTCGGAACGGAATAGATTTTCCCAACTGTAATTATTTCTGCCATATAACATTCTCAAGGATGCAGCTAAGATAATGAGCTCCTCACCTTGTTGAATGAGTGAGGAAGGGAGGATGATGCAGAAAGGACGGAGACAAAAGCAAAAAAAAGGCCAGCATCTGTAATGCTATTGAGGTGAAAAATTAATTTACTTTTATCTGAAGCTTTGGATTTGTAACTACTGCTATTCAGTGCTTTTTAATACTTTTGAAAGCATGGGAGAAGCATATTGATTCCTCTAAAATTTGTAATCTCAATGCTCCTCCAGACAAGCAGCAACTTTGTCTGCCTGAAGCATGACACAACAAAGAATATTAGTGAGAAGAACATAAATAGTTGCACAAAAATGTATCCCTTTCTCAGGAAATACGGATAAACCAGAGCTAAAACTGCCAAACTACCCAGCTCTGGGCTAGGCAAAACAAATTGCTTCCACACATCCAAAAAATAAAAACAACTGTGAAATACAAACTATTATAGACTTTAAGAAAGTGAAAACAAATGGTAGATAAGCTTGAATAAATCTCCTGTCATTGATTTCACTTGGGTAACATCATTAAAGTGCCAATTTCTTTTAACACAAATTTAACATAGTTGTGTTCTTCCTCTACTTCAGGAACTCTGAAAAACTACTGTTTTCTTCCTCCATAATAATTCTTCATCCCTTAACCAAAAACTCCATTAAATATCTTCTTTTTTCTTGTTCAAATCAGCTTTTTTTTTCCTTCACACCTCCTGAAGTGCCTCCCCATACAGGCCCACTCATTTCCATATAGCCACTGGGAATCTTAGAGCAAGGTGTCTTGCATTCCTTACCTCCTACCTTCTAGTAATGTAATGCCTCTTTCCATCTCTGCTACTTTTACTAATGACTGTATAGAAATGTTTCAGTATCTATTTAAACACCTCAGTATTACAGGTTAAATTGTGATATATATAATAATAGCTCTGAAAATAAATCTGCCTGTAATTAACTGCTTTATCCATACAATTATAGAGTCATGCCTTTTCCCAAAGTCCACTTCCCTCAGATTCTAGTGTGACAACAGTAACTGCACAAATGTTACTGCGCAAATGTTATTGCCTGTGGATAGCACTCTAAAACTCTCAGAGCAAATAAAAGCCCCAATAAGCTGGGGCTGGGCCAAACACATAACAGAAGAATGGTCTATGCCTCAAAATCTCAGTTGCATATTACAGCATTCAACTGTTCCAAACTTCCAAAGCTGCATCTTCACAGACTTTGACCTCAAAAACCAGAAATGCTGTGCTTTTCAACTCTTTCCACCAGAGTCATCAGTTCTGGCTGACTCCCCACATGCCACCTGCTTGGCCTCCTCGTGTTGTGGTCCTCAGTTAAGTACCTATATGTGCCTTCTAAAATAGGTCTGGCTCCCTAATTCAAATCATTCTCTAAACTGACCTATCTTGGTGTCATTTTGGACTTTTCAGCATTGACCAGACGACTCCTTTCTTATCGTAGCGCTCCTGAATTCAAATGCAAATTCACCAACAGGAACACGTGCAATTATATGCACAACAGAATGCTCCAGAAATGACTGTTCCCCTCAGTAGAAAGCAGAGGTATTTTATATTTTAAAATCAACATTTTGTCTTTTGTCTCAACATGTATTTTATGCAACAAGGTTCAGAACATGGCAGGTAGAGATGAGAATAACGCACTCCAAAAGAAGAAACCCTCAAACTCTGTGTGGTTCTGACACAGATACCTGTGTCACCACTCATCTGCTTCTAGGAATGCTGCAAACTTGAAAAGACATGTGCTCATGAAATCACAGCTCTCGTTTCCCATCAGAAAATCCTCAACAATCTCTCTACGCAAAGGTACGAGTAAGTCATGAGTAAGAAATGGGGAATATTCCAGAAAGCGAATTTCCTGCAAAGAGGAGGCAGCAGCTGTCAGGTCACAAGCCCACACAGAAGGGTGGGGGAGCAAAGGGAGGTGACCTTCAGAAGCAGAGTATGTCAGAAGCTCAAAGCAAAATCCAAATCTCTGTTTTTTACACAGGTTAGCTAAGGGTTAGGAAGAACAAATGAAGAACCTGAACCTTGTTTTAGAGTACTTAATTCCTCCTATATACCTCCCAATTTATAAACCAAAGACGTGACCAGAGAGGAAAGGCGGAATTTCCCAAAAATGGAAGAGCTCCACATTCAACCCAGGAAAAAATCCTCATCTCCAAAATGTCCAGATAAAATAAAATACTAGGACGGAAAGCTAACACAGTTGATATGGTCAGTAAGATCAATTATTAATACATAAGAGATTGCAGACTAAAAACTGAGATCTCTCTCCTTATTCTCATCACATCATGAATCAGTTATACATTGCTCACAGCAACAAAATTATGTCACTAATTTGAGTTTATTTTGTTAAACTTCATTCACTTCTTTAGCTCTTGGTTCACTTGACTTCCCGTCAAAAAAATTAAAAGCACAATTAAGAAATAAAGCACTTTTCTGACTCCTAAACATCAGCTAAGAAAAAATGACGACATGAAAGATAATGGCTGCTGCTCAAAAATGTAGTATTTCATAGTTTTCAGACTCCAATGTTTTCATTCTTATCTCAACTGAAAACATTTCCACTGAGATATTATGCAAACGAAGTGTGGAAATAAAGACAAAATTTTCTACCATGAGGACTATTTATGGAATGGAACCAGTCCACATTGATGCTGAGGAAAGGATTAAGGCATGCAGCTGCAGTCTAGAGGAACCATCCATTACTAAGAGCCTGCTGGTTTTATGTGAGTCACTTCAATTATACATATATCTGTTTTTTCAAAACTTTAAATCCAAAGTCAATTACTGAGATATTGAAGCTTTCTTGAACCACACTTTTTCACATAATTAAGGTCCTCTGAAATGACAGTGCAATCTTTAATCGCATTGCAAATACTAGTTTGGATTGTGTGCCCAAAAACAGAGGTGAAGATTTCTAACATAGTACAGACAGAAGCCTTTCCTCATTACTCTCAATCTCCAATTCAGATCTGAGAGATAAGAAGAAATTCCTTCGAAGCCCAGGAAGCCCCATTCCCATCAGCTCCAGCACATGCCATAACGATGCTGCACAGCTCTCGGTCCCTGAAAAAAACCCCACAGAGCTGAAGGCACAGATAGAGCAAAACAAGTCTGTTCTCAGTAAAAATGACAATGTCATCAGGAGTATAGATCTGGAATTATGTGACAACTCTAAAGTGCCAAAAGAAGTTCGGAGTGCAAGAATTTTTTTGGAGTTTGTTATATATGTTATACTGAGGTTTTCACAATACATAAGCCAAATATTTCCTTTACAGAATCACAGAATATTCTGAATTGGAAGGGACCCACAAGGATCACCAAAGTCCAACTCCTGACCCTGCAGAGGACATCCCAAGAGTCACACCATGTGCCCGAGAGTGTTGTCCAAACACTCCTTGAGCTCTGTCAGGCTTGGTGCTGTGACCACCTCCCTGGGGAGCCTGTTCAGTGCCCAACCACCCTCTGGGGGAAGAACTTTTTCCCGTTATCCAGGCTATACCTCCCCTGACACAGCTTCATGCCATCCCCTCAGGCCCTGTCACTGGTCACCTGTGCTTTCCCTCATGAGGAAGTTGCAGATTGCTTCAACCTTGTGTGGGCTTCTAATGGAAATTGGCTGAAGTCTGCCAGCACATCACTTGTCAGCTGCACATTGCCCTGAACAACAAGCAGGCCATTAGATGCTTAATAATTTTAGCTTGTTGTATGCATTCTCTCCTTTTTTTTTGCCTTCTTTATTTTCTGTTACAAAAAGTAATAAAATTTTTTTTCAAGAGGCTTCCTTCTAATAATTTAGGAATGCATAAAGAATGAGCTGTGTTTTAGGTAAGCAGAGCACAGCTCCACTGCTGACTTATTTCCTGCATTGCTTTCTACACAGTACAATACATGCTTACACAGACATACAAAGCTATGCCAGCTTTTTTACATTGCAGTTAACGGAGATAATCAGTTGGGGCAGAAAATATTCAAAGTAACACATTTCTCAGCTCAGTGAAAATGCTATAGATTATAAATGTGTTAGACAGGAATAAGGAACACATGTTGTACTTTGAAAACAGAATTTGATGCTTACTTCTGAAAATGCCTAGTCATAAATAAAATTCTACATAAAATAAGGTACTCCCCAATGTAAGGACAGCTACAGTGCTAAGCTTCTTCTCTTTAAGTTAAATTTTGTATTTCCAACTTTCTTATCTATGTTCCTGCACATATTCTTTCCCCATAAGAATGTAATGGCTCTAAAGGCTACTTATAGTGTATGTGTGTATGATTCAAGTGCCCTCAAACTAAAACTGGAATTATATTAAAAGCACATCTGTCTTTTCTATTTGGAGGATAAGACTAAGATAAGAGCAATGCACTTTTCAATATACTTAAAGAAGAGCAGGTAAGATTCTACTGCAGGCAACTACATTAATTTTACACATATTAATTTCAATTTTTAAAAGTACATTAACTCCAGACAATCTGCTAAAAATAACATGGTATTGTACAACTGTAGAATATTGATAGCAAAAGACTGACATATTGGTCAAACTACTTTTACATGTCCATTATTACTCAACTGAATTCCACATTCATGTCACCATTTTTCATACAACCTAATATACTTACACATACAATTCAGTACTTCCAGACACATAACGCATCTTCGACGCCACTCTGACTTGCCCTCTACTAGCATGAGAATAACCCCAGGCTGCACTAAAGTCTATGTCGCAGGATTTAAACATCTCATATTTAGAGTTTTACAAAAATATAAATAAAAGCTCTCCTCTTTGGAGAAACAGCACACAGACATCAAAGGCACATTATTCTTTATTGTAAGTGTCTCTCAAGACGTGTTTCTCCCCCGTGATAAAGTCTGTTGTAATCACATTTTCTGATCCACATTAATAACAAGGTCAATAAAATTAACTTGGCCATAGAATAATGGCATGTGGAAAGCTGTTGAAGCTGAAAATTATGGTCTCCCAGCAACTTGAAAGATAAATTAAATCACTGAACAACAATAAAAAAGTACGACTTTAAGATAATCCTGCAGAACTAAGGCTCAACCACTGTCTATCCTTAACTTGTACCATTTAAAAGCAATAACTTAACTGTCATTTGCTGACCTAGATACTTGGCTTGTCCTCCAGATGTTATCACATTCCCTGCTGCTGGATTTGCTTTCTTACAGGCAGTATGAATGGGTACTCCATTAAAATTCTCAAAGCACTAGATAGTCACAGTAATACAGAAGTGGTTTTCACATTCTTTCCTAATGCTCTTACCCTCCTTT
>VZTA01008814.1:0-14373 GCA_013398855.1 Mohoua ochrocephala | reverse complement strand
TTTTTTTTTTTTTCCTTGCACTGTTTTCATACAGCAATAGAGGTTTGGAAAGTGTTTGGGAAAAAATTGAAATCAGTTGCTAAGAAAAATGGACAAACAGTACCTGGGGAAGCTGTTAACAAACAATTATGCGTTTGCAGTATTTAGTACATCATCATCCCTTCTGTGAACATGGACTATGGAACACTCCAAGCAGCGTCTAACCAAAGGGCTACTGTCACTATTTTTTAGTTAACAAAACATGCATTACATTAGTGATTCCCTCTGTGCTACAGACAGCCAAGCACCAGGAGAGAAGTTCATCATTAGCCATTTAATGTTAACTAGACCACTCATTTTATTTGCCTTTCAAGCTCCACAGGATTGAAAGCAGAAACATGACTAAAGGAAACTGGGGTTCAGGAATTTAATTTTTTTTACAGAACTGAGAGGAACCCCAGAACAGTGTCCAGATACTCCAAGAGATGAGGCATTAAAATTGCCCTTCACAGATTATTTTATCAGCCCAGAGAATTGCATGCTGTATTCCAGCCATATTTCCTTCTCTAGGCACACACTGACATCCTACTAAAGGAGCGTTTATGAAGATGCAAGAGGAACAGGGATAGCATGAACAGTATGCAGTTGATAAAAATGAAAAGAAACTTTGTCTACGTGGAAAAGACAGAAGGGTGCATTAGAAGGGTCATAAATGGAAAAGGCAGTATTTATCTGGAGCTGGTACTCAATGATATTTTAGAGTGGTTACTTCCAAATATACAAACATTCTAGCTCAATTATTACTGTATAGATGTCACTAGTAAGTGATGACTTCTTAAATGCAGTCACTGCAGAAACTATTTCAAATCTTTTAAAATAATCAAGTCTAAGTTTATGGATAAATGCACATAAAGCTAAAGGTCTTATATATTATCTGAAGATTGTTACAGCTGTCAAATTCATATCTGAATGAAAATAAGTTTTAATCAAAAAAAAGGGCATATGCAGCTAGAATGAACAGCCTCCAGAGAAAGCTGCTGACAACAGATGCCTAAAGAAGGCGGCATTTCATAAGTCAAACCACCTCTACTGTAGCATCATGAGGAAATCTTTCCCTTTATTACAAACACTACAGTTACCTCCAGAAAAATACTTGGGTTGAAAAACAAAACAAAACAAAACAAAACCCACCAGCAAACAAAACCCCCAGAACCAAAATGCAAAACAAAACAAAAAACACCACACCAATTAAAAAACCACTAAAAGTAAGAAAACTAAAACTTCCTCCCAATTCTTAACCACGAATCACCTTCTGCTATTGCCACACCTCAATTCAGAAAAGAAAGAGTATAGGTAAGATGGACCCAAAAATCAGAAAAAAAAAAAAAAATCACACAGAAATAAAGAACTGCACAGTAACAACAGCAATGGAGCACCAGCCAAAGAGATCATCCTGAGGATTTTGTGTGTCACTGTCAGGCAGATGAATGCCTTGGGAGAACTGCAGCCCACAGTTTTGGTTTGCAATGTAATGACAGCACAACATTTCACCATAGAAGAGAAGAATACTGAATAGTAACCTACAAAATCTGAGTGATAGTAACTAAAAAAAATGCTGCTTTTAAATGACTGCCCTCACATGAATACCTTTGCAGGTCTGAACAATGAGAAAAGTTTGATTATGATTTATCATTCCAAGCAGAAATATTGGTTATTTTATTTTGCCTGTGTCCAGTTAAAAGACTATTTTTATAAAAACTGTGATATTGGAAAACTGATACTGCTGATATGCTGGAACAATTGGTTTAGCTGAGTTCCACCTGTTCACCTAAAACCTCCTCCCATCTGCTATTCTGGTTCACTTTCAGAGAAATCCCTTTTCCCACTAGACAATGCTTTAGGCTGCAAAAATGGGAAGTGAAAATCTCAGAGGAAGGTGAATACTTACTGCGCTCTCAAAATTAGGTCTGTAAAAAATTATTTTGAAAGTGCTTCTACAGTTGGGTGCTATAAACAGGAGACAAGCACAATCACTAGTATTATGAAATTATTTTCGTTTTTGCCAAGTTTTGCTCACTTTAAAAATAAGTGACTAATATGATATTTTATTTTCTCTAGATGTATTAATGCAGATGGCTTCAGGAACCAGACTGCTGTTGAGTTATATTTAGAAAACATGAGGGCAAATAGCCCAACACAGCAACTCTTTTCTGCTGGTGAAGACTTCATTTGAGACAGAAGCAATGTGGCAACTGTTCTTACCTTCATGAAAAAAGATCTATGTAAACTCCAGCTGTGAATTAGCAATCAATAATTTTAGAAGAAAAAGGGGCTGAAACATGGGAAAATTTTCTAAGGTCACTAACAATATGGAAGCTCTTATTGATACATGAGGAAACCCACAATACTATCAGCAAAAGTTAAGAGCTGCAGTCAACTTCTACAAAAATTGAATTAAATCTTAAATTAAGCAGTTCTTCTACTGATAATACGTGACATAGTTAATACAAATAATTTTTCTTCCATTGCTGTTCATATATTATCAGTGATTCCATGCGCAACTGGATTACTTTTCTTTTCTTTAGGACATTTGTGACATTGGGCCAGCAAGACAAAGCTCTCACCCCCAAATCAACACCTTCCTCCCTTTTTCCCAGAAGAAACTGGTTCAAGTTTTACTGACCTCCCAAGAGCTCATGTTTCACCTTGCAGTTAAAAGGTTCTACATGGTGTAAATTGACTAATTTTGAAAATTTTTAGTTTTGGTGCAAATGAAAACTTGCATGAGTGCTTGCCTGCAATGGTGGCAGTGACATGTTTCTGTATTTCTAGGAAGTTCAGGCCATCACAAAAGCAGTAAATAAGAAAGGTTAAAAACTTCCCATGCTAACCAGATTAAATGATAGCTGCTTTTTTTCCCCCTGAGAAAGATTGTTTTCCCATCTTCCCACTTGGCCTCCAGTGTACCTGGACATTGTTTAATTCAGCACAGTTGATTATTTAAAACACCAATTATACCTACCTTTACAAATTGCTATACTGCTCTATACTCTGAATGTAATACTCTGCAGCAAGGTAAACTTTCTAAAAATAATACTAATCATATTTCAAAAAGTCTATGGAATCTCATGACTATAATCAAAACACTTCTTAAATTCACAACTCAGGAATTGTGAATTATAAATACATTAATTACTTCATATTTGCTACTCATGAGTCAGCTTTGATCTGCTAAAATAACATACAAAAGGCATTCTTTCCCCTCTCAAGATTTTTATTTCTACATTATAAACAAAATGCTTTTGTTAGTATTTAAAAATGACATTAAAATGACACAGCAAAGTAGTGTGGGTGAGAACGCGTGGGAAGCTGATCAGAAGCACAACGAACTTCTTGGATGTTCAGAGAACAGCGGATCCCTCCAGGGAAATTTGGAAAAAATATTCTGCATAGAAACAATTCTGCCTATATATCACATTTTATCTTTTTCTCCTAAGGTTCTTTATCACTTGGAATATTTGCTGGAAAACAGATTTTCTGTCTTCATGGTTGTCTAATCTGCTACTTACAACTTCAGACATAATCCTGTTTATGACATTGCCATTGGTGACAACAGAAAACTCCCCCCACATCCACCTCCAAACTGAGGTCAGAATGATTGAAAGGACACAGTTCAGCAAAACACTTACAAGCCTAACCTCAAACATATGTTTACGTCTTATGGGTGTGTGTCCTCACCAAATGAGGATGTGAGGACAGAACATCCAAAACTCCCGTTTCTCCTTCAAAAGGCACTTGGGTTGTCATTATTGCTGCGGTCAGAGCCATGATCCGTGGCAATGCCAGATAGATTAAGGCTAATGGTCAGACATTTACACACTACAACTTCACTGGTTTTGTTTGTAAACATGCTTACACTTGCTGAACCACTGATGCTCAACCACTTTATTCCATCAGCCAGAACGACATAAGAGACCTAGGTATGTGAATGACTGGGATCTCTTACACACACATGCAAGGGGAAGAAGCAGACACAGGCACTGCAGAGTCAGGCCAAACTGGCAGAAATTAATGAACAACAAACAGGAAGAACAAGATCAAGCAGTGAAGGAACAGATCAGCTATGACCAGGAAAGCTT
This sequence comes from Mohoua ochrocephala, assembly GCA_013398855.1. Taxonomy (NCBI): domain Eukaryota; kingdom Metazoa; phylum Chordata; class Aves; order Passeriformes; family Acanthizidae; genus Mohoua; species Mohoua ochrocephala. The sequence continues at coordinate 10,255 of VZTA01008814.1, read as the reverse complement.
TGTATTCCTGCTGATGTGCAATACAAAGAAATCCATTACTGCATTTCAGCTTACATGAATTACTCAACAAGAAAACACGTATACACATTCTTTGTTTTCAAAAAGTTTAACTCAAGAGGTAATTTAAGTTACATAAAATACCAAACACTTCCTTAATAAAAACAATTGGGACATTGATTAAAGCAAGCCCTTTACATACCCAAAAGCAGCAATTTTTTTTGAAATCTCTTATTCTCAAGCTTTACTAAATAACTGCTGCCCTCAAGAATAAACAAAACTGTTATCCAGCCAGCATATTATTGGGGCATAGGTATCTATCCTAAACTCCCACATGCCATATCAAAAGTTCATACACCTTTGTGTTCTCAAAAAATCAATGCAATTAAAAAATTACTCAAATTTTATTTCTATTCTTAAGACTTTGCACTATCATCTAGATTACCCAAGATATTTCTATGATTTTAAAAAGTTCCTTTTTATTCATTTAACTGAAAGTAAAAAAATGATGCCAGAAAGATTTTGATGTCAAGTGATGTCTCTCATTTAACAACAGGCAAAGTTTGGCCCTGGTAGGAACCACATGAACCTCCTAATGCTGCCTGAGCAATGCATCTGGTTATAGCACAAACTCAAGACCAAGAGTAAAAAAAGTGTACTCTCCGTTTTAAATATCCTTAAATCAAAACTGCCAGCAAGGTTTTACGACTTTCCAGCCAATTAAAACCACCAGTAACATCCACTCACTTCAAAAGAGCACCTATTGCACAGCAACAATTTTGGAGACTATTACCCAGTCCCATTTACATTTAGTGGCTGATACATTATAAGAGTCATCTTGTATTGCATTTCAAGTCACTCAAGTGCCCACAAATCTTGTGTGAAACCCATGCAGAAATAGCCTCCGTGGAAAAATCAACATCACATTTACACATTTTAAGACTTCAAAACAAGGCTCACGTGAGACCTGAGCTCACGAAAGCATTCTGCAAAGCCTTTGCACAGAGGTGGGTACTTTTAACAGCATTTTTGAATGCAGCCAGTTAACTAGAATTATTATAGGTTTCTCTATAACTGGTCACTTGTGTCACATAATAGTAGATTAATGAAAACTGTATTCATTTCCAGGCATTTACACTAACAGGAATGATTATAGTTAAGGGTCCCCCGGCATTTCCATTACAAATCTATTTTTTGAGGATTTATATGTCAGCTATAATAAAGTATTTTTAGCTGAAACTCAATATGAAAGGTCTCAGCTATGCATTATTCAGTAAACATTCCCACATCTTTGAAAATGCTTTTTTCAAAATTAAGAAAAGAGAGTAATTTTGCCTCATTTTCCTATTTACTGTGGTTGTTGAATATTTTAACTTGAGCAACCTAAAGTAGCATTTGCTACAAGATACAAACATTACATTGTTAATTCTATTATGGATGGACTTCCCACAAGTGTCTCACATCGCAAAACATCAGTGAAAAAGAGCAATTGGACAGTAAAAGAGATTGAACAGTCACAAAAATTTTAGGAAGATTTCAGGCTGATTAAAAGGCTTCTTTGGTCATTTCTGGACTTAAATGATTAGAGAAACAATGATGGAATTAGTAGCAAAATGCTCCTTTTCATTTGTAAATGACGTGCATATTTGTTTAATCCTATTTCCTTCTTCCCTGTAAGCTATCTAAAAAAATAAATCATTTCATAAAAAGGAATAATGAAACAGTTACAGTCCTAAAATTATTTAATTTATAAATTCAATCTACTGAACCTTCAAACTACTTTTTTTCAACTTAAATTTTATGCCTCCTTTGGTGCACATCTTGTCAAACATGGATTAACACTGTTATTCTGACACACCTGAGGGAGCCAGCAGAGTCTCTCGGGTCCTTGGGAGAGGAAAAAAAATTCCACAATGCTCTACAAGACCTTTGGAGCTGCAGGGTCTATTAACTCAAAAATACACTTATAAAAGAAACAAATAAGGATTTGACAGTGGACCATAACAATTTCTGGCCTATTGGGTAATAACTGTTATGCAAATGACAACACATTCACCTTTACTGACCAACAGGAATTAACAATACTTTCACTGTGTTTTTAAAAAGGCTTCAGTATCTTTTCCAGTACTGAATTACTACGTTTTACTAGCTGGTTCTCACTGAGAAATAGATGCCTTCAGTTCCTTGAAAGCAATAGGAACTTCTGGCTACTTCAGAGCCATATGTAATGCAAGAAGTAGAATGAGAAAGACTTCTGAAATCTAAATCACAAGAGTCACCATCCTGAGACATCCTAAATGTGTGAATATCCACATGCATTTCTGGAAGACCTTCCCATCTCAATTGGGTTTAGCATGACTTTTACCTAACTCTACAACCTTATAACAACTTCTCTCCAAGGGTTGTATCTAAAAATAAACAACACTTAGGGCATTTTGCACATTAGGGCCTTTTGCCCCATGACAATCCAAAACAACTTTTCAAGGAAATTGTGATGGCTAATCTCTGAAAAAGATTACATACACAAGTTTCTGCCATTTTGATGATTTCATTTTCCCAGTTCACAAAGATCTCTACTGCGCATCTATTCAGGAAGGCACTGCTCCAGGTGAGCAGGCATGTTGTTCCTACTCAAGCCCGTTCAGACAGGTTGACAATATTTAAATCTCATGCAAATACAGACAAAGCCAGTGTGCTTAGGTCATGTCTAATGTAACAGCAAGTCATGGCTACTGTGATTCAAAAACATTTCCACTGACAGAGAAGGCAAAGGATGGGTTGTCAGCCTTTCATATGTTAATTCATGACATGCAAGGCCTGTTTTCCTGGTCCTCTGACACCCAAATGCTTCCACTCCCAAGCACCATGGGCTAACAATCCATCAAGAGCGGAGGTTCACTACACCCAGGCTGCTCTGCAGGAAGGGATGCAAAACCCATGGCCATGGAAAAGAGACATTCAAGAGTACTAATAAGGACACCTAATTGTGAAGGAAAACGCTGGGGTTTAATACATTGTCACAGAGTTATTTGGTTAATAGAGATGCCTGTTCATTAAAGAAGAAAAGAAAGAAGAAACAGTCCAGAGAGCAGACAGTGGAACAAGGACTTTCCACTTCAAATAGCTGAACTTTTTGAGTAATGCATTCGTTAGGGTAATTTAATATACTGCTCCCATCCAAGGCCAAGCTTTCTGTAATTTTCTTCTACTTGTTCAAAATTTATAAAGCTGAGTTTGTCTTTCAGCACAATCACAAAGAAACAGTAGTTTGTGTATAGGAAAAATCAGTGGAAATACTCAGAAGCGACATATCTACTATAACAGCAGACACTTGAATTGCAAAATACATCTCTCAGAAGGGTTGCTTTTTCCCCACACAGTTAAATTCTTATTACTTGCAAACTAACAAGTGAATCCCTCTGTCAGTATTTACAGAATAAAAATTAATAGGCTTTAGCTTTGATAGAGATATGCAAAAAGAAGCACTAGACAGAAATAGCACAGTCTCCTTGTTCCCTAAGTCTGGGGACGGGGGAAGAGCTCACGCTCTCAATGCTTTATCTTGCCTGTGATAAACTACATTGAATATGATCTACATATTCTGTAGTCAGTTGCATACATGCCAATTTCCTAAATATTAAATGTCTTCTGATTAGAACAGAACTTCTAGTTTTTATTGGGAATTAATTACACCCTTATTTGCGAAACTCATACAAAAATGTTACATGCAGTTGGTGTGATTCCAAGTCTTGGGAGGATCTTTGCATTGGTCAGCTAATTTCAAAATACTTAGCCAGACAATTTGCATGCAAAGATTTTTGTAGGGAAAAGCCATGAAGTGAGAGAAATGCTACTTCACAACCTGGCCTTCAGACAGGCCAGACTGAAACTGTAAATATGGCCCTATGTCACTATTCCTCCAGGGCTTGTGCTGTCCTGGCTGTTATCCATCCACTGTACACAGCATCCCTGTCAAGAAATGGGAGCAGGGCGGGAATCCCTGCAGAAGCATAGTTAGAGTAATCACAGTAGAGTACAAAGGCTGATTCTGTCCTGTTTTTCTTTTTGCAACCCACAATTGACAACTTTTGTCAATGCCTGCAATTCATACGTAATTATACACAGGTACAGACAGACTGCATCCACTCATAATAGCAAATTTTTCAGTTTTAATAACTCCAGACATTTGACTATTTCTGAAGTTATCATCTCTAAAGACAAACAAGATGCCATCTTCCATGTCTTAAAAGGGGCATTACAAAAATTACCTTGCGGATGAGCACCATTCTTTGAAATGAGGCCACTGAACCTTGCTTACTTAATTCATACAAGCACTAGAGGAGAACTACAGCATTAACCACTAAAAGTCTACTAGGAATCTGGATTACTTCTGGAAAAAAAAGAATTATTACTATACAAGACTGTACTTCAACATGATTGAATACTAAAGGTTCTATTATAAACCTTGCAGAGGGTTGCATGATGCATGAGGATAAAAAAGGGAGGGAGGAATAATAAGGATTTAGTCATGATGCACTGACAGACTTTAGAGTCACTAAGGGGCACAAATACAACCACTGGAACAGCTTAAACTTGTAACAAGTTTGTAGAGTACAATATAAAAATCTTTTATTTTACTACACGGCTCATCTATAAAGATTTTATGTGATTTTCAATAGAGAAGTTATGAAATAAAGCAGTCTATAGCAGGAGCTAACAAGTACACTTCATGCTCATTCCCAAGACACTGCCCATAAAATATATTAAAGATAAATTTATCTTTTCTTCTGTGACAAGAGCCAAAACACTTCAAATTTATAGATCAAGGCTTTCTTAAAGGAAAAAACAACAAAAAAGAAGACAATAACTATTAATTCAGTAGTACAAATCACCTCCAAAGCAATCTCTTTAAATTACTAACAGCCGTCCCCTGGTCTGCAGAAGGGAGCGATCACTTTGAAAAATCATCACCACCCACCAAACAAAAAGATTTTTCTACTGATTAAAGTCTTGCAGTACTGTAGCACACTAAAAGTGCAATCCAATTAACAAACCATTTATATTGACCTTAAAGAAAAATGAGAATTATGTCATGCTTCTAGACATGTATAACATAGATACATATAATACATATAAATATACATAACTATCTCATAAAAGTAGTTACAAACTTGCTATGTTCCTGGATATGTGTGCTAGATGAATCTTTTCATGCTGTGGTTACATGTATTCTAGTAAAACCAGCATGAAAACTTCAATCCACATGTGGAATACCATAGGAAGACTCACTTTGGTCCTCAAGAATAAATATTTTATTTGGACATAGGAGCTCTTATTTATTTTTACATACCTTTAACCTAAGAAAGGAAAATGCTTGAATTAGAGACATGTAGTAACAAAAAATGGAAATCCATACTAATGTAATTTAGTTCAGTTCAAAAATGTCTTATGATGTTATTCCAGACAGTAACTGAAGGAAAAGGTGAAACAAGGTTTTCAGTAAAAAGTTCTCACTTCTAAGATATACATCACCTGCTCCGCATTCAGAGAAGTCTCTTCTAGACACTTCAGTATGAGTCAGTAGTGTATAAGCACAATAATTTGGCAAGAGTCAAATTCAAACTGTCTGCTGAGAAATGCAGTTTTATGTGAAGAAACATATGTATTTATGACACAGAGAAAATAATAAAACCAACTGTCTCTGGCAGCAGAAGTATTTAGTGAAGCAGCACCTTCTCAATATCCCAGTATTTCATTCTCTATATATATTCAGCCCTGTTCTCTCCTTTTTCTCTCCACAGAATATGTGCAGCAACATAAAAAACTAGAAAGAATTGACAAAAGAAGATATTGCTAACAGAAACCATTTTCATGACCATTTTCCTCACCTCTTTCTGCACCAATGTATATAGGACACTTTTTCCTGTTTTCATTTTTCTCTATCAGGACCTTCCCATGAAGTTTTGGGGAGTGGAACAGCTCCACCCTATTTCCTTACCACTTAATCCCCATTTCTTTTCATATTACAAGCCATCTCCTCCCTTTACACACATAAAGATAATTGCTGCTGCTTGAGAGGCAGCAACACAGCTCCTGTTGTTTTCATTATCGAAACCTATTTCATAATCTAAACCCTGAGCTTTGTTCATGCCCCCTACTGAAAATACCTCAAGAAAAATGAGAGATTTTAAGAAAGCCAGTAGTGGGTTTCCATTACCAAGAGCAACTCAAAATCAGAGGTCTACCAGCAAGTTCTAGCTATGCCTGCACATTTTTAGACCGAGAATATTCTGATCTATGAGTACTATACTTATTGTTTTGTGCAACTTTGGCATAACTCAAATACAGAAGTGAAATATAATATTAAAAAAAACCCCAACTTTTCTTTTTAGAGCTTTGAAGCTATTAGGCTCTGCTATGTAGAACTTGGCACACACTAAGAAGTAAACCTTTCCCTGATAGATGGTAACATCTCCTTTGTTTCTCCAACTCCCTCTTGATGGAAGGATTATGCTCTCAGTCAACGGTAATGGCTCCCACTAAGACAAACCAATCCATCGTCTCTAACTCCACACACACTACTGATTCCATGTGCCAAAACCTGCACACCAAGCAAACAAATACTTGGAATTAAATAAACAGTTCAGATTCCTCTCTGCAGACCCCAATGACCCACAGTGTGAATAGTTAATTACATATACAACCCATTACCTCAAAAAGCATATACTTCCTGAGTAAAATCTGTAGCTACAGAATATTTCTCTCTCTTTTCAAGACATTCTGTACTAGAATCCCAGAATAGCCACAGACCAAGGGGGAAAAAAAAAAAAAGGGAAGGAAATGTTGACCTATTTAACAGAGAATAAGCCAAGACATTGAAAACTAACACATGACCAACATTATCCATAGAAATCCTCATGTCTTATCTAGATAGATCAAATGCACAACATGTTATGCAGAATCTTCAGGGGTGTCTAGGGAAGAAAATTTATTTCTGTACTTCTTAATGAACCTGTACCAATTTTTACAAAGAGTTTATGATGGAATAGTTGGGAGAAAAAGGGAGAAAATTAGCATGGAGAATAGTCTTCATCGCTACATTGTCAAGGGGTCTACTCCAAAAATTAACTGAGAAGAAAATGTAAGAATGTGACATCCCAGCTAGCATTGCTTATTTAAAAAAAAAAAAAAAAAAAAAAAAAAAAAGATCCTCCTAAGCTATTAGTTCCTGAAGATATTATTTTTACAATGAATGGTTTGTAATAAAGAAAAGGAAGCTCGGAAGAAAATTCAAGTACAGGAAGAAACACCTGGAAACTGCCTTGAAAACATTGCATTAGACTCACAGCAACACAGATAATCTTACATAACATCAAATTCATTAGCCCAGGAAAACCATTTTAGTAGCCTTCACAGAGCTTCATCTCTATTCTCCATTGTCACCTGATTAAGAGAAACCTTAAGAAAATCTATAGTATAACTAGAATAAAGGATACACGCAACAATATTGCAGGACCTGGTCCAGAGAGGTGAGTGGAATTAGCCATAATCATTACTGTATTGCATAAAATACCTGCTGTATATTTTTTCTTTGCAGAATACAAAGAAATTAGTCCAAATACTCATGACATTTGTTGATAACCACATATACTTGAAGATCTCACTTTTCTCATGTGCATTCAGTGCATTCCCCAGAGCTGGAACAAATTACGTTCACAAGTACCAGTACTTTGAAACCATTTCTGTAAACTCAGATAAATGCTAGTTCAAGTTTCTGACTACCCAAGGTAAACAGCTTACAGTTTCAGCTCTGTTGCATAAAAGAAATAATTGTAAGTCACCTGTAAAGCCTAATACACTCTGAGTTCTTTATGATGCAAGTACTTATCATCTCTTTAAAAATTCAAAGTCAACAATAATATTTTTGAACATCCTCAACATATTTTTACTTTCTATAAGAGCGACGCTAAATTATCCTGTTCAACAAAGCAAAAACTTCATGATTTACTTCATGACACTGGAGATAAACATTCTGCCTGCAGGGTGGCATAGATTTATATGGTAGATGCAATATATCAAGACTGAAAAAGAAATGTAATTTTAAAATAAGTTAACATTAAAATTAATAGAAATTATCTCAAGCTGAATAACTGTGATTATTTAGCCTTTCTCCCAAGGCAGAAGTTTGATCCCATTAATGTTAGTACATGACTCCAGGCAATGATCTGCCTTTATCTGAAGTCAGTAGTGTTTGCCATGACTACAAACAAAGCTACAGCAAGGCCATGCTTAGAAAAAATAGGTCCATAAATCCAAAAGATTCTTTCTGTGTCTCTTGTTATCTCAGAAGGCTTTGCATCAGCTAGCATTCCATGGTATTCCTCCTGGTTTCTACTCCAAATTCTGGTGAATTTGCAAGCAAAAAAGCCAAGGCCTTGCATACTAAATATTTTGTTGTTTCCTTGTATGTCTCTCTCCCGATTCATTTCAGGTTATATTCAGGGTATATTAGGACTTGCTATGTTATACAGACCATTGTAAAATCAAGTGTTACATTTTGCAATTAAGCAGATTATAATCTTGATTTGGAATCTCTTTTGAAACTGTAAGTTAAAAAAAATTATGTAACGTGATTGTCTGGGTTTAAGAAATAGGTGGCTTCTTAGAGCAAAATAAGCCCAGAGCTTAAATGCTTTAGGCAAATTAGTAGGACAAAATTGTCTATACATTCTCTCCTCTGAGTTCTGCAGATAGTCTGAAAAGACTTTTTTCAGAAAGGTCAAACTCAAAGGTTTCTATATTTCATTATAGAAACACAATAAACTGACTACAGAATACTTAAAATAATACTCCCTTGTATAGTTAGGCTGTAAGTGTCAGATCACAGTATTCTGATATGCTATCACCTTTAATCAGAGACCAAATAAACCATTTAAAGAAACAAAGAAAAGATTCACAAGTATTTTTACAATTTTTTCACGAGAACTTTCTAATTCTGAAGGGATGAGAGGATATAACACAGACTTGGCAGATCACAGTCTCAGCAAGGAACCCTCATCATTCCCTCACTGCTCAGGACTGTCTAAGAAATAACTCGATGTCCCTGTTTCTCCTACCCACAGTTGTCTTAATGAAAAGCAAGTGGTTTAAAATACAATGCACTTTTCTTCCTCTGCACTTAAAGCTCCTGAAGGTAGAATATTAGATAACAAGTTTAGTCGTACAAAGTTTGGAAGCCCCTTTTAGCCACTTAGAAATTTTCCAGAAGTAATGTTTCAGAACGTAAAATTATTCAGGTTTCCTGCTATCTTGAAAAAGAACAGCATCAAGCTCTCTGTCACCAACACCTCCCTGTCTCACAGTAAAATCACCTGTAATGTTATCCTCAAATTAGGCCAAGGGCTTTATTTTACATTATGAAAAAACTCCTGAACATCACACAAGTCATTCAGTTCGAGAACAAATGTTTGCCAATTCATTCAGTGCAACATCTCTGAGAACCCAAGCATGATACTGAGGAACTAATATTTTAGTAGTACAATGATCTTAAAACAACTGATAACTTTCCAGATGTTATTTTCAAATGCATGACAGCAATAGCCCTAAAATCACATTTGTATTTAGAAAGATGTTTACTTGAGACCTCTTCAAGAATAATGGAAAGTTTGCTTCAAACAACAAATTTCCATTCACAAATACTTGACAAAACCACATTTATTTTGCATCACTTTTGTATCATGTGCTACTATGGTTCAGTGTCTTTTGTCATTCTTGTATTAGCCCCTATGGGCGTTAGGACAAATTCTGTCTCCTTAACCAATTAACATGCAAATGAAGATAAAAACTTCAAAGCTTGACCTCAAACATTTCCAAATAATAAAAGTGAATGTTAGTAAAGTTTCATCTAAGTCAAGAACAGCTTCTTCTAACATATGAATCAGACTTGTCCAATTTTCTCCAAATCTCCTTAGTCTCCCAGGTGATGAAAGTGAAACACAGAAAGTGTCAAGTTACTACGTTCTGAAAAAGTTCAGTATTTGAGCACAGTCAGTTCCAAGTATTTAGGTAAGAGAAACAAACATCTTGGAAAAATTAAACTTCTAAAATCATCGATTCTTTCATCACCATCCAAAATAATGTCAGGCTAGAAAAAAAAAGGTAAGTTTTGGACACACACCGAAGTATAAACCTCTTTTTTTGTTTTTAACCGAAAGTGCACTGCTAAGACATAACGGCAATTTGGGATTTTTTTTTTTTT
>VZTA01008802.1:0-20066 GCA_013398855.1 Mohoua ochrocephala | reverse complement strand
CGCTCCTCTATCCCTGCTCCCCCCGCTCAAAACCCCCAAACCACTATCAAAAACCCCCCAAAAACAGGCGGGGGGGGGAAAAAGCTTATGAAAAACCAGGAGGAGAAAATCTTATCTAAACCTTTGTCCTAGGTTACAATGTAAGATGCAACCAAAAGTATGTATTCTGTTATCATCTTCACAAGCTGTTAAAGCAGGTGGGGCAGTGCTCGTTATCTCCTATCATGACTCAACCCTGATAACTCCCTCAGGGAGCTATCTCTGTTTAACGGGCTGTCAAGGACCCACCGCATGACTCAGGGAATTAAATCATCCCCATGTGAGATGCTCCGCCCAGGGGAGGAGCCAAGCATTCCCACCTGGATAGAATCTGGGGTTTGGAACAGCACAAGCAGCTCTTACCTACTGGGTTCCCAGAGGACAAGAGCTACCACTGGACCTTCAGGTGAAGACCAGACCCTTCTACAGGATCACTGCTTCAACAGGACCACTTCATCTGGACTGCTACCGCCACCCTGACGAGCAGAGTGTCAGGATGTAACCTGACTCTGTCAGTGTTCTGGAACTCTTGCATTTACTTTAATTTTCCTATTAAATTATAATTCTGACTTGTGATCTCCCATTGGTTTGTTTTCAAACCAGTACAACCTTGTTTTTAGCATTTATGAGTGTGACAGAATTAAGGGTAACGTTTCACAACAGGTGATTTTCCCTTTTAACATGTTAAACTCTAAGGAGAAAAAGAGCTACCAATCCCAAACCTCTGGTTGAACCCAAGGGAAGCCCAGCTCTTTGCTCTTTGCCTCTCTGAGAGCAAGACCTGGCGAGCTGTCTTGAGGCTCTAAATTTGCTGCAGGTCACAGACCGCAACCACGCTGCTGGATTGCAAACACCTTTTTCATTTTTCAGTGGAAGCTGCTGCGCAAGCAGTGATATCAGCGTTCTGTTTGTTTTGAGAAGCACTTTTCCTTCGTTTCCATTCCACTGAGTCTGCAGCAGAGCCACAGCACAGTGCTAGTGGTAATTTTAAATGAGTAAACTTTCCACAAAACAGCAGCTGTCAGGCTTGCCATATGGGAAAAAACCCCACCCACAACAGAACGCATATCCAAGCTTGGGACAAACAACCTGATAACAGGGTGGCAGCAATTAGAAAGCAGTTTGATAGTAGGCTAGAAAAATAACTAAAAAATTAATTGTCAATGTAAAGAGTATTTTTATTTGAAAGTTCTGGATGCTTTTACTTGTTCTGAAAGGAGCCTTTATTTCAGCTAGCAAACTGATTCCTGATTTTAGAGTCCTGTAAAAAAAAAGGACCTGCAATGTTCAGACAAAACTTCCTCAATTAAAGACAATGGCCATGCTCTGCATACCCTTACAAACTTCTCCATGAAATGCGCAGTGGAACTAGCTATAATTAAATATATGCAGATATCACAATAATAAGAGCTTGATTAACTCAATTCTATAGGAAGCTCCATATTAATTTCCATAATGCTTAAAATTAGATGAGTTCCATCTGAATTTTAACATTTTCCCTTGCCAAATGAAGATGCTAATCGCACTATTCAAATGTTTGAAGAGAGGATTGAGAAGCTTAGTGCAGACAAAAAAATCTATAGTGTTACCATTTTAGCAATACTCATGTGCCCGACGTAACCAATCATGAATAAAGCCCTTTTACTTAAATATTTGGGAAATGTCTAGTACATCTCAACAAACCAGGATATTTTATATTCATCTGCAGAGAATTAAAAAGGAATACATGCTTTCTAAATAGATTACCATGTTATTTCTCCCTCTTCTTGAGGGAGAAAGTCATCATAATATGTTTGAATATAACATTAGCTGAATTTTAGAAGATGTTTATCTAAATCCTTCTTTAGGGAAACCATACATATTTTGATGTCATTATTGACGAGTGGTTATTTTTTGGCACAAAAGATTTGTTCTACATCTGGATGTTGAATCATCTACATACCAATAACTATTTGATCAAGCCAACATGATACATGATTACAATAATCAACACAACGCTAGAATCAAGATACCCTTTTGAAAAAAAAGATGCTACTTTTCTACGACATTTCTTTGGTTTTGCTCAGTTTGCGTAGCTAAAATGTAAATTTTATTTTCCGTACATCTTGTTTCTAATCCAGCTTTTGGGGATGTGTTGGGCTTAGGGATTTGTGCTGCTTTAAATTTATTCTGCTAGCTGTAAATAGCTACTTCTACTTTCAAGATCTTTTCAATTCTAGTACTGAGGGAAATAGCCCAGCCAATTTGATTCCCAGCAGGTGTCATGGGGGTTAAGCATTTCAGGGCAGTAAAGTGTCGTTTTATTTCTTCCAGAGTTACTAGTTCAATGTATCGTGTTTTAGGTAATGTCCAATGAGAAGTCTGTGATGATTCCTTACTGTAACAACACAGAAACCACCAAACTTTAGAAAAAAGATACTGTGACAGCAGTAGAGAATCAACGGTTTTCCCTTAGTCAGACTTCTCCTACAACAAGTACAGCTGGGTTTTTATCCTACTATTTTAGACTTCAAAGCCTTTTAGGGTGCCATTTTTCATTTACACCTTATTCTTCTGCTAAGAGCGATGGCGTGATGCATAAAGCATTATTTGAGAGGATGTAGCAATGATTGCAACCCACTAAAGAACAAACCTATTCTTTTTCTACTCCTCCATTTCTCCTGGCTTATGTCTCAGCTTATTGATTTCAGGATGTTATCAAGTGTCAGACACTTATTTAAAAATCATCATGTCAGAACAAGTGCATTGCCACAGAAGTGCTATAAAAATTACACAGTCTTTGGCTAAATCTTAATCACCGAATTTCTGAACAGACTGATGATGACAGCTATCATGGTGAAAAATGTCATAATTTCTGACACATGGTATGTGTTCACAGAGAGACTATAAACCACTACTTCTGCTGTTACTAGATATTTAGGATGCAGATTGCTATTTTGCATAATTATGGCTGCCACAAAAGATTAAACTTGTACTAAAAATATATATCACTATCTAAACACAGAATGTGGGCTTTTTTCATTGCTCTTTTTCCCTCCTATCTCGATTCAATCCATATCTCATTCTCTTTCTATTGTGCTGCCTCCATTCTCTTTCCCAGTCATTCCTTCCTTTGTTCAGTTTTCCTTTATGTCTTTATTATTTCTCTGCACCCCTGTATTTCTAAATCGTTGTTTATCTGGGGGAAGAAAAGTTCTTTTCAGCCTTTTTTTCCCTGGTTTTGCATCATTCTCAATTCCCTTTGCTTGCCTCCTTTTTTTTCCCCCAGTATTATTTTATTCTCCCCATTTCACATCTTTGCAACTTGAAGTTCTTCCCTTTTCCAGAATTCCTGGTTTTCTGTGCTTCCTGCAACAACTTATTTTGCTTCTTCTAACAATTGATTGAATGTTCTTCTGCTTTCTTCCAACGAAATGTATGTGGGGTTTTTTTTTTCAGGATTGTAGGTCACCCTTCATTTTAAACAAGGCTCAAATAACCAGACTCCTGCTTACAGAGGAGCAGTAGAGTACTAACAGTAAAAAATCCTTAAGCCATCAGCAGGTATGTATCCAGCATTCTACTGGTCTGGTCAGCGAAAAACAAGAGTGGGCTGGAGATCTGGATGAAGAAAAGCTAAGGAAAAGACCGTTGAGAATGTCCAAGTTAAATGATGCTTCACCAGAAGTGGAAAAGCAAAATTGTATGACAAGGGGCTGTTAAAACTTTCTGTTCTTACCGGAGTAGGTAGACTTTGGATCTAGTCTTCACATAGACTTTCTTAAATTTCAAGTATTTAATATGTTTCCTTCTACTTCATATCTGATCAATCCTTCTTCTACTGTTTCAACTTTTGCCCTTGAGCATAAACAGGAAATTAAGCTAACCTTCCCTGGCCTTTAATTTAGATATTGTTTAAATGGATCTGATTATCTTTTAACTGCCTTGATAAGGTATTTACAGTTTGCTTACTAATTATAAAGAACATCAGGATTATCTAGTTAAAGATAATTTAAATGCAAACTATTGTAATTTCCAAAAGAACCTGTGCGCTCAGAATTAAGTAGTTCATTACTCACTTAAGCATGTAGCCTTTGAAGTTACTTGTTTCAAAAAAATCTATTTTTGCGTTAGGTATTGCTTTTACGTGACAGAAAATTACTTTTTTACTTGCCAACTTGTTATTAGTATGTCATATAGTGGTTCTGAAATATCAACTTCGTGTTATGCAATTGTTAAACAGAGAAAGATTGCAAAATTATACAGATTTCAAGGCTTGACTTGTTATTCTCTTGATTTCTGCCCTATGTGCATGCTGAAGCACAGAAAGCACACTGGCTTTTTTGCTACCTAGAAGAAACCTATAAATCAAATAAAACTTTCAATATCTAGTTGGCACTGGCAATCTGCTCTGACAGCCTGCAGTATGAACAATCTGGTAGCTGGGTAAGAGTCACTAACAAGGTCTTGCATCCCGCACTGACTTCTTCTTAGCAGTTTTAAAAAAAATCTGTTAGTACAATCCCTGTTTTAAGACTACAGTACTGAAAATCCTGGCTATGAATGTTTAATGTTGCTTAATTAATTTAGATTGTACCAACCATTAGCTTTCTAAGGCAATTGAGATACCAAGGGCCTCATAAGTAGCAATTAAAACTCTGAAATGGGAGTTGTGATCAAGAAAGTAGTGCACTGGTGCCTCCATCTCCGTATTTATTGTTGCACTGCAACATTATTTGGAAAAGAATTTGAAGCAACAAATGCCAGTAGACCTGCATCAGAGAAGACATGATCCTTTGTTTTATCTGAAGGTCCTTTAACCTGCCTCATGTGCCTGGCCAGGGTAACAGCTCCAGTTGGCCACTGTACATCCAGAGAGTCTTGGAAGTGTGCTCAGTGGGATTTTTAGGCACTGGGATTTTTTTACCGCAGGGCAGGTGAGCTGCCACCTGTAACCGTAGTTGCTTCCAACATAAGGATTGTTGCCTTCAAAATACGCATAAATATAGGTGAGCAACCAGTTTCTACTCACAAGGTTTCACCTATTTAAGCAACTGAAGGAAGCAAAGGTCAGAACAAAGGAGATATTAGTATTCTGCTAATGTTGCACTGAGGCCTCTATAAAGCCCTAAACCGCAGATCCTCAAGGGATTTCTTTGCCCATCTCATTCAGCTTCACTCTCATTTCTTCGGTGTCTCTGTGTGTCCAGGGCTGCGCATCTGCCTGGTTGCAAGTGGCCACTGAAAAACAGAAAAGATGGTGGCATTCGAACTCACGAGTCATTCACCACCTTCATCTCCTGGGTGCTTTGTACACAGCGAAAAATAGAAGGATCTGTTTCTGTTATACCATCCTTTACAAATCTGAGAAACCAAACAGGGGTATTAGTGTGTATGTCGTATTGAGTTTGTGAGGGAAAATAAACATTTTAAATTTCTAATAGGGAACTAAGAGTAAGAAGAATATAGTATTTGATTTAAAACCTTTCAAAATGAGTGCTCTGTGAGTTTCTCTGAGTTTAGTTCAAAACTCAACAAGGATTTAACTTACAGCTGTAGTCCATATGATCCAGGAGGAATCTAGGTGGCGATCAATCCAATTTAATGAACTTTGTCCAGAGACAGCAATAAAGCTCCAAAAATATTGAAATTAGATTTTCCCTGGTAGACTAGGGACATCACTACATTCTTTTCTCCAAAATGTTTTTATGACTAATGCACTCTTTCTGGATTAACTGGTAGAGTTGTTTTTAGATTTAAAAAAAAAAAAAAAGGGCTTGATAAAATTATTTTTTCTATGCACAAATTGATTTATAAGTTCAAACTATTTTTTTTTTTTTTAAAGAGCAGATCATCCACACTAGAACTGGTGCAGTATCTGGGGGGATATAAAATCATATCCTAAGAAGGTCACTGTTATAACATGTTTTTAACCTTAGTTGCATCAGTATGGCATTTGCCTCACTGTCATCTTTTAATACTCCCTTCAGCCTCATGCCAAAAGACAACTTCCAGATGATTTAGCTGTCAAATAATTTCCCTGAAAGCAGCAAGATAACCAGAGAAAGCCTGGCACATGGGGCTGGAAAGGCCCCCACGATGTCACTCAGTCTGTGTAATTTGGTCTAAGGTAGAGCCAGCTGCTCCTGAATCACATCTTGCAGATATCTGTCCATTATCTTTTTCTAGAAGCCTAAAATGATGGCTCAATATCAAGTTAGATATTAGAAATTTGTTTCTAACTGTGAGGGTAGGGCAGCAAGGACATAGCTGCCTGGAGAACCTGTCAGATGGGAGATTTTTGACTGCAGTTGAGACAAACATTAGCCAAGTGTGATGGAGTCAGTGGTGGCTGAGCCTGCCTTGGGGCAAGGAGGTGGATTGGATGAGCTCATCAAAACAGGAAACAGGAGTTGTCTGACTTTGCCCGGTGTCCCTCAACAGCAGCCCTCAGCACTCTCAATGTCATGTACCATAGAGTGTGGTTTCTTTCCCAAGAGGCTGTCCATCATCTGGATCACTTATGCTGCCTTTCTCCACTCATTTTTACCAAGGAAGTCACGTTGTCTTCAAGCCGTTGTTGCTTCCTGCTGGGATAACTGAAACTTGGGATAAACATATGCTCTGTGACTTCTGCTTTTGAAAACACTCCAAACTAACTCTAGATCGGTTGTTTTCGGCCCTGCTAGCAGGTCCCAAATATGATTATGACTGCAGCTGTTCTATTCAAGCCATCAAGGTTGAACCTATTCGTGCTACTGAACAGAAGCCAGCAGTGTGCTCCTGCGAGGAAAGCTAAAAGCACATTGGGTTGGAGCATAAGCAGTGGTTTGAGGTAAGTGATTAGCCTGGCACTGTGGTGAGGCTCTGTGTACATCCTGTTATTGATCTCCCCTCCTCAGTACAAGAAGTATATCAACAAGCAAGAGAGAGAGTCCACCACACATCTACCAGAATGTTTAGGGGCATGGAGTATATATCTTACAAACAGAAGCTGGAGGAGCTGGGTTTGTTCATCCTGAAGAAAATAGTGTCAGGGAATATTACTTACTGCCTTTGTGCACCTTGAAAGGAGTTGAGAAGATGAAGCCAGTGTCTTCTCAGAGATATACACTGGAAGAATGAGGCAATGGTCACAAGCAATAGCAAAAGAAATCCCTACTAGTCATAAGGGGAAAAACGATCTCTATCTCAACTCTATCTCAACATAGTGAGGCAGTGGAAGTTGCTTTTTTTGAGATTTTCAAACCTTAGCTGTAAAAAGTTGTGAGAAACCTGGTGTTAGCCCTGCCTTCAATACCAGTTTGGCACAGATAACCTTCAGAGGTGCCTTCCAGCTGCAGTCTTTCTGTGATGCTGATTCAACCCCTTATTGTGTACCTTCAGGGAAGTAATGTCTTATATAATCATAAAACAGCCCAGGTTGGGAGTGACCTCTGAAGATCATCTGTTCCAGTCATTCATGGGAAAGAGAGCCTAGATGAGATTATCTATTATCCAGCCCCATTGCATCTTGAAACCTCCAGTGATGGGGCTCTACCACATCCCTGCGGAGGTTGTTCCAGAAACTGATTGTGTCACTGCAGAAAAACTCTTTCTTACATCAGGATGAAACCTCTCTCAGTGCAACTTGTGCCTGTTGCACCTTGTTTTCTCCATGCAGCTCTCTGTGGAGGGAAAACCTCTGTCCTCTTTGTAGTCATCCTTTAAGTGCTGGAATACTTTATGTACTATGAGGAGGCCCCCACTCCCTATTTCAGGAATGAAAGACATCACTCTTTCAAGTCTTTCCTCATGAGGAACATACTCCAGCCCTTTGATCATCTTTACAGCCTTCCTCTGGACCATCTCCAGTTTGTCTGTGTCTTTCTTGAAATGTGGGGGACCAGGANTGAAATCCAGGTGTGGCCTGGCCATCACTGAGTAAAGAGGATATCTGCCAGTAACACCCCTGTGGATGCAGCCCAGGATCCCATTTGCCTCTGTTGTTGCAGCCATGCTCTGCTGACTCATGTTCACCTTGTTGTCCAACAGGACCCCCAGGTCTCAAGGCAGCTCCCATCCTCACAGATCCCAGCCTGTGCTGGGCTCTTTCATTGTGTCCATCCCAGGTGCAGGGCTTTGCACTTGGAAAATGACCTAAGCAAAATAAAATCCTTTATGTCTTTTGTATATGAGAGCCACTTTAGCTGTAAATGTGTGGGAGGAGAAAGCATGAGATGATTATGACTCCATATTAGAGCGTAAAATAGGATTCAGTAATTCCTAGGACTCCTGGAGTGTATTGCAGGATATGATTATTAATAATAATAACAATAATAGAAACTCCTGTAACTTTCTATTAGGATCACATTTGTCCTCCATTGAATAATAATAGCATCGTTAGGCTAATTTTGAAAGGATTTGATGTGATCTGAGTATGAGCTAAGAAACTATGGTTATGCAAGCAGAAATGAGAAATCAGAGTCTTTTTAAAAAAACTGCACCAAGGAAATGATCCAGTGTTCAAACTACTTTTCGCCTTATTCTCTGGAATTCATAGTCTTTTCCCTGTGCCATGTCTTATTAGGAAAAGGCAAATGGCTTTTTCCTTACTGAGAAACTTGGTGAATGAGTGTGGTGCATATAATGTTTAAAAGGAAGTTATGATATGTGTGTTTATCATCAATCAGAAGCACTCTTCACTCTTGTAATCACTATCCTGTGAAGTCTGAGGACCTGTAATTTTCCCATAGGAAAAAAAAATCAGTTGTGATCTACTTTTGCTTTAATGCGGAAAGTTGTGCCAATGACACTACTTCTACCAATGCTTCTCCTGATCCAGAACATATATCTAAGTCTCAAAGATGATTTAAGCTTTTGTGCTAGAGAGATTTCTCTGCTTCTGAGAATGCAAAATTACAGGGTTTTTTTAAGAGGTCAATCTGTACTACTACGGTGCAGTGGAAATTAGTGCTGCAGCTAATAACATAGCAAAATTAAAAGCATAAATCAGATTTTTATACACATACAGACACCAATAAGATCTATTACACTTAAAGTAATTAGTTAACTGGTGTTTTTACTGGAATCAAAATAGAATTTTTAACTCAGAAATAACAAAATAACAATATCAAGGTTGACTTTATGGTTTTAAAATAAAAAAAGAATTTAAATAAAAAGCCGCATGTAGTCTTGCAGTTTTCAAACGGAACAGGGACTTCTGTCCTTCCTCCTTACTAATTCTAAGGCACCACAGTGTACAAACTGCATGTCCTTTTGGTTTTGATCTGCTGGATGCACTGTGCATCCACCTCCCCGTCTGTGAATCATCTGTCCTGACTTGCTGAAAAGCTTCGGGTAAGGAGCCCATTTGGGACATGACACTTCCCACTGCCTTCCCTCTGCTGGTGGTGTGCAGGTGAAGGGACAGTTTTAACATTTGACTGTTTTATCTCTTATATACCTTTGACACTCAGAAAGTGTTTCTAAAAACTGTCGCATTATTTTATCAGCCCGGCAGCAAACATATCTCTCACAATCTTTTCTCATAAATATAGAAAATGTTTTCCGTTTTAATCTGTGAAAAGGTGTTTAAATTGATAATTTTTGTGGTAGAATAAACAGCATTTTTTTATACACTTGTCTCTAGCAAAAGTTGCCCATTTTGTCTGAGAAGCTTTGGCATTCCTGCAGTGAAAATCATTTATCTCCTCTGAAAACTGCTTTTGGTTTGTGGAAGAAGTTAAATGAAGCTGAAAAGGTTCTGTTACACTGCGAATTGGCAGAAATATTTTTCATTTGCTTAGATTAGTTTGAATTTTCTGCACATTTCTGACAGCACAGTAAAAAGACTGCACATAAGTAGGCATATATACTATATTTGTAACCTTAGCTTAATATCTGAGACAGTAAACACCATATCTAATACATTTATCATTTTATACCCTTTCAATTTGGTACAAATGTCTTGTACAACATTATTTAATGTTGAAGCCTACAGGGAGAGCTGGAAACTGAAAGCCCAAGAGGCAGTAGCTAAACCAATACGATGCAGTGCCAGCTCTCAGGTCCCAGATCTGAACTGACTTTTGGATTCTGCTGATGTTGCACTACCAGGAAAATTAATAATGTTACTGATGCCTTAGGATTTAGCTTTTATATTTTTCAGATCCTGTGCTGCTTTGGTGTGTAACTCTAAAACTCCATGGTCTGTTAGCTGCTGTTCTCCCATTCTGGTTAGACTTAACAAACCCTCTCTGGGCCTGGACTCAAGGACACCTTGTTGTCCCAGACCCCGAAATACGTAAACTAAGCCTCTGAATGGGGGAGCAAACTTGGGGTAATTACATCATTACCTGAAATTGTAATTAGAGAATTGACCCGAAGTCCATCTTGGGTGTAGCCTCTAGGAGGGTTTTGACTACCCAAGGTGTACCTTTGAAGGCCCATCAACAAATACAAGATTTTATTCTCTTAATCTCATCTAGCCTCTGTTTTCAGGTAGCCATTCCAAGGCATGGAGGAAAATATGTCCAGTATTTCCAAAGACCAAGTCCTTGAGCAGGTACCTGAGTTACTCCGTAGTTTGGGGTCTGTGTGTGCTTCAGTGAAAAAGTGAAACACAAATACATGCACATTTTGGCCTACATAGAGTGTGGAGCTAGTTTCTCTCAGCAGTGTTTGCAACTCTGATCTGGGTCTCAATAATGGAATAGTTAATTTCCATGCTCTCTAAAATAGTAAATAAAGTCATTTATAGTTGTTTGGCCTGGGGTGGGACCAAAACTGTATTGGCAAGAGGTAAATAATATTTTTTTTCCCATTCTGCAGATGCTGTAGTTTATAAATTCAGATATATTACATGGGTATGCATGCATATGGAAGCCCATATGGAAAATTTCTTTTTAATGAGCATGTGTGTGTGTACTTCCACACACCTTATTGTGATGATTTCCAGCAAGTTATCTAAGAAACATGTATCTCTAAGCCTGTGCATAGTCCATCTTATTTCAGCAGCACTGTTTAAAGCAGGCAGTCAGGCTCGTGGCCACATCCTTCACAGTGTTGGGCTTTTAGGGTGCAACCCAGTACTGGCTGAAGCAATTGAAGAAATGTGCCAGCGGTTTTCACTCAGCCCCGGTCGCTGTGTCTTGTGATTTTTGTCCAGTCTGCCTCACGGAAGGCTGAAAAATCAGTAGCAATTCGGAGGCACAGCAAGCACCTATGGTAACCTCCATCCTGATGAGCTGCTTCCAGACTGCAGAAGCATTTTGCCTGTACATCCTCAACGAAAGCTTAAGTGTGTCTCAGTGGGGTCAGCAGCAGTGCAGCCATAGAAACAAAATAGTCTCGTGGGTGAGATGGGAGCCTGTGAGCTGACCTTACCCATTACCCAGAGATGACTCTTGAGAGCAGATATAGACTCAGATTAAATTGGAGATGGGGAAGTATGGGAGCGCAGAGCAAGACCTAAACTGGTTAAATGTGTACTCAGCTCAGCAGTCCTCTCACCAACCACCCTGTCAGGATGCCAACTTAATGAGACAGTTCGTAAAGCAGTGCCATCTTCCTCTGTCCAGATAAAAATATTCTTTGAAGATTATTTGAAGGAAGTTGAAAGGAGTCCTGAGCTTCATTAAATTGGGATAGAATGACGATAATGGATAGACCAGGGAAAAGATTAAAAAGTTACTCAAATATGGTATAATTTGGAAACAGCACCAGCTGTACACTGATTTCTCGTGTCCAAACTGGTACAGTCATAAAAAATATTGTTATCTCGCATAACAGTAAAATTTAAGAAATTTCTTAATGTAATCCACCAATATTTTTGATTGAATACTTCACTCTGATAAATTCTGCCTTGTGTTTAATGAATAAATAACTCTTTGTCTATGCATTAGTGGAGAATGTGAACTATTTTCTTATTTCTGTTTAGAAGAATGAGGTGAAATCTGATTTCAACTACATTTTCTTCTCTTATTATGATGGGAAACATTAAAACTTCCTTAATCAAACCAGCTCTATTTTCTTCCAATTTAGTATTGAACAGCCCAGATAACTTCATTCAAAAGGATGCACCACAGGTAATGATAATTCTCTAAACTTCTGGCTATCACAGAAGAAACTGTATGTACATCTTCCACACCACAGAAATGAGTCTTTAATCTGGATGGTGAAGAGATTTAGCCAAGCTCCTTAAAAAACAAATGTGGGTATCACCCTCTGGAATGCCCATCCCTATGCATGCAAAGGAAGACTAAGATTCTCATGAATACTTCTGAGTTACTGGTGCTTGAATTGTCCAGAGATGCTAGAGGAGGCTGCTTGTTTGCCAGCTCTATTGAAATGTTTTTCCTACTGAAAAATACAGCAGTGACACTTAGGTTGTTGAAATAGGCAACAGACATATTGAAATTGATGAACTTGTAGAAAATATACCATTTTCTCCCTGGAGCTCACCACTTTTTTTTTGCCAAATCTATAAACATTTTTTACTATTTTACGTTGAGATTCAGATTTTAAAGTGAATTCTGATACAAACAGAAACATTGCCAAATCCACTAATTGCTGCATAGACTTTTCCCAAAGTAATTTCTTTTGTTATAAAAGGCAAAATCAGTGTTCAGTAGTTAGATGTGGAAGATCGAGCCAAGTTGCAAGGATTCCTCAGATTTCATGTTGCATGCACTCGTTTTGGGTGAAACCAGGAAGAAAATGAACCCTTAGCAAATTATTATATTCCCTGGATAGCTTAAATATATATGCCCTAAATGTTGCAAAAAAAAGGTAAAAATAGCCTTTATCTAAATATGTCAGTATTAGTGACTGAATATAAGAATGAAAAAGGTACATTTTCTCTACAAGCAAGAAGACAGTCATAGTTAATTTATTCCTTAATTTTTATCCTAAGAGGTAATACGTGGCATTTTCACAGATATTCAGAAATCAAGTTGGGTTTGAAATATGCAATCTCAACCATAAATTAAAGTAGTTTTTTCCTAAAATCCTATCACTCTACCCATCATTAATTTCAGTGCCTTACAGTAGCTTGTAATTGAATTACTTTATCGCATCATTTCATCACGTTGTATTCACTCAAAAAAAACTTAAGGCCTCTCTATTTTACCTTAGTTTACCTAAAGCATTTTGAACTGCTCCTTTGCTCTGTTCACCTCTGACTCTGTGTTTGCCACTGACTCCCTAAGGTTAGCAGACTGCAGGATTGTTAGTAGAGATGGAGAGGGATAGGCAGGTTGCAGACAAGCTTTCCAAGCCTGGGTGTTCTCCTCTGCTCTAGGACAGCCTTCAATGAGGATGAACTTAAAAACAGAGTTCTTGCAACAGCCGTGAAGAATCTCAAACACTTCTTGCACCATATTAAAGAAACGTGTCCCCATGTTGGGTGCCTTCTGCTGCTGGCTGCCTTCTCTAATTGCACTTGCCTGTGAAACAGGACATGGCATAGGCATCTTTGCTTTCAAACCTCTTTTCTGTGGTCATCTACAAATAACAGACCCACTTTTGGTTTCAGTCTTCTTTGTAAAGAGTAACTTGCTGAGTCTGTAGAAACCCTTATAAGTTATTAGCATCAAACTTTAAAACTCAGGAGTTTTACTCAGGAAATTGCATCTCCACAGAGTAGTCTGTGTGCCATCTTCAAAGCTCATTTCTTCTCCTCAAAGATAAAAGTCTAGGCTTTCCATCCATTTCCCATATTTATTTTCTGTTATGATGAACTGGGGACAAAAGTTCAGACTCTATTTCACAGTACTCTATTCCATTTTTCTTGCTTAAAACTCAAGCTTTCTACTTGAGTACTTCAGTGACTATTTTGGACAGACTGCTCTAATATTTTTATCTTCATAGGATTTTGAATTTAATGATCATAACGTTACAGTCACACAGTCTGTAGGGATTTTCCTTCAGATACCAAACCAAAAAGAGCTATGCTTAGAAGTAGGGCAGGCATTGCTTTCTGCACCTGCATTGAAGTCTGCATTGAATGGAAAAACTTGTTTTAAAGTATGGAGTTACTCTACTCAATCAAATAAGCATTGTCCTTGTTTTCAGTGTTCAGCACTCATTATTTTTTCTTCTTTCTTTCTGTTTGGCTGAAAGGGTTTCCTAGCACCCCGGGGAAAAAAAAAAAAAAGATGTCAATCATTATGCAGCTAAAATAAAAGATTTCCTCACCCACTAACGTAGCTAAGGCATTTCCATTTCAAAAACAGAATTAAAAAAAGTAAACTTGGAACGGAAAACATATTTCCCTGCAATGATCACTAAGACTGGTAATCCCTCTTGCTGCTCTTGCTTCCTTACTTGTTTCTCCTAGGGCCCACAACACTTCATTTCACCAAGGAGCAATAGATATTTCTACATCTCTTGGCTATGAGTTGGAAAAACTGAGTTTCCTGGTGCTGATTATTTGTGTGAAGACAGTGAGGGTTCAGAGAAATAGGTCCTGTGTTGTGAGAAGGACAGCCCTGTAGTGAGAGCCCAGGCTTATGTTTATAGCATTACTGTTCTGCCTCCCACTCAGCCACTTGGTGCAAGCTACTTTGGCATATTGCTGCCTGTGAATGTCATGGAAAATACTGTCTGCCTTGCAGGATACCAGCTAATATGTTTATGATATTTAAACACTCTTTCTGTTATTTCTGTCTGGGGTTTTTTTGGTTTCTTTTATTTCTACCTAAAAGGGACTAGAAAGAAAATGCATCATTCTTCTCTCCAGTAATAATATATTCTGTTTTATACAAGTAAAAGATATTAAGGACTATCCATATAAGAGTATTTGTTTAGGTTTCTACAACTAACTGTCCTAACAGCTAATAGTGATTTTTCCTTGAGAAGGTTTGTAAAACAGGGAGGACATGAGGACTTCTGTCTCCCCCTGTCCCACACATTGTATGTGACTTTTAGTTATAATCTATCCACACAGAAAGACAGACAGGGGACAGCTTGTCTCACCTCCACAGAAACACACTATCTGAAGGAAACTGAAGATCCATCCTCAAAGGGTACATATTTCAATTGAGACAAGGAAGGTGGCTTTTGAGTGAGTCTCTCTGTTGTCTTCACTCGCTGCACTTTAGCTCATGTTGTGCAGCAGTTTTAGAAGTCTAGGATCCCCCAGTATGAAAAACACATAGCCTAAGAGCATGCATAATGCATGTCAGCGACCAGGGGATTCTCTCCAAGGGGCCAGGCTAGAGTGAATGTACAGCAAAACCTCTGAGGTGTGTATAGTAGGAATGACAATGCCACTGCAACAGTAGTTTTGCCCTTGAGACCAGTTCTAACCAGGAGATGCTGCTGTTGTGTTTCTATGGGATTGACATAGACCCAGACTCAGTTGTACAAGTGATAGGAAACATTGGAAAGAACAGGATTCATTGGGGAGTTGCTGTACATGTATTTCTGCATCATAAAACTCAACCAAAAGTGTAGAAAAATCTGTATCCCAGCATGCTGTGTGCAGAACAGAGGTTCTCCTTTACCTACTCAGTTTTGACAGATTGCAACAATGCTTTATCTTGCTCTTCATAGTGTCTCTTCACTTTCTGCTGGCTGAGAATCCCTTTTTCCTTGGTTCTTTTAAGAGGCTTCCAGCAAAATGACTTACCTCTGTTATGGTAATCACACTGTCATTTGGCAAAGCCTTCATTTCATGGGCTCATTTTTTGGTGCTCACCACGGCCAGGTCATGGCAGGGTTTGCTGTTACCCTTTCATGACAGTCCAGCATTGCTTTACCTGAGAGGCAGTAGCCAGGATGGTTGGAAAAGATCTAGAAAGTCAAACTGGTGATTTGTGTTGAACACATTCATGTCTAAAGGCAAAGGAAAGCACGCATGCCAGATTGTTTTGCAAAGGTGTGCAGGATAATTTTCTTTCTTTTTTTTTCCTCATAGCTAATATTATCTTTTTATGCTAGAGGAGGGACATTATCCTAAAGGTGAGTTAAGATAGTTATCTTCTAATTTCTGGTTTTATACGTAAAAGCCCGAAGGTATGACCATGCAGTAGTTATTATAAATTGTTTCGTAACGTTATCAGTGAAACTGCTGTATTTTTTGCTGCACTGAGGGTCTTGTAAATTTGTTTCCTGATAAAGCCCTTTGGGAGTCCTAAATATTTCTAGCATGTTCTGAATAAGATGGAAGAAGGGAGAGGGAGATAAGGTATAAACAAAGACTCTCATTTTAGTGTGGCAAGTTATGAGTCATCATTAATTACTGAAAGCAAGGCAGGCACCAAGGCGTGTATTTGTGAAACATGGCTCAGGGTTGGTAACTGTGGGCCACAGGCATAGATTTGAAATTGTTCACTTACAGAGAAGGGCAGAATTCATAAATTTTAGTTAGATAGCATGAAATTAATCTTTTTTTATTATATGGAATTTATTCAGCCTTTGTCTCCCAGTCTCAACAAGTAGGGAGCTATTGAATATGAATAATTTTTTAAGATAAATAAATACACATGTACACAAAAATTAAAAGTAGTGTCTTTGGACCAGGATATTTTTCCTATTGTCTTTTTGAACTATCAGCAATGGCTTGTTGGATCTGTAATCACCATTCCCAGGGAATTCTGTACATGGTCACAAAAAGGACTGTTTAAGTATAACTGAATATTTTGTGATTCTGACTAGTAACTCAAAATATTAAAAGAAAGAATGAGTGGTTACTGCACAGTTTAAGTGCTTGCTGTGAGTTATTTTGGGGTTTTTTGGGGTTTGGGGTTTATTTTTTTTATAATTAAAGGTTATTTCTCACTGTTGCTGGAAGCTGTGTGTCTCTGCAGTATGAACACAAAGTAGAATTATTAATGTGGGTTTTTTCTCTCCTGAACTTTAACAGAGAATTGTAGTATTTTCTTCAAGAGCTACATTGTTCACCAGGAAATTGTAAAGAGATTTCTTTCAGTAACAAGAGGTAAAAGAAACTGAAAGGGTTTATGAAGAGACCTGGGATTAATCTGAAAGACAGCCATCCAGTCTCTTTAGTCTTAACTGGAAGTGGTCCAAAACACTATGCTTAAAAGTGATGTACAACGTCACAAGGAAACAAAAATTGGTGAACTAAATAGTTTCTGAATGAAACCATGAGTCTCTTATGGCAGATTTGAGCTTAATTGGCAATTTTCTTCAGCCAAGATTCTGATCATTCAGATGGGATATACATACTGAACAACAAAAACCAAAACCAACACCACTGACAAAAAAAACAAAGAATGGGCTACTGATTGCTAAATGGAACTGCTATCCCTCTCCTTCAGCGAGGGAAAGGACCTCCTATGCATCTACAGAAAAAATGTGTTTTATAGGTAAAGACTCTCAAAGTACTTATAGGAAAGAGGCATAAATTCCAACTGTGCAGTCTATTTTAATTTAGCATTTTCAAACACAGGAGTTTAAACACAAAGTTTGGTGTGTTGTAAGAATTACATCTTAGTGGGACTATAGGAAAAGAATAACTTTTTGTGTGAAGTCATAGAATCATAGAATGGTTTGAGGTGGAAGGGATCTTAAAGATCACGTAGTTTCAACTCCCTGCCATGGGCAGGGACACCTTCCACCAGAGCAGGTTGCTCAGATCCCCATCCAATCTGGCCTTGAACGCTTCCAGAGATGGGGCATCCACAACTTCCCTGGCCACAATGAAGAACTTCCTCCTAATATCTATTCCAGGCCTACTCTTTTTTGGTTTGAATCTATCCCTTACTGCCCTGTCACTACATGCCCTCGTAAAAAGTCTCTCTCTGTCTTCCTTGTAGGTTCTCTTCAGGTACTGTAAGGCTATGATTAGGTAACCCCAAAGCCTTCTTTTTTCCGGGTGAACAAATCCTTTTGTCTCAGTCTTTCTTTGTAAGAGAGGTGTTCCACACTTCTAATCGTCAGTTAAATCAAGCAAACACAGAAGTAATGAAACAAATTATATAAATGTATGTTTTTCATTCTTTCAAAATTTACAGAGCTGACAAAAAAATTTACCTGATAATATGCAACGTTATTCAAGTTAATCCTGTTTTCTTACTGTGCAGTTCGTTAATACATGTGCATAAACATACTTTTTTCCTATTAGGAACAAATTCTAAATATGGCAATAGTTAAACTGTGTTAGGTTTCCAAAGGATACAATTATGTTGTCTACCTGAACCCAGGTGCTATAATCATGAAGTCTTTCTCCTGATGTAAATTTTCCTTCAACAATTGTCTTGATTTAAGGTCTTAGTTCGTCTTTAATACGTTAAAGGAGAGTAATGAAATATTGTTTGGAGGGTCTCCCCAGCACTGTTGCCCAGGCTGAATTTCTCCTCTCTCTAATAGATGAGAACAATTTTTTCCATGAGGTACCCTGAGAAAATTTTTATATTTTAATGAAAGTCACTCAATACGAGATTAGTCTAAGCTATCGAAAGAAAAAATGCAATTTTTTACCTCTCACCTTAGGACTCTTTTTATTTAACTTTGCACTTTAAATATGAGACACCTTGACTTATTCCTCTGTGTGTCTAAACCCAACTGAGAGCAAAAGACACTTCCTGAAGTAATTTCTTGAAATTTCGACCTAATTTCTGTACTAAAGTTTCATGGTTTTAAGTTAGTCATGCTATACTCCAATGCACCTCACCTTTTCAGGCATGTGGAGTGAGGTGAAAAGAATCTCACACCACCTTCTGAAAGAGAATCTGATAAAGATGATAAAAATATTTTGATGACATTAATATAATTAAGGCAAAAATATGTAATGCTATGTGTTTCAAAATTTCTTGCTCATATTATTTCATGTGAAAATGTGAGTTTGTTAACTATTTTACTTTGATGCATATTAATCAAGTGTCATTTTGAAAGTGCTGCTCGAAAAGCAAAGAGCTGTGTTTAGCAGACATGCACAGAAGAGTAAATGGCTTTCAGAAAGGTAAGTTCTATGCATCTCCAGAGAAAGTCATAAAATTTGGGGGGAAAAGTTATCTTTTTAAATTGTATCTTCTGTTTAATTTTCTTCTAATTTTTCTCTTTGATGACAATATGATTAACAACTATACAAAATATACATCTATATGTATATACATTTTGTATAGATATACATCTCTACAAAATTGCTTCATATATTGGTCAGGTTCATCTCTAATTTCTAATACATATTTATTGGTTTTTGTGAACAGACATGCCAGAACAGCCCCAAATTTCCTATCCAGTGCAGTATCTGTACCATGTTTGTAAATGGGCAAATGCTGATACACTAAACCTTGCAGTTCTTAAGTCCCTAAAGGTTTAAGGAGCTGCTTCTGCTTAGTAAAAATGAGGTCAGTTTTTAAACAAGACAAGGTTTGTAAGTAGGCATGGTTGGAAATCTTGGACAAGCCTTTAGGTACATGAAATCATCATCAGTTTGAAACATATATTGTCTGGAAGTTTATTAAAATTTCCAGGTGTAGCAATCTGTCTAACGGAGGATATTAGCTTGATAAAAGCAAGTTGAAAGGTAGATATCTGAGAGTAAGAATGGCTTTTAAGTATTTCTCTATAACACCCCTTATATTTTCAAGACATCTAATTAAAATGCCCATTAGCAAATTATATATTACAGATGTGATCTACACAAAGAGCCAGGGTTCTATGTTTTATTGATTCATTGCAGCTAAATCAGCATATGAAGAAAAGTACCATTTACAGTTACCTTAAGATCAGGACAGTACTAGCTTAGTTCAAATACATACATTTTAATACACGTATTTGTATTTGGCAATAAAGTATAAGTTGTACATGCCAAAGCAAGCTCATTGTTTAGGCTTAACCTAAGCAAACTTTGCATCTCAACAGTAAAATCAGTCATCTTTCTTGTCAAGGACAATCATCCCTGTATGATACTTACCTATGCAATACTAACACTTCTATATTGTTAAAACTTATTTTATCTAAGAACTAATTTTTCTTCATTAACTTAATAAAACTTCTTAAACATTAATATTTCGATAACGGTGTACTACTCATCTTTAGGCTGAACTCTTATTAACATCAGTCTATTAAAATTGGAGTTTTCTGAATCTTCTACA
>VZTA01008800.1:0-15019 GCA_013398855.1 Mohoua ochrocephala | reverse complement strand
TGTCCTGAAGGGAGCAAATCATGTCCTGAAGGGAATCATGTCCTGAGGGGAGTGGATCTGTCCTGAAGGGGGTGAATTGTGTCCTGAGGGGAGTGGATCCTGTCCTGAAGGGAGTGGATCTGTCCTGAAGGGAGGGAATCGTGTGCTGAAGGGAATCGTGTCCTGAAGAGACTGGATCTGTCCTGAAGGGAATTGTGGCCTGAAGAGAGTGGATCTGTCCTGAAGGGGGTGAATTGTGTCCTGAGGGGAGTGGATCATGTCCTGAAGGGAGGGAATCATGTCCTGAAGGGAGGGAATCATGTCCTGAAGGGAATGGTGTCCTGAAGGGGGTGAATTGTGTCCTGAGGGGAGTGGATCATGTCCTGAGGGGAGTGGATCGTGTCCTGAAGGGAGGGAATCATGTCCTGAAGGGAATGGATCTGTCCTGAAGGGAATCATGCCCTGAAGGGAATGGATCTGTCCTGAAGAGAGCGAATCTGTCCTGAAGGGAATCGTGTCCTGAAGGGAATCGTGTCCCGAAGGGAATCGTGTCCCATCCCAGCACTCGACTGGGAGACTCCACCACGGGTTTCTTTAATTCTCTGCTCAGTCATCTCACGCTCCGAAGCCCCATCACGTTCTGGCGCTGGGCGGGAGGGACTTTTGGGGTGACCTAATTTAGGATCACGTTCAGGAATTCTCGGCAGCTCTTTCCCGTGCCTTTCCCGCCGCTGGGATCCTGGGACGTGTCTCTCCTTGATGGCTGCAAAATGGAACACGGAAAACACATTACTGCAGGGCACTCCGGGCCAGGCAAAAATAGATCCCGGCCGAGGCCCAGCTCATCCCTGTCTCCATGTGAGAACAGCTGTAAGGGATGTTTTGTGCGGCTGCAGCCCCGAGCGAACACACCTGAGCTCTGTCCTCACGTGTTCCTGCTGGAAAACTCCTCCAGGCTTTCCCAGCGCTTTTTTCCCTGCTGGAGGAGCGTTTTCTGCCTCCCTTTCCAAATTTCCTGCTGGCATGGTGTGGTTTTATCACTTCTCCTGTTACCTGGGGCTGAGCTGTTCAGTCAGGATGTGACCCAGGGCCCTCCCTCCTCCCGATGCTGTGGCTCAGCCCAATCCCATGGAAAGCACTTTCCCTTCCCTAATGGCTCCTGCAGACACATCCATCAATATTTCAGCCTCTCCTGTTTTGCCCTGAGACCTTCTAAAGGCCGGGGCCACGCTTTTTGTGGAATTATTGATGGATCTCGTGTCAGGAGCAGCCTGTTAATCTCTGCCGCTCTCCTGGACGTGGCTTTGGAGGGATGCAGGGACCAGGACGACGCCGGGGCCTCCTGTTTGTTTGGCCCCAGAGGAGGATTAGAAACATCCAGCGATGCCACACTTGGAAAATTATCATTAAACTGATGATTAATGGCACTTCTGAGCCATTATGGAAGAAATTGAAGTGGCTGAGGTTCACATTTCAGGGTGGGATTCTCGGGGTGCCAGTGCAGGGCCAGGAGTTGGATCAATGATCCCGTGTGTCCCTTCCAACCCAGGATATTCCATGATTCTCTGATTGCTGATGTGATTATTACTGGTGTGATTATTACTGGTGTGATTATTACTGATATGATTATTATTGATGTGATTATTACTGATGTGATAATTACTGGTGTGATCATTACTGGTGTTATCAGCCACTGGCAAGGGCTGGCATGGGGAGAACGAGGTTTTGGCGGCACTGGACCATCAAGCCCAGTTTGGGGCAGCCAACCAGTAAGGGCTGAGTTCAGGGACCATCAGCTGGGACACCTTCACCGTGAGTTTTCACCATGAATTTTCACATCACTGGGCTCATCCTGCAGCCTTCCATCCCCTCCTTTGTGCAGGGGGTGATGATTTATGCATCGCTGCAAAGCTCCGGAAGATCTGCTGGCACGGGGAAGCGAAATCCTTAATTCCAGGTTCCCAGGGACATTAATTATTCACCTGGATAAGGGCTGTGCTTTGGTTCCTGGCAGGTAAAACCTGACTCAGTTAGAACCGGCTCTGGCTGTGAGGAGCTCCGAGCCCGTCCTGGGTGTGGAGTCACGTTTGGAGGGTTGGGATCGGGCTGTTGTTCCCGGTCTGGTGCCTCTGTGTCTGCAGATCCCACGTTCCCGCTGTGTCCCCGTCCCCGTCCCCTGCTCGCACAGCCAAGGTCAGGAGGTGCTGGCGGTGCAGAATTGATCCCACAGCGAGCAGGATTCGCTCCTTCCCCATATCCCATTGCCCTCTAACGGCCGGCACGGAGTTTGCACAGCCGGGTGGACAATTCCGAGGGTGGGAGAGGAATTCCGGAGGGATTCGGTCGGTTGGGATGCTCTGAATTTCCAGAACTCCCTAAAAACCCTCACAGAGAGGACTGGGTTTGGGGTGCAAAGCGAAAAGGTGTTGGTGGCACCACCCTCAGGTGCAGAGGGAGGGAAAAGTGGGATGGAAGAGGGTGGAAAATGGGAATAGGTTATCCCAGAGAGGTTTTGGATTCCCCATCTCTGGAAATGCCCAAGGCCGGGTTGGACGGGGCTTGGAGCAGCCTGGGATGGTGGGAAGTGCTGGGGTTGGAATTGGATGATCCTTCAGGCCCCTTCCAACCCAAACCATTCCAGGATTCTGGGATTCTGAGAATTCAGAGGTTGAAAAGGAACCGGGAAAAAAAAGATATTTTTGCTTTCCCGTGGAGTGAGGGGAGAAGGAGGAGTGGAATATTCACTCATCCCAGAAAAAACCCAGCAATAAATGGCTTTGTTTGGGGCTGGGAGCAGGGAAAAGTCCAGCCCACGACAAATTTCGGGCAGTTTTGGGATCTTTTCCTCCTGCAGTGGAGGCTTTTGAGCAGCAGATGTCACGTTTGTACAGCACAACGCGAGGTTGTAGCTACACACGAAGTAACCACGGCAGGAGGGGCTGCAAATCCTAAACTGCTCCGGGTGGGAATAAATGAGATATAAAATGATAGAAAAATTATAGAGGAAATATAAAGTTTTTCTGAAGTTTCTACTCCTGGCCACTCTGAAGGAGGATTTTGGTCTCGGGGCTGGAGGAGTTCAGGTATGGACAGGTCGGGACCTGGTTTTGTGCAGGAAAAGGCAGCCCAGGCTCCCCGGTTTGGAGCTGAATCTCAGAAGGTGATTAAGAAACAGCAATTCTCGGGATTTGCTTCAAATCTCGCTGTCCTTGGAAAACTCTGGAGTGCTCCCAAAGGTTGGAAGTCAGGAGGAAATAGATTTGAAGGTGGCAGAACAGCTGAGATGGAATATCAGCCTCATTATAAATGGAATTCAGCTTTCCTGGCTGACTTGGCAGGTCTGAAAACACCTGGGAATGATCTTTTTGCTGCAAATATTGGGAGTTTCAGGGCCCTGGCAATGTCAGAAACGATCCCACCCCACCCTGTTTTTCCTGTTTCATGTGCAAATGATGGGTTTTACAAAATACAACAATTCCTTCCTGTTCAGACAGAACTTTAATACCAAAAATCTCTGTAAATACATTAATTACAGCTCGTAAAAAAAAAAACAACTTCTGGATTTTTATACCCCAGTCAAACCCAGGTGGAGATTCCAATCTGTTCCTGGCTCGAAGAAAGCAGCAATTACCCAACGAGGAAGGAAGCTCTGCTCTTCCAGTCACATCCATCCTCACCCAACACAGCCTCGCTCCTCACACTGGGGCCCAAAATCCCATCCGTGTTTTGCAGGGAATGGCACCCTCCATGGGGAATTTAAGGATTGTAGAGAGGATCCAGTCCAAAGGATCTTGGCAGAACCATTCCCCGTGCGTCTCGTTACTTATTCCACGTCCAGCTCAGACCCTGAGGACACAACTCCTCTCCCCAGGGGCAGGAAGGGTTTGTTTTTCTCCAGGACTTGCACGTGAAGGAGAAACCTTTGTGTTGCTGAGGGCGGAGAGGGTTGGAAAAGATCCAGAAATGGAGCCCAAAATAAAAAGTTTACAATTCCCAAACGTGCAGCAGCCACACTTTCCCTGCTCCCCTCAGCTCTGGTCCCACAGGAGGAGAGGAGGAGCAGAGGAGGGACAGAGGAGGAGCAGAGGAGGAGCAGCCTCATCCCGCAGCGCTGGCCCGGCAGTCGGGGTTGTTCAGCAGCTTTTGTAACTTACTCCCAGTTTACACCTCAGTGCAAGTGGCGATTCTTCCACCACTTCCCTTCCCTTGCACAGCAGCTCCGTGTCACCACCAGAGCTCCTTCCCTGCTGGAAATCCCGACGTTTTCTTTCCAAGCAGCTCTCAGTCAGTTCTTAAGGAAAAGAGGGAGATGGTCTCGGATGCCTTTGCCAAAAGTGGAGGAATCGAGGGAAAAATCGTCCCTGGAAACTTCAGGTGTCTCACCCAGCTCTGCTTGAGAAGCCTCAGACTCTGGGGTTCATTGGGGGCTTTAAAGCCTGCGTGGAGAGGAGGAGGAGTTAAATCCCAGCAGTTTCAAGGAATTCCACCCCCAGGGAATTGTTATTCCCACCGAGTCCGGGTTACCTGGGGCGGAGGTGGAGGTTTGCCTTTGGGAATGGGGACAGGAGGAGCTTTTCTCTCTGGAGCCTGCAACAAAAGGGGCTTTCAGTGCCACCGGGGCTGTGTGAGCAGCTGCAGAGCCCCCCAGCCCCCGGCCACCCCCACCTCTGCACTTCCCACAGCGTTTTCCTGCTGGGAATGCTGGAGGTGGAGTGGAACCCTCTGTCCACGCGCAAGGAGGCCTACCCTAAAAAAATCTGTGCTTCGAACGGCTGTGATTTGAATGTTTACGTTAAATTACAGTCAGAAACTGCAAATATTAATCGATATCTGATGGGAGTTGGTGACTGGGATGGGGGATGCGAGGGCTGTACTTACAAACTTCTCCTGCGGGTGGAAAGAGCCGGGTTTGGTGGCAGGAGCAGGAGGTGGGGGACCTTTGGGCCTCAGGATAGGCTGGAAAAGATCCAAATATAAAACCCTTTAACCCTCTGCGTGCAGTTTGTGTCCATGTGTGTGTATCCATGTGTGTGTATCCATGTGTTCCTCGGGAATGTGTGGCTGGAGTTGGATGTGGAAGGCTTCAGGAGGGCTGGGAGGGGTCAGGGATGCTGCCTCAGACAACAGGCAGAGCCCGCCCTGGAGCTCGGGGATGTCCCTTTGGCATCACATTGTCCCCAGGGGTCTCCAGGGGTTTGTGGTGTTCCCCAAACCCAGCAGGAAAGCAGGGACATTCCCAGGAATACTCACGGTCTGGCGCTGGGGTTTGTTCTCCTGAGGTGGAGGCACGGGAAGAACTTTCTTATCAATTACCTGCGAACAGGAACGTCTCAGATCGGCTCCCTTATCTCGGTTCCTGTGTTATCTCCGGGTGTCCCTGCCCTGCCCTGGGGTCACTCGGGGACTCAGAGCCCTCCTCGAGCTGGGATTCCCAACGCTGTCCCCTCAGAATTTTGGGAATCTCCTGCTGGGATTCCCAGCACTGTCCTTCCCCTCAGAATTTTGGGAATCTCCTGCTGGGATTCCCAGCACTGTCCTTCCCCTCAGCATTTTGGGAATCTCGTGCTGGGATTCCCAGCACTGTCCCCTCTGGGATTCCCAGCACTATCCCCTCAGCATTTTGGGAGTTTCCTGATGGGATTCTCAGCACAGTCTCCTCAGAATTTTGGGAATCTCGTGCTGAGATTCCCAGCGCTGTCCCCTCAGCATTTTGGGAATCTCCTGCTGGGATTCTCAGCGCTGTCCCCTCAGAATTTTGGGAATCTCCTGCTGGGATTCTCAGCACTGTCTCCTCAGAATTTTGGGAATCTCGTGCTGGGATTCCCAGCGCTGTCCCTCCCCTCAGCATTTTGGGAATCTCATGGAAGTGCAGCCACTTTGGCTGATGGATTGAGCCCTCGGGGACAGTCCCCAGCTGTCCCTGCTCTCACCTTCTGGGCGGGTGGCACCAGCACGGGCTGCTCCCTGCAGCTCTGCTCCTGATCCACAAAGACCTGGTTGGTGGCTCCGGGTCCCCTCCTGGTCCGGTGGCTGTCAAAGATTTCATGTCATGGTAAATTTCACTTGAAGAAAAAACCTCCCAGCTGAAGCCCTGCCTCACTCCTGCTGGTGTTTTGTAGCCATGTCTTTGCTTTCTCTCTTCCCTTTATTTATTTAGGATTATTGAGGGTTTATCAAGAGCTCCATTTCAATTCTTCCATCCCCTCCCCACTATGGGATTTCTGAAACACCTCCACAAATCTCACGGACCAACTTCCTTCCTTTCCAGAGCCTAATTCCCCCCACTCCCATTGAAATCTCCACCTTAAACCTCTGCAGGCATTTCCTGGCTTTGGTTGGTGGGTTTTAGGTGGATGTGGGAAGGATTTACCTCTTGTGGAAGCCTCGGAAGCGGGTGAGCAGCACGGCGGCAGCTGCAGTGACAGCCAGGACAGCCAGCACCCCGGCAGCGACAGCGATGCCTGGCAGGGACAGAAACAGCCCTTAAAATGTGGGGGATCATTGGGGAAAGGGACAGAAACAGCCCTTAAAATGTGGGGGAATCACTGGGGACAGGGACAGAAACAGCCCTTAAAACATGGGGGAATCACTGGGGACAGGGACAGAAACAGTCCTTAAAACATCAGGGAATCACTGGGGACAGGGACAGAAACAGTCCTTAAAACATGGGGGAATCACGGGGGGCAGGGACAGAAACAGCCCTTAAGATGGGGGGGAAGCACTGGGGACAGGCACAGAAACAGTCCTTAAAACATTGGGGCTCACTGGGGACAGGGACAGGGACAGAAACAGTCCTTAAAATGTGGGGGAATCATTGGGGACAGGGACAGGGACAGTCCTTAAAACACCACAGAACCACTGAGGGGGGAGAGACTCAACAAGACCCCCTGTTTTTAAGGAGTTTCCCATCACCACTGGAGAAGGAATTTTTTTAAACTCTGTTTGTTCCCATTTTATGGCTTCTTTTCCTGCCACAAATGATGATGGGAAGGGACGAATTCCTGCTCATTTTGCCATGTTTGAATTCAGCTGTTGTTGCCTGAGCTGTCCTTGGGGGAAACAAACCCTAAACAAACCCTAAACCAACCCTGCCCTGTCCATCCAGCCTCAAAGATCCTTCCCCCGTCCTTCCTCTCCTCTGTCTCGAAGGCTGTTACCCAAAGTGGGGTGCAGACCTTCAAATTGCCCTCAAATTAAGTGTCTTTCACCATTTTCAACAAAACCACTCCAAAGCCTCAACTAAGCCAGGGGTTCAGAGCTGACGGTGCTTTGGTGAGGGTGAAGAGAGGACAAAAATATTTCATATTATAAATGAGATAAAGGCTTTTTTTTTCCCCCAAGCACATGGAAATCTGGACAGGAATTATTTTCCCTCGGAGGTGGCTCGTTCAAGACCACTCAGATGATAAATGAACCTGTCCAGCTCCCTCAGAGCAAACTCTCAGGATCCTGGCTCCACTCTGAAGGGAGAGGGAGCTCCTTATTCCAAGGATAAAAAGGAGGAGCCTGTTGCTCTCACCTCCAGGGGAATCACTCGTCAGCTCAGAAGGAAAAACCCCTTCCCTACTCATCCCTACAGGACTGGGAGGCACTCAGAAATCAGCTCCCTGGAGGTGCAATCTGGGCAGAGAAACAGGGGCTTGGGTTGGATATGGAGAGCAATTTCCTCATGGAAAGGGCTGTGCAGCTCTGGAACGGGCTGGAATTGTTCACAACACCCGTGGCTGTGGCAGCTGAGGGTGGGATTCAGTGGTGCTGGTCGGTGGCTGGGCTTGATGAGCTTAATGATTCCAATTAACAACTGGAGAAACCACTCTGGTGCTGGGCTGGGCTGTCCCCTGGAGATCCCCAGCTCATTCCAGCCAGGAAAGGACAAATTCCAGGCTGTGGGACTGTGGGACTCACCGGTGATGGCTGAGGAGCTGTCGCAGTTCGGGGGTGCCCAGCCCTCCTCACACTGGCACTGCAGCTTGTGGTCACACACCTGGGGAGCACAAAGCAGGGACACCCCCTCAGCTGGGAGCACCAGGGAGTTTGGGGGGGTCAGAAAGTTTCTGGGTGAGGATGGGGAGAAGTTTTGCGAAGCTCTCAGTTGATTTGGGCTAAAATGTAGCACAAAAAGGAGCAGGTTTGGGTTAAAGGCAGTCCTGCTGTTGGGCACATTTTGCTTCTGCAGTGAAAGCTTCACTCCAGAGTTAATCCATTTGTCTGTAGGTCTCTGAATGGGCAAATACGAGCAGAATTCTCCTCCCCAAACCAAAATAACTGAAAGGAGAAGAGCTGTGATGCCGTGGCTCAGGGGCAGGGCCAGACACAGGGGCTGTGTTCATCTCCTGGGCAGAAATATCGGTGCTGCATCAGGGTAGATTTGTTTTTATAAACGTTTAAGAAGTTTCTGACTCCCCAGGTTTGACAGATTCATATCAGTGACTTAAACGCTGTCAGCAAGAAGGTCTGAGGCTGATCTGCATCATTTCCTTGGAGTTTTAAAGTGAGTAACATCAAAAGCTGGTGCCTTACAGCATGGCCAGAGCACTTGGCAGAGCAGTTGGTGGACCTGAAGACCTCCTCAGCATAGATACACTCTCCTTGGCTGCACACCTGGAATGAGAGCAAACCACGGGGATTTGGAGCTTCCAGGGCAGGCAGAGTTTGCATTTTTACCCTGTGAGGGGATGGAGAGGAGCAGGAGACACAGAAACAGCTCTGGAAATGCCTCAAAGCCCCGTTAGGGGTGGGAGATGGGGGGTTAATTTTGCATTTGGGGGTTTTAGAGCAAGGGGAGTGACAGAGATGTGCAGGCATCACTGCTTCCCACTCCAATCCCTCATCCCGCCCTTCCAGGGGGGA
This sequence comes from Mohoua ochrocephala, assembly GCA_013398855.1. Taxonomy (NCBI): domain Eukaryota; kingdom Metazoa; phylum Chordata; class Aves; order Passeriformes; family Acanthizidae; genus Mohoua; species Mohoua ochrocephala. Next base: position 6,190 of record VZTA01008800.1, on the reverse strand, counting down.
ATACACAGGGAAGGGACTGGGAACAGCACCCAGTGATGCCTGGCACATCCATCGTGGAAATAATTAAATGTAATAACACATTTATGGTCCCCTAACCCTTCTCACAGAGCTGGATTTCTGCTGCCACATATCTTTGTGTCAGTGAGAGGGAGTAAGGCAGCAGCCAAGCCTGAGGAAATGGGAATGGTGGCAATTCCCGTCGGCTTTGCTGCTGGTTTGGGATAAAAGTTGGGAAAAGAGATCAGCAGAAGTTTGGGGCCCACTCAAGTCTTCCTTGTTTAAAATCTCCCTTGTACAAGAGAGAATTACATAAACGAGACTGAAAGAGGGGAAAGAATAAAGAAGAAAGTTATTCTCTCCTCACCATCCCGTTCCCACACTTGGTTCCATCCAGGATCATCCCTGGGTCTGCTTCTCCACTCTTGGGAAAACTGGCTTTGCAGGAATCAAAGGTCACCAGGCTCCCGTCCCGAGGCATCTCCCTCCCTCCGGAACAGAAGAGTTTTCCACACATTTTGTCTCTGGAAGGAGAGCAGGAGCTGTTACCCAAGGACACGGCCCAGCAAACCCCCCTGAGCTGGTCTCCCCTGCAGCCTGAATTCCAAGGAAACGGCTGCAGAAGGGAATGCTGCCTGTGGTGAGGACAGCTCGGTTTGAGCAGGTGACAGGTCCTCAAATCCTGCTGAGCTTGTTGGGGAACACAAACTCATTCACAGAAACGAGCATTTAACCGATATTCCTTCACTTCTGAGGTTCAAATTCCTTATCCCAGGATCCCTTCCCTGGATTTCCCTGCACATTCACACACGCTCATCCTGCCCAGCAGCCTCACACAGATCTCTGTGCACACCCACACACCCACACACACACCCCCACACACTCACTCTGCCCAGCAGCCTCACACCGATCTCTGTACACACTCACANTCACACACACACACACACACACTCACCCTGTCCAGATCTCTCTGCACACTTGAAAGGTCATCCTGCCCAGCAGCCTCACACAGATCCCCCTGCACACCCACACACCCACACACACACCCACACACACTCACCCTGCCCAGATCTCTCTGCACACCCACACACTCACCCTGCCCAGCAGCCTCACACAGATCCCCCTGCACACTTTTGCTCTCTCACCTCATGATTTCAATCCACTTTCCTCAGAAATTATTCCCCACCATTTTCAGACAGAACAAGAAGGGGCTCGGGGCTGTGCCACTGAAACAGGGCGCCCCTGGCTTTTATCCCCTAACTAGAGCAGGAATGGCCTCTCCTCCCACATCCCAGCGAGTTCCAAAGCCCAGTGCTCACTTTTTCTTGCAGGGGACGTGAGTGCCTTTCTCCTTCCTGCAGTAGCCATAGTAGGCCCCCCTCTCGTTCATGCGGTAGCAGCTGGCCGGGCCGTCCGTCGCCTCTGCGGCAGGAAAAGGCAACGGGAAGGGTTTGGGATCTCTGCCTGGGACAACTGCGAGTGTTCCCTCTCCTTTCCTTGCTCAGGAAGTGCCCACGGGGGTAAATGAATTTCTGGCACTTCAGCCTGGAGAAGGGAAGGATCCAGGGAGAGCTCAGAGCCCCTTGCAGGGCCTAAAGGGGCTCCGGGAGAGCTGGAGAGGGACTGGGGACAAAGGATGGAGGGACAGGACACAGGGAATGGCTTCCCACTGGGAAAGTGGAGATTTAGGTGGGATATTGGGAAGGAATTCCTGGCTGTGAGGGTGGGGAGGGGCTGGGATGGAATTCCCAGAGCAGCTGTGGCTGCCCCTGGATCCCTGGAAGTGCCCAAGGCCAGGTTGGATGGGGCTTGGATCATCCTGGGACAGTGGGAGGTGTCCCTGCCCATGGCAAGGGTGGCCATGGATGGGATTTAAGTTCCCTTTCAGCCCAAACCATTCCCCAATTCCAGGAACTGCTGCTTTCAGAAGCACCCAGACGTGCTGAATTTGGCTGTTAATTTGAAGCACAGACATTTCCTCTCCCTATTTAGCCAAAACCACTTCCCCAGCTCCATCCCAGCCCCCTCAGACCCATTCTGCAGAAGGAGAACGCGCTCCCCACTTCCCATTTCTCTGGAAGCTCAGAGCACCCCGGGCCCTGAGCTGCAGCTCACGAGTTACAACCACTGTCAGTGGGAAACCCAAAAATGATCATTAATTCTGCTCCGAACTAGGGTTTGTTTTTATGGATGGGCTGTTCCTGAGGTGTGACAGATCTGAGGGTTTGGAGATGCAGAATTTCCTTCTCTCCCTCTCTCCTGTGCCCAAGACAAGCTGATTTTTCCCGCTCCACGGGGCACTCACGTGGTCCGAAGGCAGCTTTGCACTGGCTGTCCCGGGTGGGACAGGTGCCCATGTAGCAATATCCCTCTCCATAGTTGCAGGGGTACCCGTTGACCCGGAATCGATCCTCGGGGCAGCTGGAGGAGCTCCCCGTGCACATCTCGGCCAGGTCGCAGTCGTGTTTCACTGCCCGGCACACCGAGCCCGACTTCTTGTACTGAGGGAGGGAGGGAGGGAGGAAACGCCCTGCTCAGCACCCAGCTCTCCACACTTCTCCAAAACACCCCACTGAAGGGTTAAAACAGGGCAGGAAAATCTCCTCCTTGCTTCACAGCCTGTGTGAGGAGCAAGATCCATCTCCTGCTTCATGCTGGATGTGTCAGCTCACGAGGGGTTTTGCCTCTTGTGCCACAGTTTTTATTCCCGGGAGAAAATGGCCAATCAAAGGGCTCATTTCTCCAGGATGGTGGGAGAGTGAGGGAATCGATGGTGGTGGTGTGGTTTGGGATGGACTGGTGAGCACTGACAGGATCTGAGGGAGCAGCTGGGGCTGTGTCAGGGAGGGTCAGGTTGGATTTTAGGGTGCAGGGCACTGCCCAGGCTCCCCAGGGAATGGGCACGGCCTCAAAGCTGCCAGAGCTCCAGGAGCATTTGGACAGCCCTCCCAGGGATGCCCAGGGTGGGATTTTGGGGTGTCTGGGCAGGGACAGGAGCTGGATTGAGGATCCTGGTGGGTCCCTTCCAGCTCAGGACATTCCGTGGTTCCATGACAGTGCCTTTGTCAGTGCCATTAAATACAAGTCCAGGGGATCAGGTCTGGTGGAAGGTGAGTTCCTGCTTTATCCCAGCAGGGATGAGGAGCTGGAGAGGGGAGGGTTTCACCTGGCTGTTCTCACAGGGAGGGGTCTCACCTGGCAGTTTTTGGGGAGGGGTCTCACCTGGCAGTTTTGGGGAGGGGTCTCACCTGGCAGTTCTCACAGAGGAAGNAGGAGCTGGAGAGGGGAGGGTTTCACCTGGCTGTTCTCACAGGGAGGGGTCTCACCTGGCAGTTTTTGGGGAGGGGTCTCACCTGGCAGTTTTGGGGAGGGGTCTCACCTGGCAGTTCTCACAGGGGAAGGGTCTCACCTGGCAGTTCTCACAGGGGAGGGGTCTCACCTGGCAGTTTTGGGAAGGGGTCTCACCTGGCAGTTCTCACAGCAGTCCCCGTGTGCGCAGGCAGCTCCCGAGGTCAGCTTGCAGCTCTCGGGGTCACAGCACTCGTTCGTGCACTCCTGGGACAGGGGCAGCAGTCAGGGCTGGGGCAGGGACACCAAACCACTGCCCCTGGCTGGGGTGGAAGTCTGGGACCTGCCCTTGGCTTTGATGGGAGCACGTTCCCTACAAGCCCTGAGTTTGGTGGTAGAAATTGTGCAGGGAACTTGGGGTTTGGCTGAGACATGGGGATGGCTTTGATGGGAGCACGTTCCCTACAAGCCCTGAGTTTCATGGTAGAAGCTGTGCAGAGAACTTGGGGTCTGGCTGAGACGTGGGGATGGCTTTGATGGGAGCACGTTCCCTACAAGCCCTGAGTTTCGTGGTAGAAGTCGTGCAGGGAACTTGGGCTTTGGCTGAGACGTGGGGACGGCTTTGCCCCACTCTCAGTTCCTCTGTCCCAACCTCCTGACAAACCAGGGCTTCATCTTTCCCAGCACCCAGCACATCCCCATCCACCCCAGCTCAGCAATTTGATGACCACGATTTCTACTGCAGCAAGATCTGTGTCCACCTCAGGGACCAAGGGAAAGCAGCTGCTGTCCAGCCTGGATGAGCCCCTTTGCCTTTCCCCAGGGCCATCTGGTTCCCAGGTACCTCGGGAGCTCCACAGTCGCATTCCTCTCCCTTTTCCACGAAGCCGTTGCCGCAGGACGGAGGGGCAACGATGCTGCTCAGCTCTGGGATGTCGGTCAGGCACTTGGGCATGTCGGCCAGCATGAACTTCTCAAAGCTCTGCAGGCTGCAAGAGCTGAATTCCTTGGGAATCACTGAGCTGTGGTGGGAAAACGGGAGGGTTTGGGTGAGGATTGGCACAGGCAAGGAGGAGAAACACGCTTTGGGGGAGGATTGGAACGGGTGACTGTCCCCACAACTCTTGGGGGTAAATGTTTTTCTAAATATAGAAGGACTGAAGTAGTTTTGGGTTGGGTTTTTTGGGGGGTTTCTGTCTGGGAGTATCTGACAATGGCCCGGGCTTTCATCCATTTTTTAAATTTAATTTTTTTTAAAATAATTTGAATGGAATAATCTCCCTGGACAAAAACACTGCTCTATTTCAGAAGCTGGCATCTTATCCAAAACCTATTTTTAAGCCCCAAGTCCCACCTGACAGTGTCTGTCATGATGCAAATGTCGTCGCTGCACGAGCAGGCCTCGGTGTCGTGGCTCATGCCCAGGTTGTGCCCCATCTCGTGGGCCATGGTGGCTGCCACGGCGATCTCGTTCCTGTTGTGGTCCTGGGGAGCCAAGAGAAGCTCTTATTCCCACGTGTGGTTTAGAACAAGCAGGAATAACAAAGAAAACAAGGAACGGGACGATTTTCCTTCAGGTGGAATTATCCTCGCGACGCGCGAGGGTTCATGCGGTGCTCAATCCTTCTGTGCGTCTGTTTGGATTCCATTTTATCATTTAATAAAAATATTTATCAGATATTTATTAAAATTCTATGAAATCCTGTGAAATTTTTACCGTGGAGGTGTGTATGTCAGGTGTTTGCTTTCTTTATCCCCTGCACTTCATTTAAAATAAAATCACAGAACCCCAGAAGGGTTTGGGTTGGAGGGGACCTTAAATCCCACCCAGTTCCATGGCAGGGACACCTTCCTCTCTCAGGTTGCTCCAAGCCCCACCCAACCTGGCCTTGGACACTTCCAGGGCTCTGATTGTGAATTTTTACAGCCTAATAATGAACCAGAGAGCTGGAAGTGCCCTAAACCCAACAGTTTTCATAAAGGTTCTTCGCTGGCTGAGTAAAAAAAAAAAAAACAAACATAGAAAAGCCTTGAAAAAATGAAATAAAAGTGAATCAGACCTGAATAATACCTGCAGAGTATAGATCACTGCAAATGGACTTGAGAAAGGCCAATCCAATGGTGGTGCCCTCGAAGTCCAAGCCTCTGGAAGGAAGCACAAAAGCACAGTGAGACCAAGGATGTGCCCAGGGCTCTTTTCCTTAACCAGGCTGGAGGTTTCATTCCCAGCTCTGCATGGAATCTCAGATCCAATACAATATTTATTTTAATATAAATCAAAAAAAAAACAAAAAAACAAAAAAACCCAATTGAATGCACTTTTCATTTTAATCTTTGCTTAAATTCTGTGGTGGTTCATCAGATTGAAAGCATCTGTTGGTGTGTAAAGAGGGAATGAGGAGCTGCAAACACGCAAAGAGCTGGGATGAGTCAGGACCTCTGGGCACGAGACAGAAAAGTGAGGTCAGTGCTGCTTTAATTTGGCATTCCCCACATTTTTGGGGGAAATTTAATTCATCATTTCCCTGTTAAACTTGTCCTTATGACTCTTTCAGTCGTCAGACTCTGCTGCAGCCCCCAGGGCACTCAACTTCTGTGAGCAAAACCAGAAGAGTCTTAGATGAGGCAAAAATTCCCATTCCCCATTTTTGCAGGGATTCAGCTGGAGAGATTGGCTGCTGTGTCCTGGCAGGAATTTATTCGTGCTCCATGACACAAGAAAAAAAAATAAAAGCAAAAAAAAACTTGAATTTATGGGGTTTTTTTTCCCTGGAATTGGTACAAGCCGGTGTTGGAATGGGTGAAATCCAGGCCAGGATAGTGCCACTGATGGGTGACCAATTTTAAGGAATAAAAAGGCCTTGGATGTGTTGGTGAGTAAATTTTAAGGAATAAAAAGGGCCTT